>JAOYRR010000437.1:0-600000 GCA_038994665.1 Podotricha telesiphe | reverse complement strand
ATTCAAATAAAACACCATAAAAGCCCCCATAAATCAGCTGAAAAAGGAACACTCTGAAGGTGGTAATAGCAGCTCTCAACCAGTACTCATAGTAATAATTTAGGATTAAAATTTGCATTCGCAGATATGCGTTTCTTTTCAAGCGCTTCTCAGTTCATCTCAGCCCTCAGGTCATTGATTCGGTCTGGATAAGATTTCGGTCTGGATAAGATGAAATATCCTAGATATATACTAGAAGACTAGTATTATGTAAGTAGTGTGAAATTATAGTAATCGACTGTAAGAATATTATTTTTCCAGCTTCAAGCTTGTTCCCGCATATCAGGGTTTTCAGGAAGAGTCTAGTGTCAAGACACTCCGTTCTCCACTTTTTACCCGATTTCTAGACATTTAGCGTTGTGATAGAACTCAACGCCGCGTTTAGTCTTATCTGGCTCTGGTGAGAGCTTAGGGAGATATAAAAATAATTATGAAAATTGTGAGTATTACACCGGGCTTGAATCGAATCCACGACCAATCGCGATTATAGTCACTCTGACATCATAATATATTGATACATATCCATACAAATAAATAAAATTGAAGTCTCTGTTCGTAATATTAAAATAACCGCTTTTTACTAAATGCATAAATATGTATACACAATATTTATTACAATATTTGTCTGTCAGTCTGTTTGTTCCAGCTAATCTCTTGAACGGCTGGACCGATTTTGACGGGACTTTCACTGCCGATAGCTGATGTAATAAGGAATAACTTCGGCTTTAAATTTATAATACGTGAAGTCGCGAGTACAGCTAGTCATAATATATACACAGCTACACGCCTTTTCCCGCAGTGATGAGTAGCGGAAGTCAACGCTGCGCTTTGTCTTGTCACGAAAGCGAAAAAATTTAAATTATTTAAATATAATCATTCCTCCAGGTGTGTATTGAAACCACAACTATCGTGCATAAATATTCAAAGATTGGAAACATTTAAACAATGAAGGAAAAATAAATATTTAAATTAATGAAATTTTTCCACTACAGTTAAATATAGCGGCATTGATATCCGCTAATCAACAAGCAATGTCCTGAATTCGTTGGAAAGCGGAGAACGGAGTGTTTGGACACTAGCTTCTCTCTGTGATGAATGAAATAAAAGTGGCATCCACTCAACAGGTACCGGAACTTCTAGAACGTATGTTGAAACATGTCAATGACCGAATGAGAACCCCACTAAGAATCTACTAGTTAAATGTGGCTATGACTACAGCGATTTGTGACTGACTATAAGATATATTTAAATTAAGAACAATGTGGTTTTTATAAAAACACATTCTGTATAATGTGTTTTAATCTTGTGTTTGTAATAACTTGACTTTGTGATAGAAAAACGATCTGTTTATTTCAAATTTACTTTAATTAATACATGTATATTTTCAACTATATATCATTTATATATTTATTTAACATTTTGTAAAGTGTTATTCGCACACTTAGGAAATTAAAAAAGACATATTTAGAAAACGTATAAAATTTTTAACGCAGCGGCGGACTCTCTTTGAACTGAAAATTGAATCTACAACCACATCGTATAGAGATTTTTTTTCAGATACAATATCATCAATCATCCATTAAAAATCAAATTAAAAACCATTTTCTATTAAAATTGTATGTATACAAGTACCGTAATTCCTGCATGGGACAATGTGTACGCTTTTACAATAGGACCTCAGAAAACGTCCAAGAATATTCTATATCCCAATTAAAAAAAGTTGTTAGTGTTAGTAGCCAGTAGTAACTACTCTTAGTTTAATACTGTGTTGTAGTTTAGCCTTCCTCCACAAATTATTGAACAAATTACTATATATATATACTGGTATAGGTATAGGTCTGAGGCATTTTTTTCTTTGTCGATTGGACAGTTTGCTGTTGGCCCTAAACGCCTCTACAGCGTCACGCGGGCTTTGTGGGAGGCCGAGCTAGACGAGCTATGACCTTGGCTTGGACCACCTTGGGCGGTGCCAGCTAATGAGATCACGAAGTGGCAAGGGCGTCTCCTGTGAGACACGGTCCTCGGCTTCACACGGTCCTCAGCTTGGTCTGAGGCATTAACATTAGTGAACCAATGTTAAATTATTTGACGTTCAAATAATAAAGCATGTATTTGTTTAACATTTGTTTTTTTTTTCATTCGCACACTTAAGTAATTGAAAAAATCCGAATCATACTGAAACCTGAAATTTTTATACTTTTTCTGTAAAGCATGCAACTTATTAAGAATAAAATTATTTGAGTTTTACTTTTAGATCGCCGGTTCAATGGCTTCAACACAGCCGGTTACTACCGTTACATCGGCATGCGCTTACGCAATGCGTAATTGATTTATCTAAAATTCTATGATTTTCGTTGCATTCAAGTTAATACATACGATGCAGTTTTGACTTTGATTTATACATTCAGGGTTATAGGTTTGATATCGATTTAGGTATTTTATAGGCTGATGCTTTTTATATTATATTATATATACGAGGTTCCCTTTGCGTTTGCAGTCTGTCTGTTAATCAGTCATAGATGTTATATACATACATATTTATTATTTTTTATTCAAATAAAACAAAAGGTTTTCAAAATAATTTGAATTTGGAAGTCCAGTCATCCCCAATCTATGTCAATTTTGTTTGGAAAGCCTAATAAAAAAATATGAATTGATAAGAATTTACCAAAAAATTTGGTCACCGTGTCGCAGTGACATTTTCTATTTGTAAACGCTATTGGTTGTGAGTTCGATTCCCAATCGGTGGATGGTTATATTTAAATTCCGTTAACAACACAAAAAACAAAAGTTACTAGGTTCTTATGATAGGACTTCGGGGAAAAAACTATATAATGAAAATATAAACGAGCTTAATAAAAAAAGAAAACATCCAACAATACACTTCAATTAGTGAAAATCTAAAAAAAAAATAAAGAATACCTTATATACAGGGTGATCGACCTAACATAAATCTATGTATTTGTATTGACAACAAATCAACGAGCAAACATTACGCACCGTATTTAATAAAGTACAGTTCATTTTTTTTTCTAATGAATTGAAGTTAAAGAAGAAGTCCGAGTACTTTAAAAAGCTCTACAACGGTTATTTAAATGACTAAGCAAATATTAAATTACACTTGAAGTTTTCGAGTAATATATTAGGCAATTATAATTCCATAGACTATTACATCGCAGTGGCTCAGCGACTGACCATAAATACGATCGTTGTGAATTCGATTCACACTCAGGGGAATTTTTTTTACAACTTACCGCATACCAGTGTATTCAGAGAGAACCTCGTGTCACAAGTGACTTCATTCTCCAGTTTCCGCCCTAAATAGTAGCATTGCGTATTGAGTGGCGGAACTCAACACCACGCTTGGTTCTAGGTAGAGGGAACTCACAACCAATTGCGTTTACAGTGAGACGATGTGAAATAATATTAAAAGTAAGTAAGTTTTATTCTCCGCTTTGTTAAAACAAAAGCTCCGCCATTTAAAACGCAGTGTCTCAAATTCTAGTGGAAACTGGAGAACGGAGTGTATTGACACTAGGCTCCCTCTGACTAACCCACTGTGTGAGAAAAAGCGCGAGACTGGAAAATAAATTACAATTCCATACCATCATGTCACAGTGGCACAGCGACTGACTGTAAACACGATGATAATGGGTTCCCATTCATTAATTATTTTCATTTCTACGCTTTGGTAAGACCAAGCGCGGAGTCGAGTTCCGCCACTTAACATGCAATGTCGTTACATTAAATACTTTTTGTCAACACTGCTATGCGGAAAATGCGTGGAGCTGTTATTTTTTATTAAGCCTTACACCTTTTTTCGCATTTCAGGGAACACACAGAGATCCTAGTGTCAAGGCACTCCGTTCTTGCGCGTTCACTGCGCATCTTGGAAACTGGAAGCTCACTGACCGCTAAGCCATGCGTTCCTGAACGTGAATTAAAAAAGCAATTTTTTTTTAATTTCTTCAAGTGTGTAAATAACACTTTAAAGTGTTAAAAATAATATACCACTTCTTTAGTACGAGCCTAGAGTTTAGTAATTCTACTCTCCGTTTGTCTTTGTTGTTTTATCTCTACTGATTCAGTATGAAACTTGATAATACTCATTGATTCTTAATGAAATCAAAAACTGGTTAATAACTTCTTTTAAACATATGTAATATTTTTTAAAGCTATATTTCCTTTTAAACGAGTTGAATATAAATTAATATATACACAACTAATTCACGCACATAAATGTGATAAAAACAGTCGGAGAGAAGCTAGTGTCTAGACACACCGTTCTCCAGTTTCCGCCAATTGAGACAAAAAAAGAGAGTAAAGATGTAAAAAAAACAAAAATTTCGTAATATGCATATCACTGAGAAAATCCAAATGGCGATATATCTGTACATACAAGCAAGGCTTCAAAACAAAAGTTTTAATCAACTTTGAAAGCAATAATATGATGCGGCATTTATCGCCAAATAAAACACGGAATGCGGAAAAGCGGAATGCGGAAAAGTCCAGAGTATAAAGACACTATGGTCTAACTTTTCATAGCCTATATTGAATAATTGGTTATAAAATTGTAATTCTAATTAGTTAATAAGTATGGTTTAATTTATTAAAGTTAATAAGTTTAGTTTTTTCTAAAAAAAATAATGTCTAAAGTCAGGGATGTGTAACACAGAACGTAAAGCCTCTTAGACGATTTCCAAGAGGCGCGGGTTCGAGTCCAGCTTCGTACAAATTTTTAACACGTTTTCTTATAATGTTTTCCATATGCTAAGCGCGAAACAACACTAAAAATGTTAAAATTAGTAAACTCTATTCTATATTAGCCCATCCCATCCGTTGAGCCGTGGTGGCGCAGTGGAACAGACTCTGTCTGAACGCGATTGGTTGTAGGTTAGATTCCCGATCGAAGGTTTTGAGCTGTGAGCGGTAAGAGAACTCGCCTGACCTTCGAGAAAACTGTATCGATGATACTGGAAGAAGGTCAAAAAGCATGAGGACCCCCCGGGGGCCGGAGGAGGCTGTGTGTGAAGAGGTTGAACAAGTGGACGAGGCGAGGGAACTGGACTATGCTGACCACCCGCTAAGTATAAAGCATGAGCTAATAAAAACAAGCATTGTATTTGTTTTCAATCATTATATCAATCAATCAATCAATCATTATATTAATATGTGAATAAAAACATAATATAGGAATAATGTCTAGAGAGCCCAATATGTTTCACAAAAAAATGCATTAGAAATACATTAAATTAATAAAACAAATATTACACACAATTACGTGTTTGACATACACGTCTGTGTAATAAATAACACACGTTTCGTATGTGGAAACCAAGCCTCTAGTATATCTAAATAGATAATGATGGTAAAACGCAAATCAGAGTGTCTTGTCTCTATTTTCATTCTACACACACCTAAATACATTGTAAATTACATAAAGCTTCCACTTTATATGGGACATAACTGTATCTTTATTAAATTTATGAAGAAGTACTCATCATGGGAGATTAGAAAATCTGTTATAGTGCAGGAGATGAAATGGTAAAATAATTTTGTAACGGCTCAATATATTGGCAGCTTTACTCTTTTTTCTGTAACAGTGAGAGCCTAGTGTCTCCGTTCTCCACTTTCCGCGTTACAAGAGCGAGGAAATGGATGTAAATTTAATGTAAGTGCTACTACTAGAGGCTATCCTCTCCTCTCTAGAGTGCCTCTATTAGAGGTGTATCGAAGCCGCGACCATCGCGTTGTCACACTATTATAGCTTAAATGGCTTGGCTTAAAAACTGTTGGGTCTTTTTTAAATCCTGTGTTATTAATTTATATTTCTGTAAATGCGAAAGATTGTGGGTTCAATCAAAACCCCTCTCAGAGGCATGATGAAGTTAGGCTTTGAGGTCCGCCACTCGACACTCAATGTCTCGAGTTCGGACAGAGCCTGGAGTATGTTGAGACTAGGTTCTCTCTGATAACGTTGATACGTAAGCTGTAAAAAAAAACATTTATTATATTTATCAGTTAAAAAAATATTTAGGACTAGCGACCCGCTCGCGGCTTCGCCTGCTGATTTACATAATTAAACTATTTATATATTATATATCTCAGAAGAAAATGAAAAGAAACGTAAAAAACATTTTACTAGCAATATATTAAAAACTAGCGACTTGCTCGCAGCTTCGCCTGCGTTTACAATACGACAACTATTCAGTTCTTTCGACCGCGCGCGTTCTCACTCTTAAACCACAAACTTTGCTTAAATTTATAATTTAAATGGTTGTTTAATTTTATTTATGAACCGATTTCAATTAAATATACGTTAAATGTTACGGGAAGCTTACCACAATACAATAGTGAAAACTGTTTTTAATAAATTGTAGCCGTTTCTGAGATTAGCGTGCACAAACGCACAGACAAATAGATAAACAGAAAAGAAAACAAAAATCATTGTTTTGGTTACGATTATATTGAATCCAAACCAATCATTTTTTTTTCATATATCTTTCAAGTACAGACAGCATATATATATATAATAAAAATGTAACTGATTGCTGTCTGTATATATATATATATATATATATATATATATATATATATATATACACATGTATAGATTATTTAAAACATTTCAAAAGATGCCGTAAAAAATTGTTCGAACGAAAACTAGATCATATCACTAGTGAGAGATTAAACTTGAAGGCTAAAAATTAGAACTAGAACCTCTTAGATACTGTTCCAGCTATATGTATATTTATATGGAAGCCATCTTGACGCACATAGACTTAGCGTATATATATTGTACAATAAGAAATTGAAAAAGACATTTAGAAAACGTACACTAATTTAAAAGCAGCGGGCTTGAACGGTTTTCAAGAGGCGCTGGTTCAAATACCGCTGCGTTAAAAATTTTATACGTTTTCCAAATGTCTTTTTCAATGATTATATTGAATTTATCTCCATTATTCATCTCTTGTAAGAAAAAAGCGAGGCGTTGAGCTCTATTTTGTGCGGAGTGTCTTGACACTAGGCATCTCTCTGAATACCCAGTTTTACGAGAAAAAGCTGGAATTGAACCTTTGCCCATAATAATGGGATATCAAACACTAATATTAGTCAAATAGTGTTTATTTAATATATTTACCAATCGACTCCCCTACTATAGGCACTAACAACGTCTATATATATATGGGAGATGTTTTCAAGATAGTTTATATTAGTAGTGGCTGTGTTAACGGACAGACGTAGGTACGTTTAATTCTATATACATATAATATATATATATATATATATATATATATATATATATATATATATATATATATAGCTAGATTTTCATATGATATAATAGATTGTAGTGGGTTCAAAGCCAAGACACTTTTGATCTTAAGCTTCACGCTTTTTCCCGTATAACAGTTAAGCTAGTGTTAAGACTTTGTTCTCCATTTTCCACTTGAATGTATAGGACATTGCGTGTTTTAAGTATTGGGAGCAAAGCTAATAATATAAGTATTAGCATTGCTCGAATATATGTGAAAACACAAATACTTCGCAGATACTTGTCTTTACAAATAAATAAAATTGGAGTGTCTGTTTGTAATATTAGAATATACCACTTTTTACTAAAAGCATTTACCAAAATACCATTTTTTTTTTATTTTTGGTTGTCCGTTTGTTTGTTTCGGATAATATCTGAAACGGCTGGGCCGATTTTGACGGGATTTCCATTGGTAGGTAGCTGATGTGATAAGGAGCCACTTAGGCTTCTGTTTTTTATAATTTCATTCGGTGTAGTCGCGGGCACAGTTAGTATCTAATTTAAAAAAAAATTAACACAGAATTTCTTATATTAATAGATAGGCAAAGGTTAAGCTTTTGTAAGTGTTTTTAAATTATTTTTGTATAGCTTGTCTTTTGTTAGGTTATTGCCTTAATCTCTCTATTATATTATTAATAATAAGTTTTTAACAAAAAAATTGTCAAAATCGGTTTACTCTATAAAAATTTATAAAAGGTCCAACATATATATATATATATATGGCTTTGAGATACACCACTTAACGCGCAATTCCCAGATTTAAGGTCGCAGGTTCGATCCCATTCGGGGGGAATTCGAATTCGAATTCAAGTGCTGCGTGGAGAATGAAGTGACTTGACACACTTGATTTCAAACGATTAGAATATAGAACCATCGTATGTATATAAGCGATTCTCTAATATGGGCTAATTTATGTTTTATATATATTATTATAGTATTGCAGCTTCACGCTTTCTCCTGCATATCAGGGTAGCCGGAGAGAGGCTAGTGTCGAGACTCTACATTTTCCACGCCCCGACTCAAATCTCAAAGTACTGCGTGTTGAATTGAGGAACTTACTCGTACTTAATACTGACAACCAATCGCGCTCTACCACTGAGATAAAATATATTATAATTATATATTCTTTTTGGAATTTAAAAAAAAACAATTACAATGTAAAAGCTATAAATATTTTAAATATTTTTTTAAAGTGTCGCACACTTAGGTAATTGACTTATACATATATTAGGAAAACGTATAAAAATTTGAACGCCCTTGAACGGTTATCAATAGACTCCGGTTCGAATCCAGCTGCGTTCAAATTTTCATACGTTTTCTAAATATGTTTTTCTTTGAAAAAGTATATTTTTTTATAGTTACCAAGGGTGGGCTTATCCCTAGATAAGGTCTCTTCCAGTCAATCTGTGGAAGTGTATGAGTTACAACAATATTATTCGTAAGTGTGGCAATAGATACTTTAGAAAATATTAAAATCGGCGGCGTTGAAACCGAATTTGGTCAATAACGAGAGAACGGAATGTTTTGACACTAACTTCTCAATGTGCTTATTCTAAATGTGCGAGTTTCAAATAGACACTTTAGAAAATATTAAAATCGGCGGTGTTTAGACTGAATTTCGTCAAAAAGAAGAGAACGGAGTGTCTTGACAATAGCTTCTCAATGACTGCCAGCTATGCGGGAAATAAGTAATAAAAATGCTATCTTCGAAGATAGTTTAAATATAATTTTATTGCTTTTAGAGCATTTCAGTACGAATTCCCGTTTAGTAAAATCTACAGAAACGGGTTTCGAGATTGTGTCTGTAGTACCTATATAGTGTTTGTAGTTAGTAAGTGGCGGTCATCAATGGTTGTGGGATCAAATCCTATTTGGGACTGAGTGGTTATATATTTTTAAAATGTTAAAAACGCAATTAGGATATGAAAAACATTTTTGGGAAATTTACAATAGTTAGAGTGCATCAGGATTCGAACCCGCGCCTGTTGGATACCGTCCGAACGCGTGGATAGGTTCGGGCATGAGAATGCGCTTTCCAATTTCCGTCCAATTGCATATTGATTGACGGAACTCGGTTTTGTCTTCAAAGTGCGAGCCAAAAATATTTTTTATATATTTTTCTCTGAGTGGGTGTTACACCTGCGACCTAATCTATCCATACTACAAGGTGGGCCAAAAGAAGTCATTTTATTTTTCTATTTTTCTAACTTAGAACAAAACATATTTTCGACAGAATCAACAGAATCGAAGTTTTTCATTTAGAAAAAAAAAATGAGAGCCAAAAAACATCGGATGAGACTTTTTTTGGCCCACCTTGTATAAATAAAAAGAGAACGTTCTGTACTGAGTACTGGACATCTTCAGAAGTACTGTACGGATTTGAATGAATTTTTTTGTTGTATAGCTTTTAAGTATAGGCAGGACTGTATCTATGATTGATTTCATAGAGAAGAACATCTGATTTAGAACCATAATAGTCCCCCTAAACTTTAAGAAATAAGGAAATGGCGCCTTCACAAAAGTTGCTCAGCATAATGTGCAAAGGAAGTTGCGGGCAGCTACTAGTCTATATCTATGCATGTAATAGAAATGTAAATTATTGGTGTCTGTACGCATATATAAGATTTGTGAAGAAATATATTATTAAGGGCATTTATCAATGAAATAGAACACAAAACAATTATTTTAAATTTTGTTTTTACTTCACGCTAATATAACAAACGGCTTTACCAATTTCAATGCAGTTTTGACTATTGTATTTTGGTAAATTTTCCTTAACATTGAGTATTTATTTAATTTCAATCGAATCAATCAAATTTTAATAAATAAGTTGCAACCATTTAAGCTATAAGTTTAAGAGCTGAGTTTGTGGTTTAAATGAGAACGCGGGAGGGCGAAAAAAGGAAGTTAGTTAAGTACTATATTTTATAATAATCAAATGAAATTATAATTTATTGTGTTTCAGCTATTTGACAAAAGATGGCGTTAATCAACTATAGCTGGCTGTTACTAGTGGTGGCTGTAGCTCAGTGTGTCACAGCGACGGAACTCTTAAGAAGTAGGTTTAATTTAATTTATAACTGTATTTCATATATAACACACGTGTCGCAGCGTGGACGGCGTTTGACTGTAAACGTGATTATTGTGGGTTCGCTTCTCACTCAGGGGAAACATGATATTTAAATTAATTTCATTTGTTTGCTTAAAAGATTATATATGTTATATTACTATTGTTCTTATAATAGTTAAAGTAATACTTACTTATATTATTATAATATATAATCGTTTGCGCAAATAAAAAAAGTTACAAGAAAAATTCTGAGGGCTTGAATATGGATATTTAAATAATTGAAAGCCATAAATATTATTATACAAAGGTTTTCCCGTTTGTCTGTTCGTGTTTCAAAAAATAATAGGCCGAATTTAATGAAACTTTTTTATAATATAACTATTAGCAACCCGGCAACACATAGGCTATAATTTAGTCGTGAAATTAATGCACATACGAAGTCAATTTCGTAGTTTCAATTTGTATAAAATATACATATAAAATAATATTTATAAAGTATATATATATATATATATATATATATATATCAGCGCCATCTTACTAGTTTTTCACTTAAAACTCATTAAATAAATAAGAGATGACGCTGTTTCACACACAGTAGTTCATGTTTACTTGCTTCCGTAGTTTTGCTATTGCACACTAGATGGCAGTGTATATAAAATAAAATCTTTTGCTATTGAGGTCTTTATAGTACTTTAAAAACGTTTTAATTTATTTCATGATATAAAAATATAATAATCGCTTGGCAATAATATTTCAAATTGATTTGGTTCGTTTTTCACTCAGAGGAATCATTACATTTAAATTACTTAATATCGTCGCTCTAGTAACAAACAAAGCGCGGCGTTCCGTCACTCAACACGCAAGTCTTGATTTCAGGCGGGGCGTGAAGGCCGAAGTGTCTTGACCCTTCTATGAAAATTTAAAAATGACTAAAATTTATAGAAATCGTTCAAAAATCTAAGAAACATTTGACTCTCATCACATTTTTGGTAAAAATGACCTAACAGACAATTAAGTATAATTTGACCGTCAATTTAATTCACCCAAGTTCTTCAACACTACTTAATTGGCCAAAGGTAGCAACTGAAGTGTTAAAACACTCCGTTCTACGTTTTCCACTCGAGCTTGACATTGGGTCTTGAGTGCCGGAACTCAAAGTCATCTAAATAAAGGCTTTAAATACAATATACTAGTATATAAAATCATCCAATTTCTTTCAACAAACTAGTCCAATTTACCCAATTTCACCCATTTTCCCAGCGAAACGCCAGACCGGCCCTGGCAGCATATTCACAGTGGGCAACGGGGAACAGTGCTTGGGCGCTGATCGTTCCACAGGAGGAGTGTGCCTGTCCCGGAACCAATGTAACACTCAAGGAGGGAAGGCCATCGGCTTCTGTGGTGTATTTGCAACCTGTTGTTCGTGTGAGTACATCTCCATATAAGTAATGATTTTAAAACGATTAGGACACCGTTGAAGCCTTCGTGGCGCGGTGGGACAGCTTCTGAGTATAATCACTATAGGTTGTAGGTTCGATTCCCACTGAATTGAATTATCATAATTAAACTATTTTCATTTCTCCACTCTGGTGAACCAGACAAAGCGCGGTTTTGAGATTCGTCCCTTAACACGCAATGTCTGGAAATCAGGCAGAAAGTGAAGCTACATTTTTTGACACTAGTTTCTCTCTTACTTTCCCTGATATGTGGCTAAAAGCGAGAAGAAACCAAATTATTATTTATTTACCACATTTTACGGTTTAATTATTGAATGCGAGTCTAAATAACGAGAAAACAAGAGAAAAACGTAATCCAGCGTCTAATCTTTTTTTTTATTTTTTTTAAAGTGATAATCGCACACTTAGGAAATTGAAAAAGACATAATTAGAAAACGCATTGCTTAGCGGTCGGAGCGCTTGAACGGTTTTCAAGCGGCGCTGGTTCAAATCCCGCTACGTCCAATTTTTTATACGTTTTCAAATTTTTTTTTTCTCTCACTAAGTTATTGGTGCTTACATTACAAAATATGAAAAAAAAAATCATATACTGAGTGTATTATTATAATTAATTTAAAATTTCCCTTCCGATTTCAGTAAACGCTTGTGACATAAGAACCAACACTAAAGTAGCTGTCTTCATAAACCCACCACTGAACAAAGAGTCGTCTGGTTTAGAATGTTCCTACAATATTGAGATAAACAATAATAATGTGTGTCAAATGAAAATCGAATTCGAGACATTTAACCTGGCTCCACCCACTACTGTAAGTTATTAAAAAATTGTGTGTTCCAAGACGAATTGAGATAAAAAAATATATATATTCATGCGTCTGTGTGCTAACGTGATTGGTTATGGGTTCGATTTCCACTCAATGAAATTGTTATATTCATAAAACAAAAGACGACATTTTAAATTGTATTATTTTTTTAATTTGTTCTAAAGTGTGTGTAAAACACACTTTACAACAAATTGAAAAACATATATTTAGAAAACGTATGGAAAATTGTAACGCAGCGGGATTCGAACCCGTGCGAGGTGCGGCAAATACATTTTTTTTTAGATACACGACGTTAAAAATTTAAATGCATTTCAAAATGTATAAAAACCAAATAGCTATAACCAATGAGCTTATAGCAAAATACGACATTGCCTTCCATCACTCCTCATCATCATCACTCACATCCAGGGGAGTTGCCTGAAACCGTCTAGATTTTAGTCTAGGTCTAGACCCGTCTAGGTTATAGGTGTAAGAGTACTGAGTCAAAATTTCTATTTAATTTCTAGATCGACCAGGTAGAAAATGTAACTCACCGTCCCGGCTACGTCTGCAAGAACGACATCTTCCAAGTCACTAACCTGCACGCTAATTCCGACTTCCTCCCATCTCTCTGTGGTGACAACAGCGGGCAGCACAGTAAGTCGGTTATAACGGATTCATATCCAGTACTGAAAATGTGTGATGTTATAGAAAAAGGAATAAAACTTTGTTATAACGGAATTCGAACCTGCGACTCTTTGGTTGTGTCAAATAGCTGTATATAAAATTAGGCTATACGTTGTTATAAATCTACATGGAAACTCTTATTTATCTTATTTCCCTCTTCTTTCTAGAGACATTCTTAGAAGTTTGCGCTACACAAAGTTTATTGATACCAATAGTAATATGGCAAGAGAATGCTATTTATTAAATACTAGCTAACCGCTCGCGGTTTTGCCTGCGTAAACTACACGACTAAAAGTTATCCTTTTTTCGCCTGCTCGCGTTCTCACTTAAATCACACACACACAGACACAAAGTTTGCTTAAATCTATAATTTAAACGGTTGTAATTTTTTTCCTGTTACCTTCACACTAGGTTCTCTATACTATATATTAAAAAAATCATACAAATTTTAGCTATGCATTGTATATGCATATATCACCTCTATCTATGCATGTCTTTAATTCCATTGTTTTCTTTACAGTATACATAAGAGTCAACGCGACAACAAATAGCCGGTCCATTCGGCTTAATTTCAAGTTAGCGGACCGCGTGTCTCAACCGAACCTACCGCAAGCAACGTGGAAGATCAAAGTGACTCAATTGGAGTGTTTCAACACTTTGGGGCAAGTGTTTTTAATCACTTATAAAACTTTCAAGTGACATAAGTAGTTTTGATAACTCCTTATCGTCTTGACGAGACCATCGACTTGTATACACGGTGCATATAACAGAAAAGTATATCCGTTTGTTTCGGCCAATCTATGGAACGGCATCATCAGATGTATCATCTGATGCGGACGCATGTGCTGTGTTTCAAACAATTTGGACGATAAGTGTATAATATATATAAAGTAAAGCTAATATTAATTTTATTATATTTTCATAGAAAATACCGCGATGGTCTATTGGATGCAATCACTGCGTCGTTACCGGCTACACCCTTCTCGTCTTCAGCTGACAGAGATGAATATTTAATAGGTAAGCTATAATATACAAGCACTTTTCCGCATAGTAGAGTGTTTAAGCTCTCCGTTTTCCACTTGATGTCCGAAATCTTGATTATTACCTTGATAAGTACAGCTTCACGCCGCGTTTTCTATTCTCAGAGCGGGAATTATTGCCGCTACCCCGAGTTTCGAACCCACAACCAATCACGCTTAGTGAGATAATGGCTCAATTGAATTAAATGTCCACATAGCGACTAAGCTGATACCACTTCGGGGTTATATAAGGTTCAGATCCAGCTCCATCTGCCATCTGATCTAATATGTTCTTCTTGCAGCTCCACCTGGTTGTCTCCAATACTACCCTGACCGAGCTGGTTTCTTCGAATCCTTCAATTACAACCGCGGCGCTGGACCGTACATCGCGAACATGGCTTATGCCACATGCTTCAAACGAACGTCCGATGTTTGTGGGATTAAGTAAGTTTTTTTTTTAATTATTTAATTCTTAAACCGGAAATGTCATTATTACATATCAGTGATTAACTTCTTTGATAGTCCGAGCCGTCTTTCATAATTAATTAAATATGTATTTAAAAGGTATGCGATTTAGGTATTAATTTTTATTTTCGTTTTTAATTTAATATTACAAAAATCCTTTAAAAAGAGCCACAAGTAATGCTTAAAAAAGCAGCACCCCTGTTATATATGGATATACAATGTTTTGTACAGATAGAGGTCATCGGGGTGCAGTGTGAAAGCGTCTCACACAACACGATGGTTGTGGGTTCGATTTGCACTCGGGGAAATTACTAGGTTTTCATTTCTTTGCTCTAGTGAGAAGACAAATCAAAGACAAAGAAAAGATTGTCAATAGAACCCCTTGAAGCCAGGGTTCACACATTCTGAACCCACAACCATAATGTTCAGCCAAACATAACACCGATGCGAATGCCAAATACAATTAAAATTTAAATTGTTAAAATAAAAGTTAAAAATTAAATTGTAACATGATTTGTGAATCAGGCTAAAGTTATATATTTTTTTTCTACATTTTCAAGTGTTCATTACACGCTTAGGAAATTGATAATCATATTTAGAAAACGTATAAAAATTTGAACGCAGCAGGATTCGAATTCGCGCCTCTTGGAAATCGTCTAAGCGCTCTGACCGCTAAGCCATGTGTTCTACTTACGCTTAGCTAAGCGGTCGGAGCGCTTGGACAGTTTCAACGAGGCACGGGTTTTTAAAATGATATAACATCGACAATCGATGTCGATCGATTATCGATATATCGCATTTAAATCGATTATAACAGATTTAACAGATTTAACAGACTAACAGAGACATTTTTTTGGCTCGCACTTGAAAGACAAAACCAAGTTCCGTCAATCAATATGCAATTGGACGGAAAGTGGAAAGCGCATTCTCATGCCCTAACCTATCCACGCGTTCGGACGGTATCTAACAAGCGCGGGTTCGAATCCCAATGCATTCTAACTATTGTAAGTTTCCCAAAAATATTTTTCACATCCTAATTGTGTTTTTAACATTTTAAAAGTGTTATAAAATATATAACCACTCATGTCCAAATGGGATTTGATCCCACAACCATTGATTACCTCCACTTGCTTGCTTGCTTGTACTACAGACACAATCTCGAAAGCCGTTTCTGTACAATTTACTGAACTTCAATCAATTGGACGGAAAGTGGAAAAACTGTAAATCACAATACAATATATCCTACTAATATTATAAACGTGAAAGTTTGTAAGGATGTTTGTTACTCTTTCACGTAAAAACTACTGTATGGATTTTAATGAAACTTTACCATCATATAGCTTATACATCAGAATAACACATAGGCTACAAGTTATAAAGACATTGTGTGAATTGACCAAAATATCAAGTAAGTATCTTATGTTCAAGCCATTAAAGCCAAAATAGTGAACTATTGTAGTCAATATTACAGACACACATATACCAGAATATTATTTTTTGCTATTTTTGTGTCTGTCAGTCTGTTTGGCCGTTTCCGGCTAATCTCTAGAACGGCTACACTGATTTTGACGGGGCTTTCACTCGCAAATAGCTGATGTAAGATCTCCACGCGGACAAAGTCGCGGGCACAGCTAGTTCTTATATAATCTATAATGACAGATTGACAGCCGCCAGTTTTGACATGGCATATCACGAGGAGTCCAATCTATATCTTGACACGGACTGCCAACTGAACCCCGTGACGCAAGGGTTCGCGCAGTCAGAGGACTACCTGTTCGTTCCTGAAGCGGAAACTGCTGATGGATTAAGGGGATCCAAGTTCTGTGGAACCAGCGCTGCTAACCAGATCATTGCGTGTAAGTTATGATTTAGTTTCCATTGTGAAATTATAAAACTTTGCATTTTAATTTATATTGTTGATTGGAAAGCATTTAGGACATGTTCTTAAATAATTAAATTGTGGATGTTTTTTTTTTAATTTTACCTAAAATAGGTTCTAATATTGCACCAAGACTAGATGTTGTACACACACACACATTGATCGTGGATTAGATTCCTACTCGGTGTAAAGCTCATATCTAATTAAGTTTTATTTCTCTGCTCTTTTTACACCACTTAACGCAAAGTATACAACTGAGTGTCTAGACACAAATATATACAAAATCTTTTTAAACTAGTAAAATAAAAATCACTAAAAGAAATAAGAATTCTATATATATATTACTTATAATATATTTTTACAGCCACTCCTCCCGGACCTCTCTATGTGTATTTCAAGAGTGACAATCTGGTGACTAAAGACGTGAACGAAGCTGGCTACCGATTCAACTACAATGTATTAAACAATTGTTATTTAAAGAAATAATATGATTCAATACAAACTGAACGATGCATGCAAGAATCAAATTAAAACATTGCCATGAATCCGTTAAAAATTGATTAAGGAAGTTTAGTTATAATGGATTATATTGATTATTTATTATTTTATTTGACATTAAACGGCCAGTTTTCTTTTTTATTTTCTGCATGAATATTAAAAATAGGAAATTAAATTTTGTTGTTAAATATAATTGTAACACAACGCTGCACTCAGAGATTTAATTAACATTAAATAAAACGAAAATGTAATTGACAACTCTTGAGTGTAGCTTTAATAACATATTATTATAATTAATACAAATAGACTGATAAATATAAAACATATTTATAAATTAACTTATTTTATACCAGACGTGCATTTTTGATAAATAAACTATTAGAATTGATAAAAAAATTTGTTTTAATGTACTCCTCCTTGGTTCTAAACTCCTTAATTTCCTTTAAGAAGAATGTATGTATATATGTTTTGCGCAACGATAATATTTATTTAAAATCAGTTTCACGCATAGCAATGTAGCCAAAGAGAACCTAGTGTCTTCATAATTTATTTAATATACTGTTAGCTCAACTTTACTTCATAGGGATAAGAAATAAAAAAAATATATATTTGATGATATATAATATATTTATTTTATTTTTCGCTTTCGAATACTTGTATAATAAAATAATGTAAATAAATGCATTTTTATACTTTAATGTCGTAGCTAAAGACTTAATATTGTTCGGTTATTTAAAACTATCATATAAACTTGTAAAAATCAATAGACACCTATATTTTTTTAAATAAAATAACTACGACATTATTTTTATCAAAATACAAACCATAATTATTTACATTCTTACTATACTTAGAATTAATACAGGCTTTAAAATGACTAATATAAAAAATATTTTTGATTTATTATTGATTCATATTGATTTTCATGTGATGCATAAAATTTATACACGATTCATTTAAATTACGATTTGATTCATGAATGGAAAAATACATTTAAATTTTGACAATTAAGTATATTTGAAATCTATGTGTTTGTTTATTTATTATGAAGAAATAAAAAAGGTATAGTTTCAAAAAAATTAAAATAATCCAAAATAGAAGTTGTTCAGTTATTATGTCATTTTTACATTGTTTCATTTTAACTTATTTAAATCAATTATATTTGTAAAATAATAGTCATATAGCTATAATGCTTATAAATTAATTAAATTCAAAAGAAGTATTTATTTAATTATATAATTATTGCATTGATTATTTTAATATAAACCACACAATGTAAAAGAAACTTGATGTAGAAAAGGAAACACAGAAAGGCTATCAGATTTCATCATGATTTAAAAACATACTTAAATTTTATTTAAAACTTAAATCAATATAACTATAATTAAAATCCGTCTCAGTCATAATCATATTCATTTGATTCATTTACATTATGTCATGATTCATTAAAAAGTACAAAACGCTTTCTTGCTAAAATAAGCTTATACAGTTACTTGGATTTTTAGAATAATTCTACTGAAAATTAGTAAACAATATAAAGCAGTTGAATATAGAGCAGTTGTTTCAAATTCACATTTATAAACAATAACGGCTTTGTTGAATTTTATATTTATTTTTAAGTACCAATGGATTCCAAAATGGATATATTTTTTATTTATATGTTGCTTTTATTGTATTATAGTATAGAAAAAAACCTAATAGGCTTAATAAAGGAAAAGAATTACATTAAGCGTTTGAACCCACGACCGACTGACATGATACAGTTTAAGAATTTTTTCTAATTAAAAAAGACATATTTAGAAAACGTATAAAAATTTGAACGCAGCAGGATTTGAAGCCGCGCACTCTTGAAAACCTTTCAAGCGCTTTGACCGCTAAGCCATGCGTACTACAAAACTTACTTAGCGGTCAGAGCGCTTGAAATTTCCTAAGTGTGCGATTAACACTTTAAAAAATGTTAAATAAATATTCTATTTATTTATTGAAAATAACTGCCATTGTCTGGTTTAAAATATAATTAAACACTATAATAAATTGAATTTACTGTCAAAATGTGTAAAAAACCAAATATATAAATATGTATTTCTAGGTTCCAGTCATGGAGAACCGAGTGACAAGCCACTCCGTTCTTCATTTTCCGCCCGAAATCGAGACATTGCGTGTTGAGTGGCGGAGCGCAACGCTAGAGAGAAGAAATAAAAATAATTCATATATAATCATTCCCCCGAGTGGGAATCGAACCCACAACGGTATTCAGTGAGTAAAAAATATTTTATCAATTAATTACAATATAATACATTTTCGTTGATTGATTTATTTGATTCGATGCATTGAAACTTGATTTAATTCATATATTATAAAATGTAATGTAATGAATAAACTAAAGCCTTTTCATATAAATATAAAAAAAAATAGAAAAATAAACAGTCTGGCCTTAATAATATATGTATATGTTTACATAATTAAATATATCGTAATAGCTACAACAGTTACATTATAGGTTTTTTATTTATTTTAATACAAAACAAATTTTCAAGCAAAGACTAATTTCAGCAAAAGTGGAATGTATTTCATTCAATAAAAACTAATAATTTTGTCTAAATCCATTATCGGGCCGATTGAATTCAAAACCATCGTGTTTACAGTGAGATATCCCTCCACTGTACCATAATGGAGTTGAGTACATCAAATTATTATATTAATATATAATCATTTTATAAGTTAAACATTTACAAAATCCATTTTCAATTGATTCATAAGTCATTTGATTCATGATTCATTCATAATACGTCATAATCTGTCATAAATTGACATAAACACTTATAATAAATAGTTTTTATGTATATTTTTAGGGGTTTTTTTTAATTTTTTTTTATAATATTATCTATAAAATGGTGGGCCTCGGCTGACTGTATAGGTGGAAAGGGGAATCCCCTTTGTACCATATATTGGTTCTGCATTTTCATAGTCTACGTCATAATAAAGACCAGTTTGATTCTGAAATAGAAAAAATATATATTTTTAATAATTTAAAGTGTCATTCACACATTTAGGGCGGTAAACAAGAGGCGCAGGTTCGAATCCCGCCGTGTAGCTGAATGTAGAACGCATGACTTAGCGGTCAGAGCGCTTGGACGGTTTCCAAGAGGGCCGGGTTCGAATCCCGCTGCGTTAAAAAATTTAGACGTTTACTAAAAATCATTTCCAAAAAATAAATTACTAATTTGTATTTTTGTCATTTTTAAATGTTATTATAAAATATTATTATATAAAATTTTAAGGCAGCGCGATTCGAACCCGCGTTCAAACCGCTAATAGTTTCATTTTATCCAGCAACGTTGAAATTCTTATACCTTTAATTCTTTTATAAAACAATGTTTTGTTAAGTTGTTTAAATTTCAATGAAAAGATCAAATTTTATTCATCATACAAAAAACAGATAAAAAAGCAGCTTCACGCTTTTACCCGTCTAGTCTTAAAAAACTCATAGAGACATTGTGTGTGGGCGGAACTCAACGCCGCTATTAATAAAAATAGGTGCAGATTACTGCACATAAATGTGTGTGTGTGTGTGTGTGTGTGAATGTGTGTGTGTGTGTAAATGTATGTATGTGTAAATGTGTGTGTGTAAATGTGTGTGTGTGTGTGTGTAAATGTGTGTTAGTGTGTGTAAATGTGTGTTAGTGTGTGTAAATGTGTGTGTGTGTGTGTGAGAAAGAAAGAGAGAGAGAGTGTGTGAGTGTGTCCGTGAATGTGTGTGTGTGTGTGTGAATGTGTGTGTGTGAGTGTGTGTGTATGTCAGTGTGTGTGTGTGTGTGTGTGAGAGAGAGAGAGAGTGTGTGTGTGAGTATGTGTATGAATGTGTGTGTGTGTGTGTGTGTGTAAATATGTGTAAGAGAGTGTGTGTATGAATGTGTGTGTGTGTGTGAATGTGTGTGTGTGTGTGTGTGTGTGAATGTGTGTGTGTGACCGTTGTGTGACTGTGTGTGTGTGTGACTGTTTGTGTAAATGTGTGTGTGTGTGTGTTTGAATGTGTGTGCTGTGGCTTGTATATAGCACCAGTTGATAAAGCTAATTAAATATGTATAATCCATACTAATATTATAAATGCGTAAGTAACTCTGTGTGTCTGTCTGTGACGTCACCACGGCCAAACCGCTGAACCGATGGCGATGACATTTTATATAGAGATACTTGAGGGTATTAAGATAAGAACATAGGCTACTTTTTTCTCCTTTTTGTTGTTAAAGGCATTTCATTGATTTAAGTAATATTATATTTAATAATGTGTAAATATTTTTTGACTTTCTGACCTGCAACTTGTATCTATGTATCAGATAAGCTCTATTCATTTGTGTATAATATTGTACATATCTCACATACATCCTCCTTACTCTACGATTAATGTTGTATAATTTTGTATAAGTGTATAATTCTCACATGCATGCTCCTGGCCCGGGACTTCGGTCTGGGTACAAGAAGATCAGCTCTGTCCTGGACGTGGCTGGACGCCTCGGAACTTGTGGAGTCAGTGCCAAGAGCGTGGTTGGAATAGCCTGAGGGGGAGAAGTGATGTTTATTTCAGAGAGAATAGAGTGCCTCGTATGAATTTGAGATTCATAGAACTCAATTAATTCATGAATTTCAAAATTACGAATTTGATATGTAAACAAATTTAAATTGATTTAGCCTTTGTTTATAATATATTAAATTAAAAATAAAGAAAAGGTGAACATAACACGTTCATGATAAAACCTATTAAAAAAAAACAATATAATATGGTCATGGGTTCGATTCCCATTTCGAATAATTATATTGAAATAACTTTCACTTCATCCAGAGGCACACTAGTGACCATGCCTTTTTTTAAAATTTTACAATAATTTAATTACGTTTGAAGAACACAATACTATGGTAATAGCTTATACTACTTATGTCTAAGGTGAAGTCCATTGCACACATATATATATTGATAATTACTGTATGTGGGTAAAACAATACAGCGAACGAAGCTCTAGTACATTAGACAAAAGAAGAAGCGTTGAACTCTACCACTCAATATTCTTGTATGAAGGCGTATTTCAGAACCGGAAATAAATAATAATAAATCACTAAACTCACCGTACAAGTTGTGGTGGGAGGTGGCGTTCGCTCTACTGGTGACGGTGTTCAAGGTGCCGGAGTGCGCGCGCGCGCCCAGTCTGCGGATCCATACATACTTTTAAACACTAGCCGTGCCTGCGACTTGGTTCGCGTGGCCAAGTCACTCCTTATCACGTCAGCTGTTTGCAGCTAAGTCTCATCGAAATCGGTCCAGCCATTCCAGAGATTAACCGAGACAAACAGCCACACGTATAAAAATTGTAACAAATGTTATATATACCGTGTTTGTTTGGTATATATACCGTGTTTACATACATATACATACAAATTTTTACTTATTTAAATAGACTAGCGACCCGCCCGCGGCTTCACCCGCTTAAACTAGACACTAGTAAGTACGCACGCACGTTCTCGCTTATATCACAAACTTTGCTCAAATCAATAATTTTATGGAATTATATACATATTAAGATATTAGTGGCGCATTGAGACAGTGCCTGATTATAAAAATGGTCGTGGGTTCGATACAGACTCGTGGGAATGATCATATATTAATCTCACTCAAAAAGCAATGTCATGATTTCGGGCGGAAAGTGGAGAACGGAGTGTCTTGACAATAGGTTCTCTCTGACTACATACATCCCTGACTTTCTGAACCCTACTAACGAAACTTTCAGTCTAAATTATCAGTCAAGAACCTAGATATTCCTATCAGTTTATTCTAACAAAGTCGTCGAAAGAAAATTAGATTTTTGTTAAGCCATACTTTAAATACTACAGAAACTAACTTTTTAGTAAAAATGAAAAATGACCAGGAATATTTGTGAGATTAAGAAAATTAATTAATTATAAGCAAGCATGTTACTTTGTGAAGATATAACTTTGTAAAAGTGATAGGTTTTTAAAAACTATTTTCTAAGTAAAAACCAAACAAACGAACAAACATAGAAATCAATACAAATATTTTGGAGACGTTTAAAAATTTGAACGCAAGACTCGAACCCGCGCCTCTTGTTTACTGTCCAAGCGCTCTGACCGCTAAGCCATGCGTTCTAAATCCAGCTAAGTTGAAATTCTTATACGCTTATTACAACTTATATTTGTTGTAAGCATCTCTGTAGAGATTTTTACAAATTTCTTCCACCCAAAGATTATTCTACGAACAATCGTTTGACAAAAGAGAATGCTATATATTAAATGTTTTAAATGTTAGAATAAAAATATTTCCTCTTCACAAAGTTATTATTACATAAGATATGTTTTTTAATTTGCAATTTCCTTTTTGTATTACATAATTCATTCATTCTTTTTAAATTATTCTAACAAAACTTCGAGACCCATAATAATATAAAAAAAAATACCTCGGCAAGGGTACAGGGGGTAAAGTAGGGTAACCACCAAACATGGCCGAGGAGGGCCGCGTCGCCATCGTCTGCGACAGGTCTGTGGTCTGGGGAATTAAAAAATAAAAATAATTAGAAACACAAAACATCAAATACAAGTCGATTCAATCATATATCTATAAAAAAAATAAAAAATAAATATTTTTCTATTTTTAAAATTTTTTAAAGTGTTAATCACACACTTAGAAGAAGAGAAGAAGATTCAAATCCACGCCTCTTTTGATTTTTTTTTTAATTTTTTATATTTAATTTTTTCTATCTACACATTGAATGAAATTATTATATTATACTATATCAAGTTCCATGCTAACCGTGAAAACCAATGATAGGCGGCGTTGAGTTCCGCCACTTAACAACACATAGTCTCAAATTAATTTGGAAATTGTAGAAGAAAATGTGTTAATAATTAATTATTTATAAAAAAAAAAAAAACTGACCCCGTAGTGGCTCGCTTGCGCCATAGCCTCAGCTAACTGCGCCCAACGCATTCTCTCCTCTATAGAGACCTGGAAATATATATGAAGTTTTTTGTGTGAAGCGCTGTATTAAAATATATACAATGTTAAAAACTTTTGATAAATTTCATAGATATTATTCAAGTAAAGACTAAATATAAAAGAATTTTAATTCATAATATACGCTATGAACATTTTAACATTTGAACTCAATTCAGCAGTTTTGTTCAGACAAACGCAGACAAACGACAGACAGACAGAATGTGTTTAGTTTCACCGGTTTTTAATTTTTTACGATTAGTAAACAACTTACTGAAGTAATTATATTCGATTACTTCGAAAATGTTACTTAAAATTATTATCTAAATTCCTTTATCTATGATAATTTTGTTGCGGAGTTATTTTAAAACGACGATATCTCCTAAAACATTCATTGCAATGAAATGTTGTCAACTCCGTCTGTCTGTGACGTCATCACGGCCTAACCGCTGCACCGATCGTGATGAAATGTTATACAGAGATACTAGAGGGTCTTGGCATGAACATATGCTACTTTTTTTCTCATTGTTTTTTAGTTTTAATGATTTACAAAAAAAACAGCTGAAAATACGAATCTAAACCTATAGTTCACGCTAGTATATATATATATATATACATAAGCACTTGTGTTACTGACTGTACGAGATGATCTTTGGAGAGTGTAGGGAATTACTAAGAGAGCATTTTTTCTTCAAATTCATACGAGAATGGGAAAAAGGGGGGCTTTACGTTACATATTCCACGCTAGGTTCAAGGTTCAAGGATTCCATTCCCACTCGGAGTAATAGATTGTTCTGGAAAGTGGTGAATGGAGTGTCTTGGCTAAGTTCTCTCCGACTACACTAAGCTATTTTCCTTTTAGTTCACACAAAAAAAGAATACGAGCTAAGTAACTCGTACAGTAACAGTTATTAAAGAAGCAAAAACCGTTCTCTTTCATGAATCTTTAATGAATTTACACTGAACAGGAAATCGAACCGCAACTAACCTGGTACGGCGGTTGACCCACGGGCGGCGTCTTGATGGTGTTAGACGCCATGTAGTTGAATACCGGAGAGCCCAAGCCCACCGCTTTGTGCTCCCGAGACCATTTGCGGCTGAAATGCGGGAATGGGTTTTATACTCGAATTATGTTTAGAGGAAAGTGGAGAGTTTGTGATGCAGCTCCCTGCTCTCCGTTTAGATGTGTGTTTTATGAAATAGTAGCGTCTGACTGTAAACGCGTTTGGTTGTGGGTTCGATTCTCACTGTGAGGTAAGGTGATTCAGTTCAAATTATTTTCATTTCTCCCCCCTCTAGTGATAACGCATTTCGATATACCACGCATCGTCATTAAATATTGAATCTAAAATTATACCGCATTCATTACATGAAGTATAGTGTATAGATATAATACATATATTAAAATGGAACTGAACGCTGTCTGTACATGGAATATGGATATATGGATATCAATGTAATAGAACTCACAACAATGATTTTTTTTTCTGTTCGTTTGTGTTGGTTGTGTTTGTTTGTGCGTTTGCGCACGCTAATCTCACAAACGGTATAAATGCAATTTTGACCGTTGTATTTTAGTAAGCCTTCCTTTACCATTTTGTGTTTATCAATAAAAAAGTTACAACAATTTAAATTATAAAATTGGAAGTAAGTTTGTGATTAAAGTGAGCAAGTGCGAGGGCGGACGAAAAAACCAAATAATTAAAAAAAAAGACATATTTAGAAAACGTATAAAAATTAGAACGCAGCGGGATTTGAACCCGCGCCTCTTGAAGACCGTTCAAGTTTTCGTTTCGTTTTGTTTCGTGAAAGTCGAATGGTTTTCAAGAGGCGCGGGTTCAAATCCCGCTGCGTTCTAATTTTCATACGTTTTCTAAATATGTGTGTTTTCAATTTCCTTAGTGTGGGAATAACACTTTAATAAATGTAAAAAAAAAAAAACAAATAATTTAGTCATGTATTTTACGCAGGCGAATCTGCGAGCGGGTTGCGAGCGGGTTGCTAGTTTGTGTAGTCCTCCTTAAGACATTAAACCAACAAGCAACTGAGTGGCGCTGGTGGGCGTGGGCGTGGGCTCACCTCCAGGACAGCAGCGCGGCCAGCGTGAGGCCGATGACGAGGGCGGCCGCGACGCACGCGCCCACGGACACGCCCACCACCTCGCCGTCCACCTCGCAGGCCGAGCCGTAGTAGCCCGACCAGCAGCTGCCAAACATCCCACGCATTAGCTTAGCCAGTGTGAGACAGGCTTTTCAGGTTCAAGCCTTATATTTCGATTAAAATAAAAACAAGGGAATCACAAAACTCATACACTGAGCAAAATACTCATTATTACTATCACTTAATTATTATTGTTGAAAAATAAATTCAGAAATATTTTTTTTATGTGAAAACACTCTGTTTTCCGCTTTCCGGCGTTCTGTGTTCAAATACAGGACTTGAACGCCGCGCTTTGTTTCACCAGAGCGGAGGAATTAATATAATTGATACATACCAATTCCCTCGAGTGAGAATCGAACTCTCAACCATTTTACGATCAAACGCTGTCCCAATATACTACGATTAAAGGTATCGTATATAATAATAATTAACTATTAATCAACAAAATTTGTAATTCCGGTCGAAAATCACAAACGGAGTTTTCTGACACTAGATTCTCTCCAATTACCCTGCTATAGGTAATTAAACGTGAAAGAGACATATTTAGAAAACGTTCGACCGGTTTTCAAGAGGCGCGGGTTCAAATCCCGCTGCGTTCAAATTTTTATATGTTTTCTAAAGATGTCTTTTTCAATTTACTAAGTGTGCGAAATGTTAAAAATAAACGCAAAATGAACCTGCAAAAAACACATTACAATTTATATCATCATGTATTTACATTACACATGTGTTTGTACATAAACACTTACGTGCAATACGGCCTGCCCTGGGCATATCTGCACACGCCGCGGTCGCTGCACTTCGAGGCGGAGCACGCCGTGCAACGTCGTCCGGGGAGCGAACCCGCGACCGCGGTCACACCACTCACACCCGCTGCACTGGCTGCGTCTAGGGTAGTGTCCGGACAGGCGCATCTGGAAGTGGTAACGTGATTTTAGTGTCTCTAAACACTTTTAGTGACTTAAAATACTTTAGAGACTTTAAATACTTTAGTGACTTTAAATACTTAAGTCACTTTAAATACATTAGTGTTTATTAGTGATTTTTTAGCGACTTTAGTGATTGTATTGCAATAAGCCAATGGGTGTATTACATGTAGTTAAAATCAATATTTCATTTTGTTTAAACAGAGTGCAAGGCCATCGTGTCACAGTGGGACAGTGTCTGCCTGTAAACGCGGTTGGTTGTGGGTTCAATTCCCACTCGTGATATTGTTTATATTTAAATAATCATTCCCACACATTTTTTTACGCCTTTTTCCGATTGCTGGATAGTCAGGGAGAACCTAGTGTCAAGACACTCCGTCCTCCACTTTCCACTGTTCCAGAGATTAGCCGGAACAAACACCCAGACAGACAGAAATTATTAAAAAAAAATGTTTTGTATATGTACCGTATATACATACATATGTATTTAGTAAAAAGCGGTTATTTTAATATTACAAACAGACACTCAAATTTTATTTATATAGATACTTATATAAATAATCTCTCTACAGAGATGCTAACAACAAAAACAAGTTGTAACAAGCGTATAAAAGTTTCGATGTACTCTATAACAACGTATAGCTTAGTAGTGTAGAGCGCTTGCAAGTTACAAAAGGCACAGGTTCGAATCCCGCTACATTTAATGTTTCATTCATACATTTCTTAATAATTGAAATATTACTCACTTAAATGTTCCCCAAACGTTAGTGCAAATTGCCAAAGTATGACAATCGTTGAGATCTGGAGAAGAGCATTCGTCTAAGTCTGTAAATAAAAAAAAAATAAGCTTAAGTCTAGATACAAATAATTTAAATGTCATCGAGTCGCAGTAAAGGGTCCAATTATTGTAGGTTCTATATACACTTAGCAGGCAGTTTGATCATCCATTTTAATGTTATATATGCGAAAGTAACTCTGTCTGTCTGTCTGTGACGTCATCACGGCCGAAACGCTGAACCGATTGTGATTAAATTTTATATCGAGATACTTGAGAGTCTTGTGATGAACATATATTTAGAAAACGTATAAAAGTTTGAACGCAGCAAAAGTTTCAAGCGCTCTGACCGCTAAGCCATGCGTTTTCTAAATATATGTTTTTCAATTGCCTAAGTGTGTGAATAACATTATAATTTTTTTTTCAAATTCCATATTTTTTTTCTAATTTCTTTTTAGTCTTTCATTGTTTTATAAAAAGACTGATATAGTTCACGCGTGCGAAACCGTGAGCGGGTTGCTAGTATTTACATAATTTTCATTTTCCATTCAGGTGAAGATAAAGCACGGCGTTTAAATGCAATGAAAAATGGAAAAGTAAAAAACACATTATGGCAATAGTTTTAGTAAAATCATTTAAATTTAATAATTTATTCAACTTCGAATCGAACTCTTCAATTACAAGGCGGGCCAAAAAAAATTAAATTCTGTCAAAAATATGTTCTGTTCTAAGTTCTAAGCAGAATCAAGTATAGGAGTTTGATGTCCTTAGTGACTTCACTGACAAGTGAATCACTAACATCGGTGACAGGTTAGCAGCTACAGCCACTACCAAATGACGTACGAGTCGAACCCACTGACCTCTAACCGGCAGCACAGCGCCACTGGGCGAGTCCACCCACAGCGCGGACGCGCCCACGTTGTTGGACCGCCGGCGGATGACGCCCAGCACGTGCTTGTGGATGTCCGACGATATCGACGGCCGGAGGGTTTCCGCAGTCTCTTGCAACTGGGAGAGCGGAGAGTTCGCATCACTATGGACACTTAGTCCGCAGGTAACTGATAGCTATTTTAACGTGGCGGGACTCGAACCCGCGCCTGATCTCGCCTCTGACCACTAGGCTATACGCTCTATATACGATATTTTTATTGCTGTTTCTCTTGCAACTGGGAGAGCGGAGACTTCTTAAGTACGAGACTTAATCCTTAGGTATTTTTGTATGAGCATTTTCGTAGTTTTATTACAATGTTATAATTATATATAGAGAGAGTCGAGACTTTGAACACTAACTTCTATGTGTGACACTACTAGGTGTGAAACTTGGTACCCATGGATATTTGAAGCAAACCAGATAACACTAAGTGATCATTTTTACAGCTTAAGACTCTTTTCTACTGTGACTGAGAGAACCTAGTGTCCAGACTCTCCGTTGTCCACTTTGTTCCCAAATTTGTGAATTTGCGCTTTTGGCCACCTAGACCAAGCTCAAAGCGGCGTTTTGTCTTGTATCAGAGCAGAAAAAACAATTGATTTAAATATAATCATTTCTGTAACTGGGAATCAAACCCACAACCAATCGCGTCTACAGTCAGGTCCCTGTGAGCTGTCCCATTGCGCTACGAAGGCCGGTAAAGAATTCCAGTGTCTAATCTAGTTTCATTTATTCTGAAAGCCATTCAAAATTTTTATGAAAATTCGAATTGATGCCTTTAATTACAGTTTATAAAGACTAGTGCAGAAACAAATTAAAATTAAAAAAAAAACAGAATTACACACACTACAATGTGTCTCACATATATTTTTGACGTTGCTATGGCAACGAGGTCACAATAACATGTTCTCAATTCAAAATAACAATACTCACTAATATATATATTTTTTTAACATTTTTTAAAGTGTTATTCCTACGCTAAGGAAATTGAAAAAATACATATTTTAACATGTTTTCTAAATACGTATTTTTCAATTTTTTAAGTGTGCGAATAACACTTTAAAAAAATGTACAAAAATAAAATTCAATAAATAGCATTCTCTCTTGCCAAACGATTGTTCGCAGAATAATCTTTGGGTAGCAGAAATTTGTAAAAATCTCTCTACAGAGACGCTAACAACAAATATAAGTTGTAATAAGCGTATAAGAATTTCGACGTGGCTGGAAGCGCTTGAACGTTTTTTTAAAATGTTTATACCTTTTCTGAATATGTATTTTTCAATACTCACTAATACTGTAAAATTGACATAGACTCCTTGGTGCTCGTCGACGCCGTTGCGGACGACGTTGACCGCTCCACTCACGAAGTCGTCTGAGAACGGCGTCATAGAGAACGCCGAATCAATCTACATGATCAATTAAGGACAAAAACTATTTACATTACAGTTACAATCGTACACTTACGAAATCGACGGTTGGACGGTTTAAAAGAGGTGCGGGTTCGAACCCAGCTGCGTTCACGTTTTTAAATTGTTAAAGCAAGTTTATCCTCTATTACGCTAATATTATAAATGCAACTGTGTCTGTCTGTGACGTCATCACGGACACAAAGCTGAACCGATTGTGATGAAATTCAATATTCAATATAGAAATACAAAAGGATCTTGGGCTGTTCATACACATATAGGTTACAATACACAGGTACAACATATAGGTTATATGTTTTCTAAATATTTTTTTAGCTTTTCCAGACATTTCATTATTTACGAGAACACGCGGGCGAAACCGCGAGCGGGTCGCTAGTCAGCATATAAAGTTGCAGCTTAGAATTCAGCTTCACGCTTTTTCCCGCATAGCATTTGTGTAGTCAGAGAGAACCTAGTGTCCAGACACTCCGTTCAATCCGATTTCCTAGAATATATTCTCGACTATCGCAAAATAAACTAACTAAATTAAAATCTGCGTTCGAGACAATGCTGTGCTAATGACAAAGTTACTCACAATTAATGGACACTGTCCTTTACGGCGCGATGGCCTCAACTAAATTGATCAAACTATATATATATATATTTTTGTATACTTACTATTAAAATTCCATATTGAGAGCCAAACAATTTGAAAACATTAGTAATATATTATTATTTAATTAGGTACTTGTTATGCAATGGGAATTCAAAGTCACGTCTTTTAACCCCATAGCAGGCTAATCGGAGAGAACATAGAGTCAAAACACACCGTTCTCCACTTTCCACCCGAAACCGAGACATTGCGCTTTGAGGAACGGAACTGAGTTAAACGCTGCGTCTTACCCGGCCAAAGCAAGGAAATTAACATAGTTTAAATATAATCAATGCCCAGAGTGAGATTTAAACTTACAACCATCGTGCTTACTTACAGTCAAACGCTATCTAACTTTTTACTTTTACCAAAAAATGTTTGATAAAAAACAATAAGTTAATATATACTACAATTATATTAAAATCTAATATAACAAAATAATAGGCCGGGATTTGAATCCGCACTTACAGCTTTCACTGCCTCGTAACTCATCTGTTGGTATGGTTCGGATTCTTTGTCCGACAACTTCGTATCCCACTCCACCTGGAATTAAAAACAAAACGAATTAATTAAATAATTATAATTAAAAAGAATATTTATAGAACTACGAGTATTTGAAACAATACGAAATTGCGGCTCTTGAAAACCATCCAAGTATAAAAGTTCGACGTTTTCCAATAGGCGCGGATTCGAGTCGCGCTCTTTCAAATTCTTATACGTTTTCTAAAAACTGTTTTTTAATATCTCAAGTGTGTGGATAACATTTTTAAATTGTAAAATATAACTATATTTAATTAATAATTAATGATAAAAATGTTGTTGTAAATTGGTCAACAAAATACAATTTACCAACACAATTTTTTTTATTTTTTAAGTGTTATTCGCACACTTAAGAAATTGAAAAAGACATATTTAGAAAACATATAAATATTTGAACGCAGCGGGATTTGAACCCGCGCCTCTTGAAAACTGTTCAAGCGCTCTGACCGCTAAGCAAAGTGTTCTACAACGAACGTAGATTCAAATCAAAAAATTCAAATCCCGCTGTGTACAAAATTTTTATACGTTTTCTAAATATGTATTTTTCAATTTACTAACTGGCAACCCTTTTGAGGTTGCCAGTGTCGTTTGTAAGTCCTAAGAAGGAAATAAAAAAACAGATTCTCGCTTTATCCCGCATGGCTGTAGTCAGAGAGAGCCTAGTGTCAAAACACTCCGTTCTCCACTTACCGCTCGAATTCAAGACATCGCGTGTTGAGTGGCGGAGCTCAACATCGCGTTTTGTCTTATTCACCAGAGTGCAGAAATGGAAATAATCAAATTATAAAAATTTCATCGAGTGGAAATCGAACCCACAACAAATAACATTTGCAGTCAGCTGCCACTGTGCTACGATAGCCTCTAGGATGGACGATGGGAAACAGAAAATTACAATAAATGCCAAGCTATAAATAATTATAGCAAATTTTTTAAATAATTCTGACGTCACTTTCTTGCAAATACCTTTTAAAATGTAACAAAAACATCAACTAAACATGTAAACATGCAGACAAACAAACATTTATCATTTATTATTATAATAAAACTCACCTTTCTATCATATATCCTATCGACCCTAAGATTAAGGATAAGTGACACAACTCTCCGACACGGGTCTCTGTGCACCCGCCTCGCGTAACCCGCTCTGCATTGACAGCTGGATATACCTGAAAAAATAAAAAATATAGATAAATATATTGATATATATATACATATATACTAGCCACCCGCTCGCGGCTTCACCCGCGTGTAACAACCATTTCGGGTTTTTGGCGGCGGCATTTATTATCACAATATAATAAATAATACAAAACCGCATTAAAATCGGTTAAGCCCTTTCTGAGATAAGCGTGCAAAAACAAACAAACAATTTAAAATATTTAGAACACATATAAAAACTTGAACGGTTTTCAAGAGCGCGGGTTTAAATCCCGCTGCGTTAAAATTTTTATACGTGTTTTATAAATATGTTTTTTTTTAATTTCCTTAGTGTGCGAATAACACTTTAAAAATTAAAAAAATATACAATTTAAAATATATTTTTTTGGGTTCAATAGAACACATTGATAAAAGTCCCTTATGACATATTTTTTCAAATCCTTTCCATGTACAGACAGCAATCAGTTACATTTCTATTAGATATATAGATATGTCAGTTTAACCGTATTGCATATGGTAGTGCTGTTATAATAAATGCCCATTTATATAATACCTGCTTCCGTCCTGCACTTTTCATTTTGCGCGAAATCGCATGTGGAGTCGTCACCCACGATGCAAGTGTCGATTCTGTAAAAAAAAAGTACATTTTCAAATTGTTTAGGGAGTAACAGTGAGGTCAACGAGACGCAGTGGGACAGCTTGTGACTGTAAGCGCGATGGTTGTGGATTCGATACACACTAGGCGGTATGATTATATTGTTTTAACATTTTTTAGAGCGGGATTTGAACCTGCGCCTCTTGAAAACCGTCCAAGTCCCACTGTTAAAATCCCGCTGCGTTCAAATTTTTATACGTTATATATTTTTTTTACATTTTTTAAAGTGTTTTTCACACACTAAGGAAATTGTTTTTCAATTTCCTTAGTGTGCGACATATTTACAAAACGTGCTAACAACAAATATAAGTTGTAATAAGAGTATAAGAATTTCAACGTAGCTGGATGTAGAACGCTTAGGCGTAGCGGTCAGAGCGCTTGAACGGTTTTCAAGAGGCGCGGGTTCAAATACCGCTGCGTTCAAATATTTATACGTTTTATAAATATGTCTATTTTATACGTTTTCTATATATGTATATTTTAATTATTATATTTATTTTAATTTTATGGCATTTTATGGCGTTCATTTCCGCTACTCAGCTTTAATAGACTCGATTACGGACGAGAGTGTCCCATACAAATTCTCAAACTTTCACAAGCATAAACATTTTTCAATTAAAACGTTTCGTTTTCGAATCTTTCGAATCTTTTTATACGCACTTTCTGAACGAGTTAAAAAGGCTCATACCTTTTTTAATTGGTTTTCACTGTCAATAATTATATCGTAGTGTCAAAACACTCAACTTAATTCAATTTGCATAGCAAACACGCTAAGCGAAGCGGAGTAAAAAAACACGCGACTGCTTTCTCAAGGAATTGATAAGTTACTCCTTATTACATCATCTATCTGCAGTGGCACTGACTGCCAGTGAAAATTTCATCAAAATCGGTCCAGTCGTTACTGGAACAAACACAGCCAGAAAGGCATATGTTCTCGAAAGTGTTATTTTGGGACATGTGCCGTGTATACATACATACATATGCAATAAGTAAAAGTATTTTTTTTTTAATAAAACAAACAGACACTCCTAATTTTATATATTCACATAGATTACTCTAAACTCACCGCACAGTAGGCTGTGGTCGTCTATAGGAGTGAGGACGATGGTGGCGACGTGGTGGGAGAGAGACCTCGTCTGCTGGTATCGCCACGCCTGTGCCTAAAGCGGGGCCGAGAGATGGAGGCGCTGGAATTACGACAAAATGGGTTAAAACGCTATATTATATAGATAATGTGAAAAAAATAAGCAAATTATAATTTCGATCTAGCTGAATGAAGAAAGCATAGCTTAACGGTCAGAGCGCGTGGAGGGTTTCCAAGCGGCGCGGGTTCAAATCCCGCTGCGTTCAATTTTTTATACTTTTCCTAAAAATGTCCGCTCCACCTGTACATAACTATGAATTTAAGAAAACCTTACAAACGCTATTTTGACATATAACTTGTCATCGCTTGTATGTATATTTTTTATTACTATACTAGCGCCCGCTCTAGCGACCCGCTCGCGGCTTCGCCCACGTTTTTAGTATTACTTCTTTCGTCCGCCCGCGTTCTCACTTAAATCATAAACTTTGCTTAAATTTTTGATTAAAATGGTTGTAATTTTTTTTGTTCTGAGATAAGCGCTCACACACAAACAGACAAACAAAAAAGATAATTAAAAATCATTGTTTCGGGTTTTATTACATATAACAATATTTATTTTCATATATCTTCCATATACAGACAGCGATCAGTTATATTTTTATTATATATATATAATAAAAATAATGTATATATATATACAAATTATATTAACACACTACGGACATATGGTCGTTTGGTTCGGATATTAACCTTTGGTTTAAACATTTTTTTTTATAATATATTTTCAGTATTAGTTTATATTTTCAGTACTTTTAAAGCAAGGCTAGGCTTATACGAATCGCCCTAAAAGAGTTCAGTGTTTTATTAGTTGGACTTTGTTTAAATTAAACATTTTAATTATACAAATCACATTATAGTTACAACTAAATATATTACAGATTATTTAACTGTTTATTACACCAAGATATTAGTAACAATATTGATATTAAATAATAAACAATAATTTACAATTTTACTGATTATAATTTTGGTGTACTATATATATTGCTTCAAAATGTGCACACGTGTCCGAATCCGATGACAACTCTATAATGTCATGGCATGAACCTGATGTCCTTGTCATAAAGATTAGGTTTACGAAAAAATCTCTAAATCTTTTTTTTTATAATTGAATGGGTTACAGTATATGTAATTACTTTTTCGGTATTGAATATTTGCTGTTGGTCTGAGGGGGTTGGTCTGAGGGGGTCGGTCTGGGGGGGGGGTACTCCCAGGGTAATCCCTGCGAAATGCATGCACTACATGGCTGCTTCAGAGGAGGTCGACGACCGCAAGGGTGCCCCCCGCGGGGTTCGAAAATAAAATTGGACGTACGGTTTTACAACCTATTAAAATTTAAAACTCACCAGTCTGCATAGGCGGTGTGCTTTGTACCCTCGTTGGCTTAATATTTGGTGCCGCCACTGGGGTGGATGTATCAAACAGGTTGAGGTAGGTTCTCTTCCCGTCGATTGAAACAAATCCCTGATCACCAGATGCAGTCACTATTATGTCGTGTTCATTGTGATGTACATTCACGTTTTCTATGTGTACTGGAAAAAGTTTAAATTATATAATTTTAATTTAATTAGCGCAATTAGTCGGGCAGCGTTGTACTGTACACGCGGTTGGTTGTGGGTTCGATTCCCACTCGTTTCTGTGTTGAATAGTGGGAAACATTTGTGTGTTGAATGGTGGTAGTCAACATCACGTCTTTTTAGAACCAGAGCCGAAAAATTAAATTAATTAAAATTCCTCTGAGTGGGAATCGAACCGACTATCATCGCGTATACGCGTATACGCGCTAGGCATTCATTATTGTATATAATTGAATTTTAATTATTGAATTTATATATTTTTTTAAATTTCAAACCCAAAGAAGTTCGCTTCCTAAATGTCTACCATAATTGGAGTTCCGAACAGCCAAAAACAACTTACCAGACGCCCCCTTCTCCCCAGGACCCTGGATAGCTGATACTGTCACATCAAATATTTCCCCATATCCTGGCAACCTGGTCTCAGCAGCTGTTATGATTGGTGCATCCGGCCTGTATCTTGTACCGTGTGGTTTGAAATCGGTGTCATCCAGCACTATACCGGGACGAGGTCGGTAGGGTAAATGTGGTGCACTTTGAGAAGCTGTGGAGATAAAAAGGAATTAAATATTTATAAGGTGGCCATCGTGATGCAGTGGGACCGCTTTTGACTGTAAATGAGAATTGTTGTGGATTCGATTCACACTCAGATTCATTATTATATAAAAAATATTATCAGATTCGTATTCCGGTAAGGCAAAGGTAAAGCGCTAAGTTGCGTTACTCAACACGCAGTGATTAAGGCGGATAGTGGAGAACGGATTGATGTGACACTAGGTTCTCTCTGAACTGGAATATGGAAAACAGCGTCAAACTAAAAAATAATAAAAACTTTAAATAAAAACAAGGTATAAATATACATATATTAAGTGTTTTCGTTTTTATAATATTATCTTCCAAAGACTGTCGCCGCGTGCCCGCTTTGGGACAAAGCGGGACCAACTGCATGGTAGTTAGAGAGATCCTAGTGACAAGACACTCCGTTCTCCGAACCCCGTCCGAAATCAAGTCGTGCTGAGTCTCTAAACTCCACACCTCGCTTTCTTTTGTCAGAGGGCGGTAATTAAAATAATTTTAATACCACCATGTCTCTGAGTGCGGTTCGAAACCACAACCAATCGCCGTTACAGTGAGACGCTGTCCCATGATAGATTCTTTATTTTTTTTTGAACTAAATGATTTTAGTTAATTGATTTTTTTTTAATTTTTAGAAAACGTATATCGCAGTGGGTTTTGAACCCACCTCTTGGAAACCGTCCAAGCGCTCTGACCGCTAAGCCATGCGATTCCCGCTACATTCAATTTTTTATACTTCTTCTTAAAATTTGTTTTTCAATTTGAGGTGTGTGATTAACATATTAAACCATTGGCCTTACAGTATATAATTAGAAAAATTTACTCTCCATAGATATTAACAGTTATTAATGAAACGAAAGCAATATGACTTGCCTAAGTCATATCCATTACTAACGAGTTTCGATGACACTTTCTAGAAGAAAGTTTACAATGTCTAGACTTTATATGAAATACTAGCCCGCGAATCGCGCAATTCTATCGTGGAATTCTAAAATAAAAGTAACGTGAGTTATAACTAATCACATCAGCTGTTTGCTAATTAAAAAAAGCCCCATCAAAATCGTTCCAGCCATTCCAGAGATTAGAAACAAACAGACATATAAGTAGATGGACAGACCAAGCTTCTAAAAAGTTTTATTTTCATTTATTGTACCGTGTATACATTTATGCATTTAGTAAAAACCGGTCATTTTACTAGAATTCTATTAACTTGCTAGATATATACATCTAAGCCGACGGAGAAATCTCTCCTATCTTCTAGAGCTACAGGCAATAGTATAAACAATGATACAATAATAAAATTAATCTACGAATAATAGTTTCTTGTGATTTATGCGAGGTCATCACTTTTTCACAAATTTTTCACTTCCACCCCTAAACTTAGGACATTGAGTACGTGTGGAACTCAACACCGCGCTTTGTGTTACTAGACCAGAAATATGTTTTTTTATATGTAAACACTTCCCCGAATAGGAATCGAACCCACTAACGCTGACCCAATGCACTCATAATATATAATAGTATAATATATATTATACATAATTAAAATATAAACTTTTATTTTGTAATAAAAATATAACAGTACTTACTTTGTAAAGGCTCTTCATTAATTGACGATGTTTCAATATCTTTTACACTGGACGTCTCTCTTACAATATTTGTATAAGTAGGATTTAAGCCCTCCGTTGGTGTCGGGGCTGATATAACAGTCGTAGGCGACACATCGACTATAGAGGGTTCAATTTCGATAATAGGCGTATCGATTGTTAACTTTTCCATCCCATCCACTTTATATTTATCCCTAGATTTGTCTTTTTCTGCATTAACTTCCTTTTTCTTATCCTTCTCAGGTTTATTTGGTTTTTCAGTCTTGGGTTTCTCCGTTGGTTTGTTCGTAGTGGGCTCTGTTGGTTTTTCGGTTGTGGTTTCTGGTTTCTTGGAGGTTGTCGTTGGAGTGGTTGCTTCTGTTGATGTAGTGGTTGAATCGGTTGTCGCTTGTTCTTTTTCAACCTCCGTGACATTCTTCACTTCGGTGATAGACTTAGGAGTAGTTATAAATGGTATAACCCCATCATGGTGTATATTATTCTCGGAATGAGTTTCATTTTCGTTAACTACAATTTGGTCTTTCTCATCTTCGGGAATATCCGGGGGCGGTATCAACGTGGGGTGGTAAATAGGAAGTCCAGGGTTAGGTCTTCGATTGGGATTTGGCCTTGGCCTTGGTCGTTGCCAGGGAGGAATAGGCCGATGAAGTGGCCGAGATTTCATAGGTGGAACAATTTGCTCAGGTAAATTGACACCATGAGGTCTGTCGAAGGGGTAGGGGGGAGGTATTTTTGTTGGGTGAAACGCTAACGACGGTGGCGTTATCGGCTTATCATATTCTGGTACAGACGGGAATTCAGTTATTCGTGGTGGCCCTCTATTATTTATCCTAGACGCCATAGGCCGAGGTCGGCCATTCAAAAGCTGTGTATTCGCCTGCACATTCACATTGCCATTCAAAAGCTTGACTATACCAGTTATAATATTTTGGATTTCAGAATTCTGACGTCCTTGATCCTTAAAGTCCGTGGTCGCGAATATCGGCGGATGCACTGCAGTCGGCCGGATTTTGGGCCCCGTAGGTGCGAGTGCACGCCCCTTCGGAGCCCTTTTGCCTTCCCCCGGAAACTTAAAGTCTAATTTGTCACCGAAACCGGTTGACATTAACATAGCTTCATCATTGCTTAAATAGTCAAAAGTCTTCGTTGGAACGATGTCGTAATATTTTCTCTTGTTATGCATTTCTAATTCGTTGTCGATTTCGTTGTTATTGGATGTGGGTATTTCGTCTGCGTTGATAGATCGGGAGCCTCTAAATGGCTCAACCGACCTGTCAACAATCACATGATTTTCAATCTCTTGGTCATCTTCTAAATCTTCTGGCTTAAATTCGATGTCATAATATTTATCACTAGGCTCTACACTAAAAGCTAGGTTTGCTAATTGACTGGTTTGTAATAATACATCTGACTGCAATCTCTCGTTGATAACTGACTTCGGCGACAGTTGTGATATTGTGAAGGTCTCCTCGTAACCTGAAAAGAAAATTTAATAAAAAACAGGATCTAATAGTTACTTGAACAATTACTTGAATATTAGTTCAGTGATTTTTCCCCATCTCAAAGGTATCTTTTTTTTTTCGAAAATTAGACTATGCTGTTGACCTTACTGGTCTTGGCAGCTACACTAGGGGGGTGAGGGAAGAGGGTGCTCAATCCCTGCGAAAAAGCAAGCACTGTATGGCTGCCTGAGAGAGGGGTCAACGGTCTCCCCCTGCGGGGAGTTGCTCAAAGGTCTCAAAAAGTTTTCACTTTAAAATTAATTTTGTCACATATCTTATTCCTGACCTTAGAACTGTAAATATTATCAATTCCATTATGACGGCATCTTAGAGGCGTAGCTTCAAAAAAGTTTACATATTAAATTTGTATACGGAACAAGTTCACGCCCTTGCCATAATTTTTATATCTTTCATTATTTCCACTGTAAAATAAATATCCCATTTTTTCTAATTCCATCATGAATTTCAGGAAATCCCCTTCAATAGGCACTAAGGAACCTCCATGATTAGTGACATCTTTCGCTGCCTTGCGCAACGTGCTTTATACACATATACAGTAAAAAAATGTTATAAAAGTAATTTCATTTATTTTAAATAAAAATATCAACAAAAACCAGAGGTTTTTACATTTATTGACATAAAATTGTATGCTACAACATACGAATATTGACATATAACTATATTGACACTAGCTGTGCCCGCGACTGCGTCCGTGTGGTATTCTGAAATAAAAGTAACCAAGTTACGCCTTATTACATCAGATTTCTTGTGAAAGTCCGGTCCAAATCGTTCCAGCCGTTCCAGAGATAAGCCGGAACAAACAAAGACATACAGACAAAAAAACTATAAAAATATATATTGGTATATGTGCCGAGTAAATATACAACATGTATTTACAAAAAACGGTTATTTTAATATAACAAACAGACACTCCAATTTTATTTTTATATTTTATATTTGTATTTGTATTATATTTGTATAGATAAGGCTTTCGAGTGACGACGACGCGAGTTTCACAATTTTTATTCACCCAAGTTTGTAAAAAAAGTTTTGTAAAAAAATTTCCATTAAAAAAAATACCTTACGTATCAAATCCATATTAAGAGAGACGAATGCTCAAACAAATTGAATACAAAACCGCTCGACCCAAAATTGTATGCGACAATAAAATTACTTGACAACGAATGACATAAGAGGTGATATAAACGCGCTAACAATACAGTGCTGTTGCACTTTCACTATAGCAGTTATGACACTGATACTAGTTTCGGCCTGTGTATTGTCATGCTTTTTTTTTACTAAGTCGGTAGAGAGAATCTAATATTAAAACACACCGCTCCCCATTTTCCATACAATGCGAAGATATTGCAAGATGTATGGTCGAACTTAACACCGGCGTTTGACGTACTAGAGCGAGGAAATAACCATTGTATATATGACACTGATACTAGTTTCAGCCTGTGGATTGTCATGCCGTTTTTTACTTAGTCAGCAGAGACAATCTAATATTAAAACACTCTGCTCTCCATTTTCCATACAATGCGAAGATATTGCAAGATGGATGGTCGAACTTAACACCGGCGTTTGACGTACCAGAGCGAAGAAATAAACAATGTATATTAATAATTTATATATATAATATATAATAATACTAACAAAATTGGAAGCAAACTTCCAGAAAATAAAGGTGCACCCAATACACTAACATTCATCTGTATGGGTCTATATGTTTGCGTCTATATATGTTTATGTAACAGTGCAGTAGTGTAAGATGTGATTGTAGCTTTAATGTCTAAATAAAAAGGCTTATTATAATTAGTATGCATCTCTTGAAATAGTCTTTGGCTTCAGAAGGTCCCGGTTTTTTGGAAGGCTTGCGTGGGGACACAGGTCCAATACGTAGAGGCCCCTTAGAGATAGCCATCTATTCTACTTTGACTCATCAGCCGGGATCCATCTCTGAGTAACCACAGGTAATTGAATTGCCCAGAGACGGTCACCGGCTAATGCGTAGGAACTATGGAAAGTATGGAACACTGAGCTGGGTCTATGGAATGGAATTTGGATGGACTGAGTACTGGGCTATTGTGTAAGACGTCCAGACGATCGGACGTCCGCCTTTCCAAGAGTCTCAGATGATTATTATTATTTTTAATAAGTTAAATATATTCATTCACCCGAATACGAACCCATAGCCATCACATCATGTTTACAGTCAAACACCGGCCACTACGCCATTTTGGCTAAAGCAGTGGTGCTTTAGCCAAAATGGCGTAGTGGCACTCAGCATACAATGTCTCGTTATTAGACCGAAACAGACAGAGCAATGTCTGTTTTAGGTAATGTTTGCGAGAGAAAATATACTTGTAGGTATATATATATAATTGAAATATTCTTTTGACGATGTATTTTAAGAAGTTATCCGTTTCAAAGTGATATGAGAAACATATTATGAGAGACAAATACGACCGCATATCCCATGATAATAAATGTAAAACTTTCTATGGAGCAAGAACCCACGGATTGCCTGCATAATTACGCCATAATTGGTAACCACCGTTAATATGAAACGGTACTGGAATTGTGAAAAAAAAACTAAAACAATAGTAATTTCAAAGCCAATCGTGTCGCAGCCGGACTTTAAACGCGATTGCATGTGGGTTCGATTTCCGCTCGGGGAAATTATTATTTTTTTAAAGCTTCACGCTTTCGCCCGGTTAGTCAGAGAGAACTTAAGTGTCATGGCACGCCGTTCTTCACTATCCGCTCGAAATCGAGACACTTCGTGTTGAGAGGCGGAACTCAATCGGCATTAGAGGCCATCGTGACACCGAGAAAAGTCCGACGGAAAGAGTAGAGCGGAGACTCATAACACTAAGTTCACTTGCTGTAAAAAAACGACAGAAGCAATATTCATTTTAAGAGAATCTCTTCATCTATCTATTTGCAAATATGAAAATTTACAACAAATGATCAACCACTACTGCCATTTGATTTGTTTGAAAATGTGCACACGTGTCCGGAAATGATGACAATACTATATTTGACATTGACGTATTTAGAAAACGTTGGTTTAAACGAGGCGCGGGTTCAAATCCCGTTGCGTTCAAAATTTTTATACGTTTTCTAAATATGTCTGTTTCGATTTTCTAAGTGTGCGAATAACACTTTAAAAACTGTTAAAAAAAATATATGACAGGTCGTGAACCTGATGTCCTTACCAAAACGACGACACGAGGACTAAGTTTAAGCGTGTGACTTTAATTTCTTTGTTTTAAAGTAATTTATTATAATACTAGCGACCCTACCGCGGCTTCGCCCGCGTTAAGCGTAAAACAATGAAACCCCTGGACACACTAAAATATGGGGGGGGGGGAAAGTAGCCTTTGTTTAATAATATAGGAAATAGGGAATATAATAAAAAGTCATCACAATTGGTTCAGCGGTTTGGCCGTGATGACGTCACAGACAGACAGACAAACAGACAGAATTACTTTCGCATTTATAATATGTAATATACACTAGTATGGATTAAGTATGGTTATCGTTACAACAAGTTTTCATCGATTAATCTAACACCATCTAGGCATATCTGTATGACAATATTAGTCGATACCTACTTGACATTCAAAGACATTTGCAATTATACAGTACTAGCTATTACACACGGCTTCGCTCGCTCGGTCAATGGGTATGAACAATAAGTTCACAAATAAGTAACACATCCACAACCAAAACACACTTAAGACGAATTAAAAATAACTAAACTAAAGAAGTGTGTCGAGTAATATCTAATATTTTTTTATCTCTTTCCAGCCATCTGTATATCCAGCTTAGAAAGATCTAAAATTTGAACTTACACTCCTGCCTTAACACTTTAAAGCAAAACTAGCAATTACACCACAACACTAACTGGACTCTAACAAAACTACTCAATACGTTACACCATGTATAAGCTACACGTTTATATAACGGAATCACCGCATTTGTAACTCACAGACTACAGTTACCTTGCAAAGTCTAAGACCGTCTGGATATTACATAGATTAGCTTTGTTCATTTAGACTCGGACACCGGGTTCGAAGTTTGTAATGTTTTTTTCTTTAAGATAAATAGAATCTAACATTTGAGTGGAGAATTTTATTCTTAATTATTTAAATACAAATTTTGCGATATCCATTTCTGGTACTTTTTAGGCCAGCGTGTGTCTTCAGAGACCACATGAATGTTTAACATCAGGCTAGGTGTGTGTTTAATTAAGCCTGTCCTTATAAAAATATAACAATCTCATCCAGGTTACTGTAGAAATCATGTTGAAAAGTTTTTTTTTTTTAATTTACATTTTGAATAGCGAAACTTCACAACAAATTTTCTTACTTACATTCGCAAATTTATTTAGTTTTCTTTAAATCGTGTTATTCGCACACTTAGGAAATTTTGAAATACATATTTAATAAACGTATAAAAATTTGAACGCAGCGGGATTCGAACCCGCGCCTCTTGAAAACCGTTTAAGAACGCATGGATTAGCGGCTTGAACGGTTTTCAAGAGGCGCGGGTTCAAATCCTACTGTGTTCAAATTTTTATACGTTTTCTAAATATGTATTTTTGATTTAGTTTGTTTGTATTTTTTTCAGCTTCACGCTTTTTCCCGCATAGCAGGGTAGAGAGAAACTAGTGTCAAGCCACTCCGTCCTCCACTTCCCGCCAAAAATCGAGGCATGGAGTGTCCGCCACTCAATGCCGCGGTTTGTGCGGCACGAACTGACTGTAAACGCGACTAGTTTTTGGTTCAATTCCCGCTCGGGGGAACAGCTATATTGAATTATTATCATTGCTCCGCTCTGGTAAGAAGACAAAGCGCTGCGCTGAGTTCGCACCTTAAAACGCAATATCTCGGATCCGGAGAGTGGAGAACGGAGTGTCTTGACACTAGGTGTTCTTTACCTATCCTGCTATGCGGGAAAAAGCGTGAAGTTGTAAAAAAATCATTAATTTTCGTCCATATTTTTTTTCTTATATACTTTTTAAAGTTTAATTAAAATATATTAAAACAACGCTAAGACAACGCGTCAACTGTATGTACTAACTAGATATTTTTATTTTTCTATGTGAAACTAGCGTCAAAACATTCGGTTCGAAATTTTCATCCTAAATTCAGCACATTGCATATTGAGTGGCGAAACACAAAGACGCGCGGCATTTTACCATTTGAAAACAAATTTTAAATGTAATAATTTCTCTAAATAGCAATTGAACCCACAACTCACGTGTTCACATCCAAACGCTGCACCACTGAGACACGAGGGCGGCCCCAAACAAAACTAAACTTTAAATTAAACAAGAAATCCATACAAAAAACGGTGTACCGGTGAAAGTAACAACAAGTGCTGGTTATTGCGTCAGTGAAAACAAGTCCGAGTGACTTTTGTTTGGAGACGACCTATTGAAAAAGACATATTTAGAAAACGGCAGGATTTGAACCCGCGCCTCTTGAAAACCGTTCAAGCACGGGTTCCGTTTAGGCGCGGGTTCAAATCCTGCTGCGTTCAAATTTTCATACGTTTTCTAAATATGTCTTTTTCAATTTCCTTAGTGTGGGAATAACACTTTAAAAAATGTTAACAAAATATAGACGACCTATTGTTTGTACTTCGATAGAATTATTTTGATATTATTTATTTGTAACAACAATAATAAGCTGTAGAACCCGGATAGAACGTATGGCTTATATGGCTTGACGTTTAACAAGAAGTGTGGGTTCGAATACCGTTGCGTTTCAATTTTATATACGTTTGTAAAAAAAAAAAAAATTAATATAAGGATTGGTTACTAGGATATTTAAACCAATGTTTAAAAGACGAGTAGCATTGGTAAGTTGTAATGCATTGAAATATATAAAAAGAATCCTAGGCTTTATTTATAAAGTATTACACAAATCAGTGTATATTTTATTACTTGATAGGGTTTTCTAAGTGCTTTCAAAGATTGTCACGGTACTATATATTGTATTGCGCCATACTGGCGCAGTGTGACAACGTCTCACTGTATACACAATGGTTGTAGGTTCAAGTGTCATTCGGTGTTCACAAATTTTTTTTTGCTCTTTTTTGTACGAGACAAAACGTGGCGTTGAGTTCCGCAAATTCGAAGGCAAAGGCGGGAAAAAGTGTGAAGCTGAAATAATATATTTCTTTAATCTTATATATCAATATTTTTCCCATTGTATATTCTTTCAAATTAATTATCCATCCGGCAAAATTAGCAGGTATTTATCGCCGTATAGGTTGTATGACATATTAAGTTTTGTTTTTCTATAGAGAAACAAACAAACAAACAAATATACGGAAGTAATTATATAGTTAAATGGTTAATTAGCTATATGGGACTTTGTACTGTAAGTTTGGTTTATAGCGTGAATTCAATTTCCGGTGTCCTATACTCGACTACTCAGGTTCTTTTTGCTGCCATATGGAGAAAGTCGCGACAGCTTAGATTCAACCTTAAAATATGTATTTCTGTCTATTAAGACAGCTTGCGCATGTTCGTAGCTTCACTATTATAGCTAGAAGCTGTATTTCGTATACCAGTAGCTTAGACTGAGAAGTCAAAGTCAACCATTTTTATGAAATATAAAAAGTTAGATGCTTCATTTTCTGTACGTCAATCAATATACCACCGGTTCACTAAAGTGAATGCCTCAGACCCGAGAAAAACCGGCGCAACAAACTCAGCGGGACTTCTATATCTTTTTTTTTCCAATACAATAATTCACAGATTTATTATGATAAGAGTGAGAGATAAAAATAAATAGTTACGGAACTCATCGCCGCAATTTGTTTTAACAAAGCGTGTAAAAGAAATATAATTTGAACACTGAGTTTATATCGAAACTGTAACCATCGCGTTTCCAGTCACACATTGTGCACGCTACAACATCTTACAACAAGTTCTCTATACAGATTATGGCGGAAATTGGAGAAACAGAGGGTCTTGACACTAAGTGCTTAAGCTGAAGAAAAAAATACAATGATCTAAAAGCGGAAAACGGAGAAGAGTAACACCATATTCTCTATTTATACATTATACAAGAACATTTTAAGCGTTATCAATTTGCGGTCAAAATAACTTTACTTTTTAATAGCGGGTAAATCAAAATAAATCGCATTTAGTTTTTTCATATATATATATATATATATGTTTATATTTTTAATGTGTTAATCACACACCTCAAATTGGAAAACATATTTTAAGAAAAAGTATTAAAATTTTAATGCAGCGGGAACCGCATGACCGCTTAGTCAGAGTGTTTCTAAGAACCGCAGGTTCGAATCCCGCTGCGTTCAAAATTTTATACGTTTTCTAAAAATTCGCCTTTAGTAGAATCTATCATGGGACAGCGTCTGACTGTAAACGCGATTGGTTGTGTGTTCGATTTCCACTCGAGGGAATGATAATATTCGAAATGTCTCAATAACTCCACAACTCGCCACTCCGCCATTTGCAAGTTCTTTCTGACTAACAAAGCTATACGAGAAAATGTGAATATTACACCTTTTGTGGTTCAGTCATATGTAAGTAAGCACTAGGGCATTGAATTGCACGCGTCGGTAGTAGGTTTAAATCTGTATATTTTTTTTTATATTAAAAACGAGTTGCAGCCCGCAGCCTCACTTACGTGGACTATGAAACGGAAAATCAAACTTTACTCCTGTTCCCGTAGGAATTTCGCGAAATCATAGAGGTTATGTTTTTTTAATTCTATAGATAAAGGCAAACTACAGGGATGTTACCGGCAGTCGTTATATGTAAAATTACTGTCATTACTCCGCTCCGGTAATACAAAGCGCGGCGTTGAGTTGCGCCAATTAATAACTTTTTTAAATAAACAAATTTGAATACAATCATTCCCTTGAGCGAGGACCGAACTCACAACCATCGTGTTTCGTGTTGATCAGTTATAAATAATTATTATATACATATATATTCAGAGGACGAAATATAATGACATCAGAGGCCACGCTTAGATACATACGTTAATTAGATTTTAACTACCATTAAAATGCTTCTAGTACATACACACGTACATTAATACAGATTTATTGTTAGTTAATTGTTAATCGACGTCTGTGGGTGTGCATATTAGAAGAATTAGAATAATTTGACATTATAATTCAATGTAAACTACTATCTAAATTGTAATATGTCTAGAAAAATTCATTCGTGGGCTAAAATTATGTAAATTTATCGTATATACTTAGAATATACAAATTGGTGACAAATCGAATAAGTGGAGCAATTACTGTATGAAATGGATTAATGCGATGGTCGTAGGTTCATATGTCATTTGTGGCAATTTTTATAATCACAATATAAAAGCTTCAAAAAGAAGGGTTTCTTTGCACAGGTGGATAGACAGAGATAACCTTAAACAATATATATATATATCTCTAAATTGTTTTGTTGGCGTTGAGCTCCACTCAACACGCAATGTACCGATATCGGGCGGAGAATGGAAAAAAGAGTATCTTGACACTAAGCTCTATCTGCTTGTATTAAAAACTAGCGACCCGCTAGTTAGAGCCCGCTTCGCCTGTGTAAACTGCATGGCTAAATCATTTCGTATTTTCGCCCGCACACGTTCTCATTTATATCACAAACTTGGCTTAAGTTTATAATTGAAATGGATGTAACTTTTTTATTTATGCACCGATTGAAATGTAAAAAACGCTAAATGTTAAGGGAAGATTGCACTAAATCCAATAGTTAATGTGAATTTAAATCGGTCAAGCAGTTTACGAGATTAGCGTGCACAAACAAACAGACAAACAGAAAATTAAATTAAAAATCATTGCTGTGTCCTCTTACATTGACAAATGCACCTTATAATATTTTTTCTCATACATCTTCAATGTACAGACAGCGATCAGTTATATTTATATTATTTGTATAGATATAATTTTGACATCAAACAAAATGTTACTTAGTTTTAACAAATATATATGCAAAGAAATAATAAGATGTCTGTACAAACAGAAAAGAACAGAAAACTAAGGTTTTATTGTTTGAGTACAAACAATGGCTAACAGCAAAAAATAATACAGACTAAAAAAAAAGCTAGATATTGCCGCCGATTTAATTACAGAAAATGCGAACTTATATTACGCATAGATAGATATGCAATAACTTTAAAAAATCTATATAATAACATTAGCTTAGTAAATAAAGAAATAGAAAATTCAGTTTCCTCCCGAATCCGAGACATTATGTGTCAACGGAGCGGAGAAATAAATGTTATTTAAATATTATCATTCCTTCGATATTATATATTTATTAAATAATATACTCCAGTTAAGAAATTGCACATAATCCTTAATATCATCACGAGTAGAAATCGAACCAGCAACCATCGTGTTTAGAGTTAGACGGTGCCACTGCGGCCTCATTAATAATAATAATATTATAGCTAGCTAAAGTTACGATCCGTGTGTCCGTGCTCCGTAGTAAATTAAACCTAAAAAATATACAAAAAAAATCCACATTTAATTTCAAAGCTATTTCATATAAGAAATGTTTTATCTAAAAATAATTGCACACCAATAAACATTGACCGCATTCCATTATACTTATTATATAGCTAGCGACCCGCTCACGACTTCGTCTGCGACAACTACAGGACTATAACTAATTAAAGTTTCAGCCAATTGAATTCAATAATTATTTTATAGCAATTTTGCGGACAAACATTTTAATGGATATATTATTTTATTTATGAACCGAATGACATAAAATAAACACAAAATTTTGAAATGAAACTATTTTAACACTTTACAGTGGTCCGTGGTCACTGTAAAGTGTTCGAAACGTCGGGTTCTAAAATGTATTTTCGAATACCAAATTATACGCGATTAATCCGGTTTTATATAACGCGATTTTATAGTTTCATTTTAAAATGTGTAATAATCGTGAAAATCAAAGAATTTATTAAACATTTATTAAATGTTTAAGAGACGTTTACAATACAATATATATATATGTGTATATATTGATAATTACATATTAGATGTCGAATTCGCTAACTTCCTGCACCCTTTGCCCTTGAGAGCAGGTTCGAATTCCAATCGCGTCACAAAAAATAACATATAAAAGACGTTTGCGGTGTGACAAAATCAATCAGTAGCTTACGAGCAGTCTAAAAGAAGTGCACGATGAGATTTCTGGTATGTGTATCTTAGTTTTTTTCAAAATTAAACGGAAACTGTGTACTAAAAATTGTAATTTTCGTAATTTGTATTAATTACTAAGATGGCAAACAGTGTAACTTCATAATCGCTATTTACATATTAGAAAGCCTTTAAACTTTACAATATGTTTTTTTAAATTGCAAAATATAGTGTTAATTCACTACATTTTTTTTAACATTATATAAAAAACATATAAAAATTTTATACATTTTCTAAATATGTCTTTCAAATTCCTAAGTGTGCGAATAACACTTTAAAAATGCTAAAAAATATATATTTAATAAATAGCATTCTCTCTTGCCAAACGATTGTCCGTAGCGTAAATTTGAGCAGATGTTAACAACAAATATAAGTTGTAATAAGCGTATAAGAATTTCGACGTAGCTGGATGTAGAACGCATGGCTTAGCGGTCAGACCGCTTGAACGGTTTTCAATAGGCGCGGGTCCAAATCCTGCTGCGTTTATAATTTTGTACGTTTTCTAAATATGTCTTTTTTACTACATTTTATTCACTGTCAAATATTTGTGTCAATTATACCGACGTAAAAATGTTTGAACAATTTTAAACAAATATTATGCGGACAGAGTATGGAATAAAGTTTATACAGATAAGTGCAGAAAGCAATCATTGTTTTTAATAATCCATTAAAAAAACATTGAATTAACTAAATCAATAGTGAAGTATCACATTTAAAAGTAACATTTTGTATTCATGTTTGCTATACAAATTTATATTTAGTTACATACATATTGATATCGTGTATTTGACGAGTTAACAGGTCTACTTACAATATGACATATGACTATACATATGACTATATGACTATACATATGATCATATTCCTGATTTACCTTTACTTATCGCCATAGCTACTGTTTACAGATTGCTTAATTAAAAAAAAAATGGAAATATGAAAAAAAACAAAATTGTTAGGACACTTTGTTATAGCAAAAGTTTTAACTTATTCTACGGTTACCAGTTAAGATAATAGTTGCGGCTTAAAGTTTATTACTCGGATATCTCGATATGAGTATAATTTAAAAATATTTATATATAAATGTCTATTTACAGTAATACACAGGCAGTACTTATAAATAAATTTGTGAAACCAGAATTCATCTGACGCAATCCACAACATGGATTGCCTAATTAATTAAATAAATTAATTTACAGCTTTATTCTTTGTGTGTTGACGTATATTTTGCACATAGAAGTGCAGTCACAGAGTACAAAGTGATAATACTCTCCGTTCTCTACTATATCTATTGCACAAATATTTATTGTACAACAAAAAAAATTGCAGATTGTAGCCACCGCCATCTTCGCCTGCGCAGCAGCGGCCCCATCAGCCCTGCTTGCCAACGGCCTCATCGCCTATGGAGCAGTACCTGTCGCTCACTCCATCATCAGCCCAATAAACTCCGGAGATTTGCAAGCTGCCGCCATCGATGCCCACGTGGAAGCCGTTGATGCTGTCCGTGACATCAATGACCAGGCTGCCGAAATCCAGGGTAGGGCTCTTAACGCCGCCGAAGACCATGCATGGCAAGCTGTTAACGCTGCCCAAATTGCTGAAGCTGAAGTAGATGGAGCTGCCGCTGCTGTGTCACCTGTTGCAGCTCGTGCTGTGGTGGGCAACTCCCCTGTTGTTATCTCATCTGGAGTACCAGTTTCTGCCGTATCTTACTCTGTTCCGTCCATTTCCTCAGTGGTTTCACCTTTGGCTTACTCTTTACCCTTGGTAGCTGGGTACGCTGGTATCGCTGGCTCCCAATCCGTGTCTTACCAAAGTCTTTCCCAAAGCCACCCATCTCCCCTCGTAGCTTACGCTATTCACGCGTAAGCATTATATTAGGTAAAAAAAATATAACAATAGTGCAGGCCAAATGAAGATGTGTAAATAAACAATATTAATACTAATATTTCGTCTTTTTTATTTAAAAAAAATTAAACATTATCTAAAAATTTCAAAGTATTTACATATACTTTAAATAGAATGGACAGAAGCCAGATATGCTTCGCTACTAGCAACGTGTACTTTAAACACAAATATTTTCTTAAAAGGAGGTCCGAAGATTTTCCTTCATATATTAATATAAGTAATGGTTTAAAATAGCTCTTTTAAAGGTCTAAAACAAGCGTCGAAATCCTGATACATTCAAGATTTTATATGAAATTTCAATTATGTCTCAATAACTTTTATACCTTTATACAAAAACTTACAACTTGAACATAGTAGAATTTGAAGTGTTACCTCTTGTATATCTAGGTTATTGAAAAAAACTCAATTATCACATGCAGCTCCACATTTATCCTTGTATAGGAGGGAAAGTAGAAAGGCCGCCTGAAATTGAGACATTACATCTTGTGTGGCGAAACTCAACGCCGCGCTTTGAGTTACATCATCATTTGTACATAGTAAAAATTAAAAAAGAAATGCGTTATTTAAAAAAAAACAGTTAACAGTTAAATATTTTATTGTTCTTACAACAAAAAAATACTAGAGTTTAAAATTCACAGAAAGATCATTCAATACCCCACCCTACAAATGAAATTCGTAAAATTTATTACTCAGAAACGTCAATTACAACTTAAGTTCAACTGTTTAAGTGTTTAATCTAGATCGTTTGGAAGATTTTTAAGAGGCGCAGATACGAATACTTTATCCTAAAAGAACTATTTCTAAGTGTGTGAATAACATGCTAAAAATACTAAAATGTCAGAGAGAACCCAGTGTCAAAACACTCTGTCCACTTTCCACCGAGATTCAAGACATTGCGTGCGGAGTGGCGGAACTCAGCGCTGTGAGAAATGAAACAAATTAAATAACACCAAGAAAAATCGAATCCACAACCAATCGCGATTACAACCCAACAGGACAGCCTGCCACGAACGCCAAATTATGCTATTTTCTACTTTTAAAACTATTCGAACCCACAACCATCGCGTTACAGCCAGCTACTGTTCCACCGTGCCACGATTACTTTTATATATGTTTAAAGACCGCGACAGGAAAATGCAAAAAGATAAACATCTTATTGTTAGTTACAAGGCATTTGGACACAGAAACGCTTGTGCTGTAAATAATTATTTAGAAACGCTTCTTCGTGCACATTTCAAGGCTAAAAGGTCGCTGACCAATTATCTGCGGTGTTTTCGTTGAATATACAGATAAAACTAAAATTATATTTATAATATAATAATATAAATATTATATTTAAACTAGCTGCGCCGCGACTTCATCTGTGTGGAATGCTAAAATAACAGTAGTTAAGTTCCTCCTTATTACATCAGCTATCTGCCAGTGAAAGTCACATCAAAATCGGCACAGCCGTGCCAGAGATGGGCCAGAAAAAAGAGTAATGTTATTTTAGTATATGTATCGTGTATACATACATATGCATTTGATAAAAAACGGTTATTTTAATATTACGAACCGACACTCCAATTTTATTTATTTGTATATATTTAAGGTTGCCTCACCTTGGCGCAGTGACAGCGTCTGACTGTAATATCGATTGGTTGCGGGTTCGATTTCCACTACGAAAAATGATCATTCTTAAATTTAATTATTTCCATTTCTCCGCTCGTTTGAAGGAGACAAAGCGCGTATACATTCTCCACTTAACACGCAATGTCTTAAAATATAACATATCTTTAGAAAGTGTATTTTAAAATTTGAACGACATGCGTCCATGGCTTAGCGGTCAGAGCGCTTGGACGGTTTACAAGAGGCGCGGGATACAATCCCGCAGCGTTCAAATTTTTATACGCTTTCTATATATATGTTTTTCAATTTCCTAAGTGTGTGATTAACACTCAAAAATATGTTAAAAATACGCAATGTCTTGATATCGGGCGGATAGTAGTTAATAGGGTGTAAAAACGCTGTGTGTTATCTGTTTAGACGTTTCATACATGTATAGCAAGTGTTAAAAACAGATACCAGGACGGAAGCAAAAGGTGGCAACTGGATAGCACAATTTATTGCCTTACACAAAGTAGAGAGCTGTGTTTGACGGAGGAGTGTAGGTCGCTGTGGCCTTGGCTAGTGGCGATGGAGGGGGAGCACCGTGAGGTTTTAGTGGGTCAACGGACGGCCTATATCTGCCGGTCCGGAGTCCCACACCGCGTCCACACTCGGGCGGGTATCCGTAACGGATTTTCTCACGTTGAAAAAAAATTATAATAAACTAGAGAGCTGGTGTTGCATCACTCCGTTCTCCAGTTACGCCTGAATTCGAGATATTGCTTGTTGGGTTGCGACCCCTACGGGCTACATCTTAACAAAAAATATATTTTTTTACCCTGAATGGAATTCAAACTCACGACTATAGCATGTAGACTAATCATTTGAAGCCTGTGCCTGTTTATAAGATATCGCTTCCTCAATGTAAAACCTTGTGTAAAGAGGGTTTCCGTGATTTTCGAAACTCAACACCGCGCTTTGTCTTGTTTATCAGAGCGGAGAAAATGAAAATATTTAAATTATGACCATTTCTCCGAGTCGAAATTGAACCTGCTACCAATCGCCTATCCAGTCACAGGCTATCCCACTGCGACACAATGGTCTTCACTTCCCTAACTTAGCCACATAATAATTGGTTTTCCGTACCCCATTATATATGTAAATTTTACTCCAGCGAGTATATTTTCAATAAATACACATGAAGACTAATAGCTATACAGTATTAAATGCATGTGTTCTAACATTTAACATTTAGAAAAAAATATAAATACTATATATATTACAAGTTTTCAATTTCTTATTCAATAGAATTAATTTGATATATAAAAAACTCATTAATTTTTCAAAACCTATATACTTTATAAATATTGAAGTTATTGTACAACTATACTTAGGACTGACAATACTGACATTTTATGTTAATTGACGATCCGAAAGTGCTTGTAATAGCTTATTTGAACAAATAATATTTTGATTTTGACATAGAAGCCCCTCGAAGTATGTATCGAATGCGGATCTAAAGGCGGAGAATCGAATAGAATCTCTCTGCCTCATCGCATTTTCGAATCGACAGAGCGTGTATAACAAAAAAATATAATAAACTTATAACTTTCTCGAAAATCATGTCATATCTAAATGATAGTGAAAACTGTATCAAAATCTGTTGCGTGATTTAAAGAAACAAAACGTAAATTGCATTCGACCTGAATTTTTTTAACGTAGCGAAATCACGACACAGACGCGATTGGTCGTGGGTTCGGTCCCCACTCGGGGTAATAATTACATTTAAATTATTTTCAATTGCACTCTGAAACATAGTACAGCGCTTCGTTTAGTTCCGGCCCTCATCACGGTATGTGGCATATGACATATAGCAAAGTAGTCATTGAAATTAAAATAATTGTAACTCCAATCATTTCCCCTAATGGGGATCGAACCCACAACCATGGCGATACAGTGAAACATTGACCAACTAAGTTATGATAACGTGTTCACTATTAAGACATTATTTAAATTATTTATATATATATATATATATATATATATATATATATATATATATATATAATAAGTTCTTTCTTCACCAAAGGTTGTCTATTAGTGATTGCTTGAAACAATAAGCCTTAAGCCTTGAGTCCTTGTATACATTTTATACATCATTCGACCCCTTCTACGAAAACCTTGATGACATATGAGTATGAAATTTAACATTAATTAATAGCTCACTAGCGACCCGCCCGCGGCTTCGCCTGCGTAAATTACACGACTAAACTATTTCTTTTTTTCGCCCGCCCCCTTTCTCACTTTAATCATAAACTGCTTGAATTGGTAATTTAAATGGTTGTAACTTTGTTATTTATAAACCGAATGAAATGAAATAAACACTAAATCTGAGAACACCGTGCACAAACGTACAGACAAACAGAAAAGAAAATTAAAAATCAATACTTCATAAAATCAATGGGTTATGTATATGTATTACATTGAGAAATGCCCCCAATAATATTTTTATCATATATCTTCCATGTACAGGAAGCGATTAGTTACATTTTTATTATATGTATAGACTAGTGTCACCGTTGGCGCATAAAATGCACGTTACCTTAGCAACGTCTATGTCAATTTATACGAAAGTATATATCAAAAATATATAAAAACTAGCGACCCACCCGCGTTCTTACTCAAATCACAAACTTACTTACATAAATTTATAATTTGAATAATTGTTTACTCTTTTATTTATTAATCATTTGAAATACGCACTAAATATTAGCCGTTCCATGTACAGACGGCGATCAGTAACATTTTTATTATATGTATAGATATAGATTACCCACCATTCACAAAATGCACTAACAAAGCCACGACGAGGGTCACCCGCCATCCCACCGCCATATTGAGAACACCTGCCCTGTCCATTCAACTACATCACTTCTTATCACATTTGTAATCTGAAACAAAAAGGATATCATTTAATTAACTTAAAAGTGTAAAAAAAATTAAGAAACATTTTTAAATTGCTATACAAATATGAACATTGCCGTATTCGCAACTGTGCCTCTTAGATCATGGTGGCGCAGTGGGACAGCGTAACTGTAACAGCCTGACTGTAACCACAATTGGGTCGTAGGTTCGTTTCCCCTAGTGGGAAAAGAAACATATTTAAATAATTTCATATCTGTTCACGAAGACGAAGTGTTGAATTTAGGCGGATAGCGGCTGCTATGCAAGAAAAAGCCTCTAGACCAGGGGAAAGAAATTTTTGGATAGGCCCTATCAAATTATGCAGTTTTTTGGCGGCCAAAGTCACAGTTCTTAATATTATTTAAAATTGTATTCATATTTTTAACATTTTTAAAGTGCTATAAACACATTTAGAAAATTTAAATACATTTAGATAACGTATAACAATTTGAAAGCAGCGGGGTTTGAGCCCGCGCCTCTTGAAATCCGTTCTAGCGGTCTCAATGCTACTTTATCACTAAACTACTATAGGCTATGCAAATAACAGAAAATCTAAAATCCAGGGCTAAATAGTGCCTTCTACTCGCTTACTTCTATAAAAAATTCACACTTCGCCACTGATACTTGTTTTTTTGTTATTACGAGTATATTCACTATATTTGCCATATTACATCTGGAACACATCACTAATATTGATAAGGTCGCCTTTGCATAATGCAATTATTGAAAGCCGTTCAAGCGCTCTGACCGCTAAGACGAAGAGACGCGGGTTCAAATCCCGCTGCGTTCAAATTTTTATACGTTTTCTAAATATGTCATTTTCAATTTATATATGCAATTATTCTTTTTTTCTTAATTCTACTTGTATACAACAATTAGCAATATCTACCAGTGGCGAAGTGTGAAATTTTGCTGAGGCAAACCGGCGTTAAAAAAAATTGTAAAAAATTGTAAATTAAAATAGAGTTTTGTAGTGGTTTTGTTACATTATTTGATAATTATATTTAATATATATTAATAATTTATTTATTTATTTATTATAATTAACAAAAGGTAAAAGGTACCACCGTTTTATACTTCTATCATTTAACACAAACCTCCATTCCTGTACGAATAACCTTTTTGAGAAATCTCAGTGACCATGTCTGGTCACTCCGCGATTAGTTACTGAAGAAAAAGCAAGCAAAACCACAGTTAAAAGCTACTTTCACATATTTGGCGTGCAACCAACTCAATTATACGGGCATTGGCACCGAATACATTATGTAAATATTTTGACACCAATTTTCGTAACGCTTTTGAATGAAAAACTATTAAAGTTTGAATTGAACAAGTTTTTTGTATAGGCTTAATCAAATTCCCATAAAGATGTTTTATTGGATAACTGGATTGCTGACGGAACACAACGCCGCGCTTAATCTAACTAAGCCTAAATATTTTAAATACTTGTATACATTCAGAATTCGACTTACCAAATTCATTTTTAGTTTCAAATTGGTTTATTTAAACTTCATATACCTAAATACTTTTTTAAAAAACAAAAAATTCTACTACAATACTACGCTCTCTAGCTAAGAAGCTCTATTACTTTAGTTTATTTTTTCAGGGACTACCTAGCATCAAGACACTCCGTTCTCCACTGTCAACCCGAATTCAAGACATGACCTACCCGTTGAGTAGCTGAACTCATCGCCGCGCTTTGTCTCAAGCACTGGAACGGAAAAACGAAATTAAATTTCAATAATAATTACTCCGACTGGGCATCGAACCCACAACCAATCGGAGAGACATTCAGACGCTGGCACACTGAGCGCCGATGGCTTCAAGTATTCAATGAAGTTTGTTATTCAACTTGGTACTGACCTAGATCTTTTTATGGCATCATGCCATTATGAATGTCCTGTTATTATTGTAAATTTCAACATATTATGTATTGGAATTCAATATAACAGTGTCTAAGTTGAAATTTTGGAATGATGTAGTCAATTTCAAGGTGATGCAGGTGGTTGTAAATTTTTTTTTTCGCTTCACCCTTCATCCCTAGCGTAGTAGCTTGAGGAAACCGAGAACGGACCACCAAACGGTACGGTCCTTGCGTACTTCTTTCATCCTCCTGCCTCCTCCTGGGCACGAGAACCCTCGTGCTTTTTACGGGAACTTCCTCCAGTCCAGTACCATCGATACTGTGTTTTCGAATTTGGTTTTTAAATCTTGCAATAATACACTGAATGTAAGAAAATGTTGTTATTTCGAGCCACAACTTGACTTCTGTTTTGCTTGAAAATTAGCACACGTGTGAGGATGCGATGTCCATTTAATATTGTCGTAACATGAACCTGAGGTTCTTGCCAGGATGATGAGGAGGTACACGAAGAAATATTTTAAAGCAGTTTTTTTTTTAAAAATGGAGTCAAACGAGCTGGAGGCCCTGACTTGATGGTAACTGGTTACCTGTGCCCATAGATATTTACAATATCAGAGGAGTTGCGGATGCAAATGCCGGCCTTGAAGATGAAAGCACCTGAACTGAGGAGGAGGAAGGTTTCACATTCCACAATAGCGTGTTTTCTTTAGTTTAAAAATCTATTAGTAACTAATAGCTGTAACTAACTTACTTAAACGTTTAAGCCCTTAATTCCCAAAGCGGTTCAGGTGGACCATGCGAGACTCGCACCGTAAGCGGGGGTCCACAAAAATTTCAATAGTAAAGAACTAAAATTTTTGTCTGTCTGAGTGCATGTATCGAGCCGTCTACATAAAAACGATACCATTTGCACAATAAATATACATTTAATTATAATTTTTAGAAAACGTATATAAATTTGAACGCAACGGAATTTTAATTAACTTTCCAAATTTAATTGTCCTAAGAATGTGAATAACACTTTGATATGTAAAAATTTTTACGTCAAGTAAAGTATTACGAAGCATATTGATGCGCAATTTTCCCACGTGAAAGTAAAACTGACAGCGTAGCGGTTATCTGTAACAAGCTATTCACGGCCCGAGTTCAAATCCACGCATCTATTTTTGTTTTATTTTCTTAATTAATTTTTGTATTATATTTTAAACAAATGTGTAGCGTGTTTTTTTAGCCAACTGAGTTTTGGTTCGAAATATTCTAGAGGAAGCTGTAGTGCAAATGTCCATAGTTATATCTAATCTGACCATTTTTGTTGACTTCAAAACAATAACTACATTGAAAAATATTTTTTTAGAAAACGTATAAAAATTTAAATGAAGCGATATTTGAATCCGCGCATGTTACAACTTATTTTTGTTAACCAAAGATTATTGTATGGACAATCGTTTGACAAGAGAAAATGCTATTTATTAAGTGTAAGCGTATAAGAAATTCGACGCAGCTGGATGTAGAACGCATACCTTAGCAGTCAGAGCGCTTGGACGATTTCCAAGGGTCGCGGGTTCGAATCCCGCTGCGTTAAAATTTATATACATTTTCTAAAAATATGATTTTCAATTTCCTAAATGTATGATTAACACGTTAGAAAATGTTAAAAAAATACAACATTTCTTACCATATTCACACTTGACTTTTGGGAATATGGTAGAAGTGTAGCTGGAGAAACGGTGGCTTCTGCAGCCAAAGCAAAGCAAAAATTTAAAAAGTGGTCTATGAGAAAAACTCTGGTCAAGACCCCAGAACCCCAGGACTGGTTTGAAGTAGCAGTATTTACTTAGTTTCAATAAACCGGCACAAAATTAGCAATACTCTTCAAATTTGTAGGTCATACATACCAGGACGTACAGTGCTAACCTAACCGCTATGCGGTCGCCGTGCTAATATTGAAATATCACTGTTATAATTCAACTACTAGTACTCGTTGACGCGTTGCCTTAGCAACGAGTATGTTTATTAATGTTACGCGTTGTTTTAAAAAAAGATTCCATCCTTTCTCATATCAACCATCACTGTGCCTAATTTCGTACTCCTTCATCAGTGTAATTTTCATAATAAAAAAAAAGGTACAAAGTTTTTGATTCACGTTTTAATATATAGCTTTTTGCATAACTTTAAATACATTTAAAACACATCCACATGACAGACGCCACAGTTTTATCAGGTATTGAATTTATAATAAGCTCCAAGGGAATGTCCTCCTTCAAACAATTGCAGACAAAACTCAGTCTAGTTTGTTTTAGCTATTTTCATATGGAATGCTATATAATGGAGCAGTGCCGCAGACATAAGTTCAATATTAATTCTTCAAAAAAGAGCCTTCAGACCAATTTATAATCTTCGAGCTCGAGATTCTTTGTGAGATGTTTTTAAACCCATAGGTATACTAACAGTTGCTTCGCAGTATATATATTATAATATTGTCCGTTTTTTTTGAAAACATATCCCGTGTTATGCTTAACACAGTGACAGACATACGATATGGACGAGAAATATAGATAAGCTTATAGAATCCACTTATGGCCTCCAAAAAGTATGGTCTGGGTCTGAGTGTACGCATATATAAGAAGATTCCTCAACCTATGTCAGATTTAAAACTGCTGAAATTAAAAGCCGCTATAAAGACAAATATTAGTAAGTAAAGCTTATTACTCTGTAGAAGATATTTAAAAGATAAAATGCGCAAAAGTAAAATATTGGAGTTTGATGCTCGTTAGCTACCACTGTATTAAATGATAAAAATGTAACTTTTGTATTTGAAAAGAGCAATTGTTGAGTTGAGACAACAGCAGAACTGCCTTCCGAGCCAGTAGTAGCTTTATGTTCCTTCGACGATTCAAAAGTGCTTGCAAAAGTCTATTTGCATAAAGGATATTTTGAATTTAAATTTCAATATAGAGATTGCATTGTATGTGTCATGGAAATAAACGCCGCGCTTTGTTTTTATTAGAGCGGGAAAATGGGGATCGAATCTAGAACCATCGTTTATAATGTGTACTGTAGTGTAAAGTTAGAAAATTAAATTTTTTTTTTAATTTTGTGTTACATACATAACAACTAAATCTGTTAATATTATTATAATAATATCAAAATTCGATTTCAATCCAGTATGCACTTTTAGCCGCTTTTCTTATTACAAAAAAAAATGTAATAGCCTTTCTCTCTTAATATGCGGGAGCATGTGAAAAAAAATTATATTTTAAATTGTAAAATTATTGTTCAGTATGTTTTAACATGCGGGTTTTGGGAAAGCGGATATTGCCCTACTTGATAGCTATTTAATATAATCCATTTGTTTACCATCGAGGCACAGTGGCATTGTAAGCGTGATGGTTGCGAGTTCAGTCCCTACTCAGCAAGCATGTTATGGAGCTCGGTAACCGAAAATATTAAATAACCAAAATGAATAAAAACGTAAACAAATCCGAAATAAAAGCTTTGTATAATTGCTAGTATAGGTGGAGTTTAAATGTCAAGAAGGGACTTTTCAAAAGAAGGCACTAGGCACAAAATTTATATGAAACAATACAATAAATTAATAAAATTGACACAGACATTCAATTATATTTCTAAAAAATATCCTCAACCGAAATTACATACATAACTTTCGGATAATCCGAAATAATTTTATGCCCGTAACCGTAACCCGAATCCATTAAAAAGCGTAGAAAAATAAACAAAAAATTATTGAAAATATATCTGCCTTGTTTTTCAGTAACCTTATTTTTAATTTACGGAAATACAAACACTTGTTACGATGACGTCATTCACTTATACACACACCGTTTAATGATCATTATATAATTTACAAAAAAAAATAACTAAACAATAGGCTTAAAATTATTTTCTCATAAACCTGGCACTTTCGATAATAAGTTCACCATAAAAATTATATATTATTATTATTGAAATGCGGACCTGTGCAAATTTTCAAATGACCTAGACGGCACTATGAGTAAATTGATAGATAGAGATATATATATATAAGTGAAACCTTTTTAGAATCTACTTATATTGTAACCGTCTGTCGACTAAAGTCCAGTAGTCGACCAAAGCGACGGGAAAGACAGTTTATATGAGCTATTTTTCTGTGGCGCTGTGCAAACGCGATTGGTTGTGGGTTTGATTCCCGCTCGTCGGAATAATATTTTTTAACATTTTTTAAAGTGTTATACACTAAGGAAATTGAAAAAGACATATTTAGAAAACGTATAAAAATTTGAACGCAGCGGGATTTGAACCCGCGCCTCTTGAAAACCACTTAAAAAAATGTTAAAAAACATACATGTGAAAACACTTAAATAGCATTCTCCCTTGCCAAACGATTGTTCATAGAATAATTTTTTGGTAGCAGAAATTTGTAAAAATCTCTCTACAGAGATGCTAAAATAAGTTATATACGAATATAAGTTTTAATAAGCGTATAAGAATTTCAACGTAGCTGGACGTAGAACGCGTGGCTTAGCGGTCAGAGCGCTTGAACGGTTTTCAAGAGGCGCCGGTTCAAATCCCGCTGCGTTTAAATTTTTATACGTTTTCTAAATATGTCTTTATCAATTCTATTTAAATTATTTTAATTTGTCAGCTCTGTTAAAACAAAGCGCGGCACTAAACGCGCAATGTCTCGCATATTAGTAAATCTATGCTGGAAAAAACGTAAAACTGTTAAAAAAAACTTATTATATATAAATTTTGTCACGTTTGTTACTATTACGCTGATAAACTACTAAGTTATTTCAGATGAAACTTTACTTTTACTGATATCTATACTTATATTAGTGTAAAGCTAAAGAGTTTGTTCGTTTGGTCTTTTTGTCTTGGATAGACCATTTATCGAAGAAGGCTGTGTAAGATCGCACTGCGATCAAAAGGGACGAAGCAGCAATGAAAACATAGCTAAAGAGGGGAAAACATTTTCCCTATGACAGTTGCCGTTGCTTATGCCGCTTAAACGTTTAAAGCAACGTAAAAATGAAGTATGACGGAATTGTTTTATAAACATGATATTAATTCTTAGTCAAATATATATACGTTATATTTCACAAGTATTTAATTTGAACCAAAACCACTACCATTTACATCATTTGATTTCAATGAATATTTTAGAAGATATTATAGTTTTAAAATAACTCCGCAACAAAAGTATGGTCAAGTATGTGATAGCTTCTAAAATTAGCTAAAGGACTATGTAATAATATTTAGTAATATTTTCAAAGTAATTTAATATAATTATTTTAGTTTTTTTTTTTCATAAATTAACACGGGTGAAAGTAAAGACATATTAATTTTATAACATTTGTCTGTCAGTCGTTTTTCTGTATTGTATATAAACACATCAAACCGAAACTACTGAATTAATTCAAAAGTTAATAAAACATTCATAGCGCACATTTTGAATTAAAATTCTTATATATGTAGTTAAACACTAGTTATTGAATAAAATCGATCAACTTTAGCAATAGTTATTAGTATTGTATATTTTCATGAAAAAAAATGAGAGCCAAACAACATCGGATGACATCTTTTGGCCCACCTTCTTTGTATTATTGAAAGAATATGGCAAGTAATGGTCGCAAGGCATTATTACCTTAATATTTACTATATAGAGAGAAACACATAGAGGCTCATCGTGGCGCAGTGGTACAACGTCTGACTGTGAACGTGATTGGTCGAGGATTCGATTCTCACTCAGAAGAATTATTATATTTATATTAAATTTCAATTCCCCCCTTGAAAAAGTGTAGTGTATGTGAGTGCCGTCTACCATTCTGTAAAATTGACGTAAAGGGCACAGCGGTGTGTCTTGCCATAGGATTCTCTCTGCCTACCTGGGCAAATGTAAGGCACTCATGGCATAAAAAAAACTAATAAAAATATGTATAAAGTACATTAATTACTAGAAGTAGAAAAGCTTTGGACCTCTTTTTACGATAATTATGCGGACGGTGAGTATGAAATTTAGTATAATAAAGTTCATATTGAGAAAAAATGCTAAAAGCCGATATTCTTTATAATAAACCATTAGAAACACATTGAATCATAAAATAAATTTAACATTACACACACTGTCATGTGTTGTTTGACATAAACGTTGCTATGACAACGATTGTTGAACGCATCAAGGAGCTTTCTATTTATATTAAAAACCTATATAAACAGTAAATAAATAGGTAACTAATTAAAATAAAAGAACGGTTCTTACATAGTTCAGTGACGCGTCAGACTTGAATGGAGCTAAGTGTGTCACACTCCACCTGTCACACCGTTATACGAGACATCCTACAGTCAGTACATAGGGCGAGCCAAAATGCGGCCCGCGCCACACGGCTCTTTGTTGTATTATCTCGAGTTCCCTTTAAATTGTTCTGTCATTAAATCCATACTAATATTGTAAATGCGAAAGTAACTCTGACTGTCTGTGACGTCATCGTGGAAAAACCGCTGACCCGTTTGTGATGATACATAGCTTATTTTATCTCCCATATTTTGTTTTTAGTTTTTCTAGGAATTTCATTGTTCTACAAATTAGCCGCCAAACATACGAAACAGTTATAGCTAACGCGGATGAAGCTGGGAGATGGTCACTAGTTTTAAATATTGAAAAATATCTTAAATACATATTAACAGTAGTGAAAATAAAAATTGTACAATGGCGTAACGTAGTTTGGCCACCCCTGGCCTATAACAATATTTATAGGAAAATATTTTTTAACCTTTACCCAAAGAGAATAATAACCTAGTATTGATCCTCTACGTTTTCCACTTTTGTTTTTTTCAGCTTTGAGCGGAAAGTCGATAACGGAATGTCTTGTCACTAGGTTTTCTCTTAACGCAAGAAGCTGATTTCTGTATATAATAAATGATTCATATCTCATTCTCTAATAGTAGTAACGTTTCGATTTCGGGCGTTGCGTGGAGAACGCAGTGTCTGGACACTAGGTTCTCTCAGACTGTCAGAGTGAGTATGAGCTATATACAGCTGATGGCTGTGAATCTAACAATATTGTATAATAATACCTTCCTAACAACTCCTTAAACACATTAATCAATATAAATTATATATATATATATATATATATATTACGTTCCGTTGTTTCCTTTCTTCGTTTTTAAACTTAAGCTGGCTGGTCTCTATGAAAATGTCTCAAACAAAGAAAGATAATCATATGTAAAGATTCAAACCCGTTTTTAAAAGATTATTAGTAACACAAAAAGGATTTCAGTGGCGCTTTTTTTATGGGACTAGATGATTTTATAAATACTTAACTCTTAAAGTTATCCAATTCTTACCTAATGAACTGTTAATGATCTCAATTAAAAGTAGTTTTAAAGTATTTCTTACTAAAGTAAAAATATTCAAACTTGTGGGACTAAAAAAAAATTGTAATTGGCCAAAAAAAAAGAGAAACTCTCTTAATTGCTCAAGCTTATTACGTTATACGTTCTTATATCGATATTCTTACAACTTTTTAGTCTATTACACACACAGACAAAGACGCACACGCACACGCGCACACACACACGCACACGCACACGCACACGGACACGCACACACACACACACACACACACACACACACACACACACACACACACACACACACACACACACACACACACACACACACACACACACACACACACACACACACATATACTATTGTGCGCCTACGATAAACCAAAACCAAACTATGTATATAGTACAGTAAATACCTATTAATTTTTATAACTTTTTTAATAAATTAATATTTTATTTTTCAATATTTGCGATTAGTTCAAGTAAAAATCACCTAAGTGAATCATTTTACAATTGATTTAAATTATTTTGTTTTTAACCGAATCATCCTGAGAAGAATGACGTGCAAATTTTAAAGCGTTAGACGATGCGAGATTTTCTTACAATTATACATAAACTAGGGACCCGATCGCGGCTTCGCCCGCAGTTGATTCGTATTTTAGCGGCCTTTTCGCAATGACAGGAATAAAATCCTCAGTGGTTCTTCCGTGTTGACGTCACAGACCTTTTTTTAGCTTCACACTTTTCAGCACCAAGGACACACTCTGTTCTCAGCATTCTACCCGAATTCGAGACTTTGCTTACTGAATTCCGAAACAACTCTTTTTTGGGCTTAACGCCCACCTTTGTCATCCCGGAGAGGAAAAATTAAAACAATACAAATAAAAGCATTCTCTGAAGTGGGAATCGAACCCACAACCATCGCGTTTACTGTCAGACGTATCCCAATGTGCCACGAAGGTCACAAAGTTCAGTTATTTTTATTTGTTGTCGAAAACTGCAATTACTTATTTTCCACACAAACTTACAACCCCTATTTTAATCCCTTAAGAGCTGACTTTTGAAGTAGCCTATGTTGGACCTTGCGTCATCAACTGTCTTCCTGAGTAAATTCATCGAAATCGGTGAAGCGGCTTAGAGTTTTCATACAAAGTTTCATGCCCGATTTCAAGCATTTAGGGGTGGGTAGATTTATGTAAAAAAAAAGTAGCCTGCGTTGGAGCATGGATTTTTAACTATTTTCATTCTAAATTCCATCCAAATCGGGCCGGTGATTTAGCCGTGAAAGCGTCACAGACAGACAGACTTTCGCATTTATAATATTAGTATGGATTACAATATAGTTAAATTACAAGTTAAACTTATAAAAGCGATATTAAAAACATGGCTTTAGGCAAATTTTTCGTTAATATAGTATAAATAATAGTTTGTCTTTCGAGGCCATCTAGGCGCAGTGTGACAGTGACTGGCTGTAAACGCGATTAATTGTGGCTTCGATTCCCACTCGGTAAAACGATTATATCCATTTCTATTCGAGGAAAAAGATGAAGCTTTAAAAAGATTGTCTCATTTAAATAAGCGCAATTATAGTGCCAGTCTTAATTTAGGTGAAGGTCAGAGATCTTACGGATACGGGGAAAACCAATTGTTACGAGCCGTAACTGGGGAAATGTATACCATCTATACGAGTAAATAAAAGATGAGTGTGCTTGTTATATTAAAATAACCGATTTTTAGTAAATATATATAAAAATGCGGAGAGACTCTAGTATCGAGACACTCCGTTCTCCATCGCCCCCTTCACTTTTGCGTCCGAAATTGAAACATTGTGTGTTGAGTGGCAGATATCAACGCCGCGGTTTGTAATACTAAGAGTCTCTAGTAAATATAATCATTCCACCGAGTGGGGATAGAACCCACAACAATTGCGGTTACAGTCAGAAGCTGTCCACTGCGCTATTATAGTCAAAAACCTCCGTAAGGTAAGGCGAGATACGGGTTTCGTTATCTTAATACCTATGAAATATTGGACAATAAAACGGATAACAGAGTGACTTGCCACATTCTAAATGTCCGTCTTATAGAAATACCATAATTTCTTACACCACTGCGCACAGCGCTACTGGTAAAGCGCTTGACTATAAAGGCGATTATTGTGTGTACGAGATCTCGCTCGAGATCAATCCGCCGCCGCTCAATACGCAATGTCTCGGATTCAGTCGAAAAACGGAGGATATAGCCACTAATTGCCATGGAAAATCTATTCTATGTATAATGTAGTATTATATTATTGTGTAAATACACAAATGGCTAACTCTACGGAGATTTCACATGGAGTTCATCATCATAGGAACAAAGCGGACGAAGCTTTCAACATATGGACATAGAACGCTTTAGAGACGTTGTTTAAGTAATTGTGTGACGCAAAAGTAATGAAAATATTACTAGCGGCCCCGTCTACTTTACTTGACAAACGTATATGTCGAAAAAGACATATTAGAAAACGTATAAGAATTTTGAACGCAGCGGGATTTAAACCCGCGCCTCTTGAAATCCGTTCAAGCGCTCTGACCGCTAAGCCACGTATTCTACATCCAGCTACGTTGAAATTCTTATACGCTTATTACAACTTATATTTGTTGTTAGCATATCTGTAAAAAGATTTTTACAAATTTCTGCTTTACCCAAAGATTATTCTTTTTTTTTATCTAAATACATATTTAATACATATTATTTTATTTGAAAAAGAAATCTTTTTCAAATAAAATAATATTTTAATATGGATTTAATTCTTACCCGAGTAAGAATTAATACACAACCAATCGCGATTACAATAAGATGGCCTCTGCACTTTCTTTTCACAATTTGCATAATTTTAAAATACCGAAAAATTTCGTGTCAATTGATTTTCGAGTAATGAAAAACTTTTATTTTGTTTACTTCTGTGATACATAAATAAATACGACTTTCTCATACTTTGGCGCCTTGAACATATTGTAACAACCCTCCTAACGTGCGTGGTGGTTCAAATTTTTATACGCTTTATAAATTGTAATAACCCTTTTTTTTTTAGTAACAAATAATTAATTACTGTTTTCAGTTTAACCTAATCGACGTATAGCTTAGTAAAAATAGCATTGCATGATTTGCCTGAAATTAACATATTTAAATATTGCCATCCAATAACAATTAAAATATTTACGTAATATAAAATAATAATATATTGGTTAGGTGAAAAGAGGAGGAGCTCGTAAAGTGGACCGTCTCCACTAATGCAGTAATGGATTTTAAAGTGTCTCTTAAACCTACACTTGGTTCGCGAGTCCTGGGCAATGACACGAGCTCATCTCTCTGCAACAAGATGGATGCTAAGAATTTTTTTCCTATTATAATACAGCATTGGCCAATTGTTCTTGTTGTTTACTCACGAAACATAAGAATGTTTCGTGAGTAAATCCTTTACGGATACATATCCTTTACGGATCAAGTACCAGCCAAATTATGAACTCCGGACAGGCAATGCAGGCCGTTCGTATATCCACTACACAGGATTGGCCACTTGAAGTAGGTCAACACGGCACCAACAACTCACTTAGTGAGTAGTCAAAACTATACATCCGCATGAGTCAACTTGGACTAAACACCTTACATAATGTTTCATTGATGATAGACACTTTCACATTGGTTTTTACGTTAAAAATAGCCTTGTAGTATTAACTATAAGACTATTTAAACTATAGTAATCTAAATTAAGAACGTTACGTCCCAGGTTTGAAGTTTGAGTTAAGCCAACCACACGTGTTCTTATACCGGAGCGAGCATATAACATTAACTTAAGTATCATATCGCCAACAGCCTTGTGGCCATAGTGGCGCAGTGTGACAGCGTTTGACTGAAAACACGATTGGTCGTGGATTCGACTCTCACTCGGACATATGATTATATTTAAATTATTTTCAAGTAGCTAAGACAAAGCGGGGCGTTAAGTTCCGCTACTCAACTGTCTTGAAACTAGGCTCTCTGATTACTCTGCTAAACGGGGTGAAGCTGTACGTATCCTTTGTATAAAAAGTACTGAAATAAATACATACAAATAATAAAATTCTATATAAAAATTGACACTTTCATTCATTGCAACCGCGGCCCTTGGCTGACGTCCAAGCGCTCTAGAGTCAGACAATTAAACTTTACATTCTTATCGCCTGTCATACAGATTTTTTTTTAATAATATTTTAAAATAATAAGCCAAAACTTAAGTGTATTGACACTAGGCCTCTCCCTGGTGGAAAGCTACAATATATTTAGTTTAACAAAAAGTACGGACCATATGTCTAGTCATCCTAATGCCTTCCGACCCGGCAGTAGCTGCCGCTAGGACTGACAATACTGACATTTTATATAAATTCTAAAGTACTTGTGGTAAAATGGAATATTTTAATAAAGAATATTTTGATTTTAATTTTAAATAATAAACAAAATATGAGGTAGCATAATAGTTATCAATAATTTATGTAATATATCAAATCCAGCTCGATAAGAACAGTGATAAGACTAACTTAGCGTCGCTACGAACGCTGTCGGTCGCGATTCGCGTGCGGAGTGACTCACCCCGCGCCGGTCAACCTGCGAACCTGCGCGGGCGCACGAGACGTTGCGCGCGGCGTATCGACTTTACTTGCGTTAACTTACATCATACTATACAATAAATTTGTGCCTTTTTGTGCCATTTATTTAGAGAGAAGAAACTCCTTAACATTACATGGAATCACCGTGATGATTAACTATACGCTTTTTCCCGTATAGAATGGAAAGCAGGGAGAAGCGAAGACCAGGACGGAGAAACTAAAATATTTTATACCTGCGTAGGAACCGAACCCACAACCAATCGTAATTGCATTCAGACGCTTGTAATTAACAATACATTAAATAATAAATAAAATGCACTACAACATTTATAATCTAGTCTGATAATATATCTATCTATTGAGTCATCGGTCGGTAACCCTGCGTACATGCAACAGACGTAGCGCGCAACGTGCCAATTCGCCTTGGTTATTTATATATATATATACATATATATATACAAATAAATTTTACGCTTTTGTTAAATACTGAAATATTTCTAAAGTTTTACTCTTTCATCAGCAGTGTTGGTCAGAATGGATATGTTACAATGAATCTGATCTTAGGGCATCCAGAAAATGAGTAAGGCTGAAGATGAGATGGGCAGATTTATTAGGAAAGACATGAACGCCTGCGGTCTCGATGCTTCTTATAATGAAAAGCCAAAAAGAGACCATACAACCAGATGAGATTAATTAAAGAGAGATACCAGGGTATGCAGAGAACACCTAATGTCTAATCACTCCGTTTTCCACTCAAGATACTGCACGTTAAGTCGCGGTATTGAATGCTGCGCTTTGTTTTCTCATAGCGAAAATAATGTATAACCATTCCCTCGAAATGAAGGTCAAAAATCTAGCTATGACATTTTTTTAACATTTTTTTTAAAGTGTTATTCCCACACTAAGGAAATTGAAAGAGACATATTTAGAAAACGTATAAAAATATGAACGCAGCGACATTTGAACCCGCGCCTCTTGAAAACCGTTCAAGCGCTCTGACCGCTAAGCCATGCGTTCTACATCCAGCTATGTTGAAATTCTTATACGATTATTACAACTTATATTTGTTGTTAGCATCTTTGTAGAGATTTTTACAAATTTCTGCTATCCAAAGATTATTCTACGAACAATCGTTTTGGCAAGAGAGAATGCTGTTTATTAAATAAATATATATATATATTATTAACATTTTTTAAAGTGTTATTCACACACTAAGGAAATTGAAAGAGACATATGTAGAAAACGTATAAAAGTTTGAACGCAGCTGGATTTGAAACCGCGCCTCTTGAAAACCGTTCAAGCGCTCTGACCGCCACGCCATGCGGAACCCGGAACATATTTTCTAAATATGTCTTTATCTAGCTATGACGTTTATAATTTGCAGACGCCTTCTTGGTGCCATACGAAGGCGTCAAACTTAAATATTTACTTTTGTAATACATTTTCCCTTGACCCGACCTCAAGAGGGTTTTAGAACTAACTAACTAACTTAGTTTTGGAACTATTTTGATTAATTATCTATGAACGTGACACCATTGCGGCGCAGTGTGACAGCGTCTGGCTGTATACGAGATGGTTGTGGGCTGATTAGGGGGAATGTTTATATTTCAGTTATATTTTTGTTTTTCCACCCTCGTAACAAGACAAAGCACTGCGAATTCCGCCAGTGAACACGCAATGTTTCGGAATCGGACGGAATTTGGAGAACGGAATGTCTTGACACTAGGTTCTCAATAACTATACTGCTATGTGCGAAAAAGAGTAAAGCAGTAAAAAAATCTTACATTAGGCGGGGAAGGTAAAAAAGGACAGTGTCAAGTCGGATGTTCATACATTTCATATATACCTATATAATGAGTAACTGAATTTAAATCCGCACTATATTTTCGGATCGGGTATTAAACCCACAACCCACCTCAAAATAAAAAGAAAGATTTCACACAAAACTGGGATTACAACGCAAACAGGTAGTGCCAGTAACCTAAATACCTACGAAACCGGTCCGACCGGCATCATTACGGGAACTGACCCTACGAGGCCGTCATTAGCGGCCTAATAGAAAATTGTAGGCCTATGATAGAATATAATATGTAAGGAATTTGTAAGATTAAAATAATATTTCTATTTAAATATGCAGAGAAAACTTAGTATCAAAAGTGTTTTGATACTAAGTTTTCTTCACTTTCCATAGAGGTGGAACTGAACGTCGCGTTTTTTCGTACCAGAGTGTTTTTTCTTTCTTTTCTTAAACAGTACAAATTGTAGCCATTTTGGCTATTTTGGACGGAATTACAAAATGTAACGTTTCGATATTTCCCGTTTTTTCGAAAATCTCTTTATGCTCCCTCCCCTCCACTCTTCAAGGAGTATAAATGTCAAATTTTAGCTTTCTACGCAAAGTGCTGTCGGCTGTAGGTTGTTTGTTCCCTCAGTAAAGTAAGCAGCTTCACGCTTTTTCACGCATATCAGGGAACCTAGTGTCCGAACACTCCGTTTTTAGCATTCCGCCAGTTTTCGAAACAACGCCACGCTTTGTCTCACCAGAGCGGGGAAATGGAAGAATTTAAAAACAATGCTACCTAGATATAACAAAACTGAAGGGAATTAAAAATAATTTGTTATATCAAGTAATTTATTAGAGGCTAGGGTGGTCCAAGATAGATCGCCGCCTTCCGCCCTGATTCGGCCAGAGGGTGGTCTGCTTGGGGGAGCTGATCGTCTAGTCACCTGGCCCGAGTAGGCTGGTCGCTCCCGCGTGCTATTCTTAGCAGGCCGTCGAGGGTGCCCACTACACTTCAATCCGCGATATGTGGAAGATCGGGGTTCCCGAGGTTCGGCTAGTGGTGGTCGAGGAGGAGCACCGTGAGGTTTCAGCGGGTATACGGACAGCCTATCTGCCAGTCTGGAGTCCCACACAACCACTTCCGAGTCCCCAATCGGGCAAAGACAAGTATTCGTAAAGGATTTACTCACGTTAAAAAAAGATCGTTGGTCCAAGATTCGAATTCAAATATATAAATATATTATTAATCTCAAATTTAACGTTTAAGAAACATAATTTACGATTATCAGCCATTGCACTTTAAAACTAACAACAGTGTCAAACAGCGGTGTTTAGTTTGCATTACTAAATTTCAAACAATAATGATTGACTTGTGAAAAATTTAACAAGTCTAAGAACCTGTTCAGACGTAAATTATTTTGAAATTTAATGTAGGTAACTAGATGGATTCGTTATGTACAGGTTGTATGAAAATAAGTAACAAAAAAGTTTTTGTCAAATGTATTCGTATATTTAGAAAAAATTTAACGCAGCGGCGGCATTCGAACCCGCGCCTCTTCGAAACCGTCCAAGCAATTTTACACGTTTTCTAAATATGCTTTTCAATTTCCCAAGTGTGTACAATTAACACTTCAAAATTTAAAAAATGTATTCGTAATGTCAATGTATATTTTGTATTAGGGCTTACGGCTTCTTCTAGGCTATTTTGAATAATTTGCTAAATCTATGAAATCGTTCTATTGAGGCTCGCTGTATTAAGGTTGTACTATATATTCATTTCCTGGGCCACGTTAGCCGTATTTTTTACAGATAACCTTTGAAAAAGGGGTGATCTTATTGTTCAAACGCTTTCATTTGACGCAACCCACCCAATAAAGCCTATCAAACCATCGACAAAAAGAAAATATTCCCAAATATAAACATTACAAAGCCGTTAAGCGGACATCGAATCCACATCCATTGCCCGTGTTAACATCTGTGCTACGATAGCGTCTAGTAGTGTACGTTCTATAATTTAAACATCTACTTATAATCATAGTACAATGACTTGAATGATTCATGAAAAAAATAATGTTTAATGGAATGAAAATTGGAAAAATCGTTTTAATTTAATAACAAGTATTTACCTCATATATAATATTTTTATTACTCAAGTAAATCGATTACGCTACCTTAAGTTAACTAAAAAAGCAACTGGTCACTTCTGTTATACAAGCCACTTCCGGTTACACAGTTTTTACTGTTGTACTTACCATCAAAAATGAGAAAAACGTAGGTTTTAACAAAATTTGTAATTCTTTTTATGTGAATATAGAATATTTTTTAAAAATTTAAGATTTTTTCTATATTTGTGTGATATTTCATCTAAATTGTACAAATGCACAACATATAACAATTTTAACATATACTGGGGACCTCATATTGATGGATTGGCGAATAGACTTAGCTTAGCAGCCTTCGCGGTAAAAAAAAATAGATTATATACGAGTATAGACTATATAACAATTTAAAGAAGATGTGGAAAGAGATTTGTGTGTCAAAGGTTATTACCTAATTAACGATTTTATAAATTGTAACACGCCTTGGGAATGAAAATTGCTAAAAAAGACATATTTAGAAAACGTATAAAGATTTGAACGCAGTGGGATTTGAACCCGTTCCTCTTGAAAACCGTTCAAGCGCTCTGACCGCTATTGAACGCATGGTTTAGCGGTTCTAAATACGGTTGTACGTTTTCTAAATATGTCTTTTTTAATTTCCTTAGTGTGCGAATAACTCTTTAAAAAATGTTTAAAAAAAAAATGCTAGTACCGCTTAGTTCCTTGCGCCGGTTCTTCTCAGGTCTGATTCATTAACTTCAGTGAACCGTTGGTGATTTATTTGGCGTTCAAAAAATTAAGCATATACATATATATGTATATTTTGAATAAATATTGACTTTTGACTTTACATACGAGCTGTACGTAACTAATTTTGCTTCACGCTTTTTCCTCGAAATGCACCCTGCTTGTCAGTCAACTCAACCGTGTGCTTCTCTTCCAGAGCAAATGGGACAAGCCTGTTCTAATCATATTATATTTATATGTAATTAAATAATTGTTCAAACTAATCCTTCCTTGTTATTATTACTAATTTAATAATAAGAGGAAGTTTGTGGTTGTTGCGATTAAATAGTATTTATTTGGCCTAATAATATTACAAATGCGAATATAACTCAGACTGTCTGTATGTGACGTCATCGATCGATCGTGATGAAATTTTATATAGAGATATTTGAGTATCTTTGTTTATATACATAAACATGGGCTACATTTTTCTCATTTTTTTTAAAGCTATTCCAGGAATTTAGTTATCTTACGAAAAGCCCGTAGGTAATACTTAACAGTACTTCTAACTATAGTTCACGCGTGTTAAACTGCGAACAGGTCGCTAATACATTTTAAAATAAATAAAAATATCTAGCCTTCCGCCCGAATTCGGGGCATTTTGTGTTCACTGGCGGTATTCAACGCCGCCCTAAGTTTTACCTACTTTTAATAAATATATATACATATATATATATCTTAATGTCTTTTTTATGTTTTTCGTTTATATTTATTTTGACAGTTTTTTTATATTTCTATTTAAAATATATTTTTTTATTACAATCCAATAAGCAATGCCTTTAAATGGCTGGTGAGTGGAGAAGCTATATGCTGTCGAGTTCTTTCTACTTAGTCTGTAAAATACAAGAGATATTTAAATATAATATTATTATTAGGTACTCATAATTATTATTACTTAAAACCCAAAACACATAGTTACTATATTTAAAAAAAAAATATTTAACTTTGTCGCGATTTGTACACTTTTTATATAAAACATTTTTTATTCCATTATCACATTTATTATAATTCACTATACAGGCTGTACAATGATGAGAAAATGTCACTTGAACACGTGTCCGGTCGGTATTGCGACTCAAGACGTCTCTATATATATATATATATATATATTCTTTATTGCACTTCAAAAAGCTTAAATCGTACCTAGAACCAATTGAATTAACAGTACGCGGCTGTGCCACTGCGACACGATGTCCTGATCTAAGCAAAACCTGGCAAAGTCACGGCAGTCGTTTTAGTATCTATATTTTATTTATATAAATAAAATTACATATATATATATATATATATATATATATATATATATATATCGTGTTAGGTCAAAAAATGGTAATTCTAAAGAACGCTGTTAGACCGGTTGGTTGGTTATTGAGATCGCTTCCAATTAAAATATTAATATTAGACAAACAGGCAGACAGAGAGAGAGGGAGAAAGTTGGTACGCTCAACACACCGTCCAGTGGAACGCATGGCTTTAGCGGTTGCAGCGCGGCGCGGGTTCGAATCCCGCTGCGTTCCAAAAAAGCTTTATACGTTTTCTAAAATGCTTTTTTATTATAATATACGAGTCGGATTTATATCCACAGTAGTGTCGTCGGTCGTCTGACGGCTGTGCGTGTGTCCGTCACTCATTGTCAGTTCCACAGTGTGAGCTCCATTAGAAAAGATTCAAAGACGCTATCATAATGTGGATCTAATATCTAACATTGGTTAACAGCTTCACGCTTTTTCCCGCATAGCAGGGTAGTCGGAGACAACCTAGTGTCGAAACACTCCGTTCCCCACGTAACGCCCGAATTCAAGACATTGCGTGCTGATAGGCGGACCTCAACGCCGCGCTGTCTTGTTTACCAGAGTGGAGAAATGGAAATAATTACATTATGATCATTTCAACTAATGGGAATCGAACCCGCAACTAATCGGGCGCTTTCCCACTACACCACGATGGCCTCACAATATTAAAACTATAATTCATTATATTCAAAGCGAATTATAGCCAGCAACTTCTACTATAAAATTGCATAGACTACAAAGAGTAACTTCTGGTTTTATTCTATTCCCATACGAATTTCGAGTATTTACCTGTCATTTGTGATGAAATATTATATATAGGTACATACGCTATATTTTTCACGCATTTTCATAACTCTTCGCCAGGTATTTCATTGTTTTACTAAAAGGCCAGCAGCAATTGATGATATTTACTGGCAAAAAATATTGTACTTATAAAAAAAGACTGTATTTAGAAAACCCGCTGCGTTCAAATTCTCATACGTTTTCTAAATATGTCTTGTTAATTTTCGTTAGTGTGCGAATAACACTATAAAAAATGTTTAAAAAAAAAATATTGTACTTATATTTGTTCTGTTTAAAGTAAATGAATTCATATCCATTTGTGTACGATTTTGTCAATACATATTGTGTGCACATTCCTACTCTAACGTATATGTATGGAAATAAATAATTTTCAATTAATAAAAAAACAATAATGTCCGCCCGAAACGATACAGCTACAGTTCACGCGAAGCCAAGTTTAGGTTTGCTTGTTTTACAATAAAAATGTAATTTATAAAAACAGGATTTAATATTTTAACAAAATGGCACCGTATATATATGTCTGTAGCGTTTTAATAAAACACAATAAAAAAAAACTCTCAACTCTTGGCTTGGCAACACCAACAAAACAAAAATAATAATTTTTAAATAAACTTAAAGTTCAATCTTAAAGCATTACAAAGTTATCCCTAAACTCGCTTTGACGGAGTGCTTTGAAACTAGGTTTTTTTTATCTATGTACGGAAGACAAAACAAAAACTTGACTAATCTAGAACGTTCTAGTAAACTAAAGAAGTAATGTCTAGCGACAGTTTTGTATATAAATGTACAGCAAAAGATTTTTATCTTGAACATCCGCTTTCCTCATACATCACCTACTTACATATGTAAGCCTTGCCAATTGAAGCAAATAAATTAAATCAATAAATAAAAGTATCCTGTAAAATATTGTAAACTTAATTAAAAACTTTTATAATTTGTTAGTGAGCACTAACGCTTCAATTCGTCTTACAAGGTTTCATTTCCAGGAATCTCCTTCTAAAGACGTTTCTAGAACGTTTGGTTACTTTTTTTTATTTGAAAGCTTTTAGATAGGAATAGCATATAATACTTACTGTATATTTTAAGAAGTCAGCTGTTTATAATATTTTTTTGAACGTAGCGAAAATCACTTATTAGATAGCACGAAAACTTTCACCGCACAACACTAGTTCCGCTTCACTTGTTATTGAAATTACAACACTTAAACACACTTTATTATATTCTAAACTAAAATCCAAGTCATTTTTAACAATAACTTGTTAATATTTAAAAAAAATTAAAATAATTCGACTTAAATATTCATATGATTTTTTGACAAGCGCTCGTTTCGCCGGTTTGAAGTGAACTGGCGTCTTTAAGCCAATGTGTGCTAGACAAGGATACGTGACGCACATCTCATATGAGTGAGAGAGATGGATATATAGTCGTCGAGTCGTGTAGCGGTAATTTTTTTTCTCCTTTCGCGCTCAACTTTCTAAAAGTCAGTGATTTCTTATTTATCATCCATATTTTTGTAATAAATTTTAAATATTTAGTGAATTAAAAGTGTAATTATTGTTAAAATTGACATATTTTTGTCTCATTTTATCAACAATATGTATGTAGATAAGTTTATAAAATGGAGTTGGTTGCAATTGCCACGCTAACAACTAATGGGCGCATTGGTGACTTAAATCTCAATCGAGAAATGGTATGTATAAATGAAATTAAAAAGTATTTGATATTTATTTAATATGAAATCAAATATCAATTTAAATTATTTTTTGAAATGTTTCAAAATTAACGTCAATACGATTTTTTTTTGTCCAGCTTTTTTAAACTGTAATTTAAAAACTAATTTTATTTACGCTACGACTTTACACCTCAAAGCCAAATCATTTGTTATTTATTTAACCACTAGCGACCCGATCGCGGCTTCGCTTGCGTAATCCACGTGACTAAACTATTTCGCTTTTCTCCCGCCCGCGTTCTTACTTAAATCATAATCTTTGTTTAATTTAAAATTCGAATGACTGAACTTTATTTATGAACTGTTTCAAATGAAATAAACACTAAATGTTAAGTAACGCTTACCGCAATACAATAGTCAAAATTGACATTGACAAACAGACACACAGACAACCCAAAAAGAAAATTTCTAATTATTGTTTTGGGTTCTATTGTACATTGATAAATGCCCCTGATAACATTTTTTCATATATCTTTCATGTACAGACAGCGATCAGTTACATTTTTATTATATGTATAAATTAAATTATTATAGTAAACCTTACTCATTATCAACACAGATACATTAGGCTCTCAATGAATATTGTAAGCCTAGTTTTAAGAAATGAAAATGATAAAAGAGGTTGTATATAAAAAATATATACCCAACGAAAAGATAGGGCATCGTGGCTAATGACAGCGTCTGACTTGAAAGCATTCGGTCCACACAATATCTCAATTTCGTCCAGAAAGTGGAGAACGGAGTGTATTGACACTTAGTTGTTTGTAACTAAGCTGCTATGCGGGAAAAAGCGTGAAGCTGTAATAAAAACTGTATCAGTATATTGTTGTTTTCATACTAGATTCTTATAGGAAACCAAAAGATTTAGAAATATTCTTATTAAAGCCATCGTGGAGCAGTTTGACAGTATATAAGGCATATACGCGACGGTTGTGGGTTCGATCCACACTCGGGGACTCATTATATTTGAATAATTTTCATTTCTCCGTTATAATGACGAGACTCAACATACAATCAAAATCAAAATACTTTTTATTCAAATAGGCTCTCTGTGTCAATGTCTCGGATTCAGGGTGAAAGTGGAGAACTGAGTGTTTTGATACTCTCTGTCTACTGTAAACTTACTTTAAACGCAATTCCCTCCAAATGGGAGGAATAATTATAATAAGCTCTTTGGTTTTTGTGATTTTTACACATTTTAAAATATACCTACCTATGTTAACTGAATTAGTCGCGTATGTTTTGGTATTCGAAAATATATTATAGAAAACCCGAATACTTTATAGTAGTCAGTGGTCACAGATCTACCTGTGATTTTTTTTTCATTCAAAAGGTTCATAAAATAATTATATTTATATTATTTTTAATTCTCCCCCCTGGTGACGTTAAGTTCCAAAAAATAGGGATAGGATATATACATACAAATATAACATAGAAATTTGAACGCAATGGGATTCGAACCCGCGCACTCTAGGCGCACTTATTTTTGTTGTTAGCATATCTGAATGTAAATATTTCGAAAAATTACGTAGAAAAATAATGTAGCCGTATGCAGATTGCATGGTTTATCGGTCAGAGCGCTTGGACCGTTTCCAATAAGCGCGGGTTCGAATCCCGTTGCTTTTAAATTTTTATACGTTTGCTAAAAACGATTTGCTATAAGCATGTTCTTATCGGGACACGTCGAAGTACTAAAACGGTTGCCACAACTTTTATCGCTAACTTAATAGTTTACAGTGCTATAAAGGCGGTAGTTTCCTGTAGTACTAACTTACTGACAATACTGACATTTTATGTTACCTGACGTTACGAAAGCAGTCGTAGCAGTAAATTTTTTTCAGTTTTTCAGTTCTAGCAGTATATTTAATTAAAGAATAGTTTGATATGTTAATTTATATGAGTTGTATGAAACGAATATGATAGGAAAGTGGAAAGTGGAGTGTCTGTTGGTTCTCTTTGACTACCAGATATGTTGAAAAAAACGCAAAATATCTTTTATTATGGTTTAACGTAAATTTTTATATAGAATTGAGGTATTTAGTTACTAGTAAATATAGAAAGTGAAAGAGCTCGCTTTACCTTTTATTTTATCTGAGGCATACTTTTAATAAGCTAGTGTTAAATTAATTGTCATTTGAAATCTAGATGTAATTTATAACAAAAATAGTTTCAGTAATTATTTATCACAGATAATATAATATTAGAACCCACGACCGTTTTAGTTGTTTACCATTTCACCAATAGGTTGATATGCTAAACTACGATTTGGAAATAATAAACAAAGAATTTATGTGAATATAATTATAAAAATTACATTAAAAATTAATTTGGACGAAATTATAAAAAAATTGTGGGAGCAATTGGGGAGGAGTATGAAAACTGCCGTAGCTAAAGTCGAGATGAAGTGCAGAAAACCATTATTTTTTATAAGAACAAAATAGAAATACATGAAATTAACAAAATATATATTACACACGCTATCATGTGTTGGACATACGTGTTTAAATAAAGTGATATAAGCGTTGCTAAGGCAACGACTAGTTTATATCAGATTTATACAGAAAAATCGTTTATATAAAAACATATTTTAAGAAACGTATAAAAATTTGAATTTCCTAAGTGTGTGATAAAAACTTTAAAATGTTAAAAAATCGTTTATATATTTTATGAATTATAATTTATTGAATGATGTAAGTTAACGAATACAAAAGTAACGTAGGCACGTCGCGCGCAACGTCTCGTGCGCCTGCGCAGGCTCGCAGGGTGACCGGCGCGGGGCGGCTCACGTCGCAGCGTTCGTAGCGACGCTAAGTTAGTCTTATCATTGTTATTAATCAAGCTGGATTTGATATATTGTTTAAATTGTAATTGTGTGATAATTATTTTGCTCGTCTTAGATACTATTGCAGATTTAAATTTAATTTGTAAGCGTTTGTGTATTTAATGCAGATCACAGTTGTCCTTTACAGGATGTCATTAAAATGAATATCTTAGAAAATATTAAAAGATTAAAAAAAAATAACAACAACGAATACCGATTTCAACGTATTTTTGTGTCTTCGACTTTCAATTGACTTATTTATATAGTATAAAATACTATGAATAACTCAAAAGTACTAGTCAAATCTTAACGTATTTAAAAGAAACACTAGCTATCATATAAAAACCATCAAAATGGGTTGACCCATTAAAGAATGATGCGTACTAAACATTAAAAAAAAACAGACATATTTAGAAAACGTATAAAAAATTTTAAAAATTTGAACGCAGCGGGATTTGTACCCGCGCCTCTTGAAAACCGTTCAAGCGCTCTCACCGCTAAGCCATGCGTTCTACATCCAGCTACGTTGAAATTATAACGCTTATTACAACTTATATTTGTTGTTAGCATCTCTGTAAAGAGATTTTTACATATTTCTGCTACCCAAAGATTATTCTACGAACAATCGTGTGGCAAGAGAGAAACAGTCGGATGGAAAACCTTATTCATTTTAATGGGATGGAAGCTTTAAAAGTGCTTTGCTTGTTATGAAATCAGTACTAATAACATCCTGGTTAGTTTGACACCGAACAGGAAATTTATTAATATGATATACAAAGTAGGGCTTAATTAAATTGTAATATATTAATAACTAGCGACCCACCCGCGGCTTCGCCTGCCCGTGTTTTGCAATTTACACTGCTGTAACTGTTTTATTTATGAACAGATTGAAATGAAATAAATACAAAATTTTAAGGAATACAAGAGGCAAAATTGCATTTTAATCGATTAAGCCGTTTCTGAGATTAGCGGGCACAAACAAACAGACACACAGACAAACAGAAAAGAAAATGAAAAATCATTTGTTTTCGGTTCTATTATATTGATAAATGCCCCTAATAATACTTTTTCTCATATATCATCCATGTACAGACAGCGATCAGTTCTATTTTTATTATATGTATAGATTAAATTAAACATCTCCGGTGCCACATCCAGTGAGAATTGTGCACTCTTTGTAAGTTTTGTCAACGAACGGATGCCGTTACATAATTTGACTACCAACAAGTATTATCAGTTTATATCTGGAAATAAATTTGTAAAACAAAAGAACTCGCTCGCTTATATTTGTTGTATAAGTATATTTAGAAAACGTATAAAAAACTGAACGCAGCGGGATTCGAACCCGCGTCGTCCAAGCGCTCTGGCCGCTAAGCCATGCGTTCTACATCCAGCTGCGTCTCTGCCTTAACGGTGAGAGCGCTTGGACGGTTTCGAAGAGGCGCGGGTTCGAATCCCGCTGCTTTCAATTTTTATACGTTTTCTAAATATGTTTTTAAACTTTCCTAAGTCTGAGATTAACACTTTCAAATATAAAAAAATATTCTTGTATAAGTTCTTCTTATATCTGACACATTAGCTTTAGTAAACCGGTAATTTACTAAATATGCCAATACTAAATAAATTTCACATATAAAATATGCTTGTAACTTGTTTTATAAAAAATACTTTGAGCTCACAGCTTAAAAAAAATTCCCGCATGGCACAAACGAGAGAACCTAGTGTCTAGAAACTCCATTCCACTGTCCGCCTCAATAACACATTGTGTGTTAAGTGGCGGAACTAAACGCTGTGCATTGTCTTAAAAGATAAAGTAGTCAAATTTATCTGTTTTTATAAATGAACCCACGACCGGCGCTTTTATTTGCTAAACACTTCGTCTATAGGTCAATATGCTAAATTAGAAATTATTACTACAAAGACGCAAATGTTTCCTCAAATTTTTACAAACACAAGTTTTTATTTAATAAAATATGCAAAATTAAAGTGAGTTGAGTAAAGAGTCGTTGACGCTGCGCTGCATTTTTTTTTTAGTGGAGAAAGGAGTGATTTTACACTAAAATTCTCTGGTATCTTAAATTTACTTAGGTGGAGATATCAACTCGGATAGTTTAAAGGCCAACACTTCAGTCGTGGATCCCAGGTACCAGGAATGCTAAGAAGTTTCTTCTATCTAATAAAGGGCACAAAAATCACAAATTTATTTTATAGTATGATGTAAGTTAACGCAAGCAACGTCTCTTTTTTTTATTTGATTTGACAGTATGCTGTTGACTCTAATGGCCTCTACAGCGTCTCGTGGGCGTTGTGGGAGGCCGAGCTAGACGAGCTCTGACCTTGGCTTGACAACCTTGGAAGGTGCCAGCATATAAAGTTGACGAAGTGGCAAGGGCGTCTCCTGTGAGACACGATCCTCGGCTTGCGTACTTCGTTCGTAGTGGAGGGCTTTGCTTCGGTCGAGCCGAGCTCAGCCTACTGGGTAGGGCGTTTGATACCCTTTTGGAAGTTAAGTGTTGCGCCCTCCCGCGCCTGGGCGCAATTGGGCTGCAGTGAAACTGGGATCTCGTCTCCACCGGCGGGGACGGTGTGTGTATCGTGTATCGTTTGTGTGTAGCCCTACCTACGTGTTCGGTGTTATTCGCTACGGTTAAGCGGTCAGCTGCGTCGTATAGAACGTTGCGTGGTCTACGGTAGACCTTCTTGTACGGAAGCGAGTATTCGCAGGTTTTTACCACCAGCGGGTTTGGGTGAGTAGAAGCTCTTTTGAAGAAGCTATTGGACAGTTTCCTGCAGCGCTCTTTGATTGAGTCTAGACGGATGTCGCGGTGTAAATCGAAATTACGCATGTAGCAGGGTGCGCCCGTGGCCATGCGTAAGAATTTATTTTGCAATATTTGCAATCGGTGTATATCGGTGTGAGCGAACACTACGCTGGCGTGCGTGAGAATTGGCCTGATACACGTCGTGTACAAGCGAATTTTATTGCGTGGGGACATTTTTGACTTCGTGCAGATCAGTGGGAAGAGGCGACTTAAGACAAAGCATGCTTTTTTACGGACATTTGTGAGGTGCTCTTTAAAATTGAGCTTGCTATCTAGGATTACACTTAAGTATTTGGCACTGGAGGTCTGTGAAATGACTTTGCCTAGCAAACGGACATTGATTATGTCGTCCGTTCGGCGAAGGGGGAAGAATACTGAGGTACTCTTGTCGGGGTTGACTTCTATGCAACATTTGATTAGCCATTTGCCTATCCTATCGGTGGCGATCTGAAGGCGTTCGGCTATGTTAATAGTCTTAGAGTCTTAAGGGACACCCGCCCTGAGGGGTTATCTACTGGATAGGGTTCCTTCGACCCGGTATCTAAAGAAGCGATTTGATAGGCGGATAGATTGGATAGCCGCAGGCACAGCTAGTTGTTATATAATTTAAATATTATGCACATCGTCAATGTATCAAAGTCTTATTTTTTATTTATCTATTGCAACCGGAGTAATACAGTGCTTGAATTTTTCGCAGGAATTAAACACCCTCAAACAACAACAACACCCTAAAGAATGTATGTTTCTTTTATTAAGATTACCAACGGTTGTTACATTAATATAAATCGGGACAATTTGTCTTAAAACTAATACAACTAATGTAATAGCACTTAAAGGTTTAAACATAACATTGCAAAAGAGAAAAGGCAAATTGAAGTCAATAATGGCGAAATACAATATATTTGTTTAATTAATAAATACAAAGTGGACATATTCTCGACACCTTCTAACAAGGTGGTGAGGCTCGTAATAGGAGAGTTTGATCCCAGTTTGGTTTTCCATCGAGGTGGTCCATCGTGATGGTGATGGTCATACAATAAAAATAGCTATCTGTACATGGAAGATATATGAAAAAAATATATTATTGGGTGCATTTAATAATGTAACATACCCGAAAATAATTATTTTGAATTTTCTTTTCTGTTTGTCTGTGCGATTGTACACGATTTAAATGAAGTTTAGACTGTTATATTTTGGTAAGGTATCAATTAGTGTTTCATTTCAATCTGTCCACAAATAAAAACGATACAACCATTTAAATTATAATTTATTCAGTGTGTGATTAAATGAAATTAAATGAGAACGCGGGATAAAAAATTAAATATAGTTTAGACGTGTAGCGTGCGTAAGCGAAGCTGCGAGCGGGTCGCTAGTTTAAACATTTTCAAATCACCGCTCTTGTAGTCTGGTAGTAGACTAAGCGCGGCTTTGAGTTCCGCCACTCAACACGGTGGAAAATTAAGAACGGAGTGTCTTGACACTAGGTTCTCTCTGACTATACGGGAAAAAGCGTGAAGCTGCTTCTAAAATTAAACGCGGCATTAAATCCCATCTGTCTGTTAAATACGTCAGTCTCTTTTGTTTATTATGTGAAAAAAAAACAAATATAGATCTATATATAATGCATTTTTTACAAGTTAAAATTAGATTCATAAATTCAACTGGAAAGGACATGGCTCGTTGGTCTAGGGGTATGATTCTCGCTTCGGGTGCGAGAGGTCCCGGGTTCAAATCCCGGACGAGCCCAACTAAACACTTTTTTATTAAAAATTATTAGCAATTCATGTTTTTAAATATATTTTTATTTTCTAAGTTATTTTTGTAAAATAATGAAGCTTTTTATAAAAAAATTATTTATTTAAACTTTGCATTTGTTACTTTCTATGCATTTTATTATTGTTTAAGGAATTAAAGCTGTAGGAAATATTCGTAGTATTACATAACATTTATAAGTCGTTCAGCCGTTTTTGTTGAAATTGGATAAAGCCTGACGTATTTATTAGTGAAAAGCTAAACGTAGACGAATTTTGTATAATAAGGCAGTTTATTAACTATTCTTTGCTTGTTTAGTCTTTAATACATGTTTTTTTTTATTTATGTATTTATTCAAAGAACTGACATAACTTGTTTCTTTTATAATATAATGTCGTCGGTCGGTTATATTCAATAATAATGTTTTATAAAGCAATTTTTAACAACGTTGTGTAAAATATCTAATTATCATTTAATGCTGCCATCTGACGTTGAAGAATTTAAAACAATTTCAACGAGCACAATTATAGTAATTAATTATTAATGAATATATACTAATAATTAATAACAAAATATTTTAATTACACAAATATCATTTTTACTAATAATTATGTATTTATTTAAAAAAATTTAAAACTGTAATTATGTTGGCATAACGTGGCGCCATCTTGTGGCAACATGAAAAATGTTTTTATTTTCTTTTCACACAAGATGGCTTTGACAGCCAAACAAATAAAATGCTAACCGACAAAATTAAATTGTTATTACTCCACGGTCATTTCTGTATATAGTGAGTGTATTTAATTTAGCCGCGCAACACAACAGGTGTTCAGATAGTATTAAAATCAAACGAGTATAAAGTTCACAAAGTTAAACTTTTACCAACTTTGTTTTGTTATAATGAAGTAAATATTTCAGTTTACACCTTTGTGTTAATAATAAACTTGTAATTGAGTGTGTATTGTGTTTTAATAACAAGAAACATTGAAGTATAGACACAAATAGTTGCACAAAAACTAAAATGTCTGATGGTAGCAGCTCATCTCAAAGTCCACCTGCAGTGGCATCTATAAGTGATGTTAGCGCTTTATTCCAAACAGCCAAGAAATATGAGGAGCTTAATGTTATTGGGACAGGTACGGTTTTCAATTTACAAGCGAATAATAACCTAAATAAACCATGTGCCGGTTTAAGCGTTCTCGCGCATTTTTTTTTTTTATTCATACATTAGTTTATCAAATAAATCGATATTTTTCTTATAAATTACATTCTTTATTATGTTCCCTTCACACGCAATGTCTCCAAATAGGACGGAAATTGGAGAACGGAGTGTCTTTACACTAAGTTTTGCCTATCCCGCTAAATCGAAGAGAGATGAGTGAAGCGAATTCATTATGATATAAATTATTTTACATTATAATCTATATAATTATAAAAACATACTTATTATGGTGTATTAAATGCATTTTTAAACCGGACTTAAGTTAATTAGTCCGTGATAGAACGAAATGGAGAGATGTTAATTGTATATCTGTCTCATATTTACATTATTTTTTTCTTGGTAAATGCATGTACTGTGTTTTGTACAGTCTAGTTTAATTTAAGTCTTTATATTATGATCATAAAGTTTGTTTTTGTTTTCTGTATATATTTAATGAAGTTCAAGTTAAACTAATTTCTACACAAGTTATAGTATGTCTTGTAAAATCTTGAAGTGAAATTTTAATTATAAATTATCATTTATTATTTAGTTAATTAGAGGACATGTACTGTATACGCGATGTTTGTGGGTTTGTTTCCAATTCGGTGGAATTATTATATTCATTTTTTCATGTGTCTGTACTGGTGATAACATTAACCGCGGCGTTGAGTTCCGCCATCCAGAAATTATATAGTTTAAAGTAATGAAGCCATCAACTGTAGCATACAGTTAGAACCTTCTTTGTTTTTCTGTTATACTAATATTTAATATACATTCATCAAAAGAGCAATATTGTACCTATTGTTCTCTTAACAGACTAACTTTATGAAGAATAACTTTAAGAACAATAACAACAAAAAAAGATATGATTATATAAAGATATTCAATTTCTGATCAATCAATGTCTGGTATGTTGGCATACAGATATATCCTTATTTAAGTATTATATATAAAAAATATATTAGTTACAAAGTGGATCTTGGACAGCAGGGGCTATTGCGAATACTCATTTTGAAGGGGGCACCTTCAGATTGCAATTCCAGAACACTACTAGAGTTCTTCTCCCTGCAATCCCAGGAAACTAATTAGCGTATTCTCTTTACAGGCGCATATGGCACAGTCTATAAGGCTAGAGACCTCCACAACGGTGGTCAGATAGTTGCTATGAAGAAAGTGAAAGTGGCATTAACAGAAGATGGTATACCGCTGTCAACTTTAAGAGAAATTGCTTTGTTAAGGCAATTGGAGGCTTATAGACATCCTAATATTGTTAGGTTTGTACATTGTTTTTGTTACTATTAATTGGTTAATTAATGCATCAACATTAAAATTTATGATTTTTTAATGTGAATTGATTTAAAAAATCTAGATAGAGTGAATGAATCTATATTGCTATAATAAAAGAGTTAAAACAGAATATTTGTAGTTGTTAGTTTTAAGCTAAGTCAGGACTTAGGCTATAATTGATTTTGAAGAGTGGAACACCTGATGTAAAACCACAATAGACAACCTTGACTATAAAATATGGGTATTTTGAAGGGAAAGATCATGCAAACAAAATTGTGGGCAGCTACTAGTTTATAATAATTATTTTTATATTTAAACAATATTATATAACAATACTATAATTAAATAATAATCATTCTATTTTATTTTGTGCGACGTAAAAGGACTTTAAAAGGTATGTGTGGAATATTTTTGTATTATATACATATATTTTAGTAGCTTTAAAGCTGTAACATTAAAGTGTCCAATTTAAAACGGTGCATGTCGACCGGAACTCAACGTCGCCTTAATTCTGAGCAATATGAATATAATCATTTGCCCAGTAGGAATTGAACCCGCAACCGTTTGAAGTTAGATGCTGCCTGTAAAAGAGTTAGTCTAGTTGTAACAATAAACATAAAAGAAATAATTTCTAACTAGTGTCAAGACATAGACATTGAACGCAACTTAACTTTCTTTTACCATAACAGTTTTTTTTTTTATTATTTTTAATTTAAATTAAAAATAATTAAAAAAATATAAGCATTTCCGGTGTGTATTGAACCCACGACCATAGCGGTTACAATCAGACGGTGTACCATTGTGACAGGCTGATTTTAGGGTCTTTAATGTATAACATATATTTAGAAAACGTATAAAAATTTGAACGCAGCGGGATTTGAAACCGCGCCTCTTGAAAACCGTTCAAGCGCTATGGCCGCTAAGCCATGCCTTCTACATCCGGGTCGAAATTCTTTTACGCTTATTACAACTTATATTTGTTTGCAGATAAATGTTTTGCAATTTCCTAATAACACATTAAAAAGAATTTTAAAATCCTTAAATGTATGTTTTAGACTCTTAGACGTCTGCCACGGTGGTCAATCCATGGAACGAGACCACCAGCTGGTCCTATTTCTGGTCTTCGAACATGTGGAACAAGACCTGGACTCGTATTTGAAGAGAGCACCAGGGCCGTTATCTGAAAATAGGATTCGGGTAGGTTTTTTACAGCTTCACTCTTCATCACACACACACACATACACACAAACACTACAATGTGTTTGACATACACTTATATATAGCTTATATATACTTCTGTATAACGTAACTCCTCCTCCCCTCAGGTCAACCATGGAAGCAAATGTCTTAATCTAAAGTTATACTCGAGCGGCCCCATACACGTTGCTAAGCAACGCGTATTTGACATGTTTTTATTAATTCATCTGTCCACTCTCTTTCCAGAGCATGTCCTACGACATACTCTCCGGCGTAGACTTCCTCCACTCGCACAGGATTGTTCACAGAGACCTGAAGCCGCACAATCTGTTAGTGACTTCAATGGGACGAGTGAAGTTGGCCGATTTTGGATTAGCAAAAACTTATGATACAGAAATGAAACTCACTAGTGTGGTAATTGTTTTTTTTTTAAATTGTTTGTTTGCAGGTTCAATTGCATTTTTGACTGTTTGCCTTAAATACTGCTTTAAATATTTTTTAAAGCCCTAGGAGTTAACAAGCTTAGCTAAGTAACCTATCACTTCTTAAAAAACATATGTTTAGAAAGCGTATAAACATTTGAACGCAGCGGGATTCGAAACCGCGCCTCTTGGAAAGTTTACATCTTTAATTTCCTATATGTGTGATTAACACTTTAAAAAATATTAAAAATATTTAACAAACATCATTCTCACGCCTAACTATTGTAGCAGAAATTTAAAACGTATAAAAGATTTGAACCAGCGCCTCTTGAAAACTGTCCAAGCGCTCTGACCGCTAAGCCATGCGTTTCACATCCAGCTGCGTGGAAATTCTTATACGCTTATTACAACTTATATTTGTTGTTAGCATCTCTGTAGAGAGATTTTTACAAATTTCTGCTACCCAAAGATTATTCTACGTACAATCTTTTGGCAAGAGAGAATCCTATTTAGTAAATATATATTTTTTCCATGTCTCTCTCCAGGTAGTGACTCTTTGGTACCGTCCGCCAGAGGTGTTGCTGGGAGCGTCTTACAACACGGCGGTGGACGTGTGGTCCAGCGGCTGCGTGCTCGCCCAGCTGCACACGAGAGCCCCGCTGCTGCAGGGCTCCTGTGATTCCGAACAGCTGCATTGTATATTTAGGTGAGCTCTTCTTTCAACTCCACGCTGTTCACTAGCCGGCTAGTCGGAGAGAAGCTAGTGTTTAGACACTCCATTTTCCATGCCTCGTACGAATTTGAGATATTGTGTGTGTGTATAGTGGCAGGGTTAAACGCTGCGTTTTTCTTAGATAAATATATAATCGGTTATTAATATATAACCGGAGTCGGCAAAGACGACCAACTAGCCGCTCACAGCGAAGGACTGAACCCAACGTGGGTTTTCAAAAAATGTATTTTCGAATAATAATAATGTATAAAAATAGTTAAATTTCCAAATAGCGTAGTTGTGTAGAGCGCTTGACTGCGTAGCTGCGTTCGCTGACTTTCAACTACATGAGAATCTTGTCCCTAGGCTGATAGGTCGTCCGCCTCGCCACGAGTGGCCTGACAACGTGTCCATACTCCCGGACAGTTTCCCGGACTACCCCCCACAGGACCTGGCGGATATCCTGCCTAGAGTACATCCTCATGCCTTGGATATGATCAAAGTAAGATTGTGCGGTGATTTTTCTATATATATATATATATATATATATATACATACTGGCGTCCCCCGGTTTCGCCAACTACAGCTGTTTCGTACTTTCGGCGGCCTTTTTGTAAAACAATGAAATTCCTGGAAAAGCTAATAAAATGGGGCCCCGTTGACACATAAAATTAAAGTATAAAAATCTAGAGCCTTGAACGGTTTTCAAGAGGCGCGGGTTTAAATCCCGCTGCGTTCAAATTTTTATACGTTTTCTAAATATATCTTTTTCAATTTGAACGCAGCTGGATTCGAACCCGCGCCTCTTGAAAACCGTATACGAATTTCGACGCAGCTGAATGTAGAACGCATGGCTTAGCGATCAGAGCGCTTGAACGGTTTCCAAGAGACGCGGGTTCAAATCCCGCTGCGTTAAAATTTTTATACGCTATTTAAATATGTCTTTTTAGTTTTCGTTTCTTTTTGTTAGTATAATATTGTAAATTGTTATTAATTTTACAGGGTATGCTGATTTTTGATCCAGCAAAGCGTCTCACAGCCTTAGACTGTCTGGAACATCCTTATTTTACTGAAGAACCACTTACGTAGAGACACTGAAATAGATGATAGATACTAATAAAAAATCAAAACAAAACAATTATTGGAAATTGAAAACTTAAAATGACCTATATTTGCTTGAAATTTGTTTATTTTTAAAATCAAATTTTATTTCGTTCAAAAATTAAAGTAATTAATAAGAAGATGACAAATAAATGATGAATTTAGTTTAAAAACAATGAAACTAGTTCAAACTAGATGAAAGTTTCACAAATGGTCTAAATTTATATAAAATAACTAAATATGTTTTTGAATTATTATTGTTTTATAAGAGTTGCTTTATTTTTTTTAAATTGTCATTTTGGACATGTTTTTTTGATTAGCCCACCAATTTTTTGTATGTATATTGTAACTTAAGCTAAACCACCGTTATAAGGAAAAAAGTTTTTAAAACATATAATTTACAAACCATCCTAATTTTATGAATTAGATTAGTGAAGCTATATAAACATTTCTAGAAAAGAAATCAAGAGGCGCGGGTTTGAATCCCGCTGCGTTCAAATTATACAATTATACATTTACAAAAAATGTTTTTCTATTTCCTAAGTATTTGAAAAACATTTTAAAAATGTAACAATATTAAAGAAAGATATTTTAATATTTTAACTGGAGCCTAAAGCAGTTATAACAAGCGTTTGGTGATAAATTGTAATTGGTTTAGAGACCATCGTGACAGCTGACTGTGTATGAGACGGTCGTGGGTTCAATACCCATTCGGGGGAATGATTATATTGAAATTATTTCGATTTCGGGTAACAACTGGATATCAGAGTGTCTTGACACTAGGTTCTCATGGTGTTTTTTAGACATACTATACAAAGAGGGATGAGTCACTGAATTCTGTGTGTTGTTACAACTTTTAATTATTGTGTATACAGTATGTTTGAAAATAATTAAAAAGTATATACAAGTAAAGCTTTTTAGTATTTTCTTTTTAGATTAAGATAAACTCAGGTTCCTTTGTAAGTTAGCATTTACGGAATAAGTTAGAATTTGAAAATTAAATACGTAATTATATTTTTAATAATTTTGTTTTATTTTAATCCCATATTCCTTTTCCTTGCGATGGCACTGATGGTGTGACAGTATTTGCGACACACGACGGTCGTGGGTCGCTTTTTACTCTGAATAAAGTTATCGCTCAGTAAGAATAGATAGGCTAATAATAGCAAATTCTATCATTAATTTTTGTAAAAGTGCGGGTTCAAATACAGCAGCGTTCAAAACTTTTTCAAATTATTAAAATTTTAAGTCAATATCATATTCTTAAACAATAGTTTGTAGTTCACACCCTATATTCGTCTTTGCCATTGTTTATTAAAACAAAAGCTATTTAGTATGCAATATCTACAGTGCTGTATAGGAATAGATGTGATGTGCAGTGGGACAGGGTTTCATTGTAAACGCGATAGGTTGTGGGTTTGATTCCAACCCGGTAGCACACTCTGGTGACGAGACAAATCTATCTATATCGGATTTGATTGACCATATTTAGTCCGCAGTGTGAGAGTAATTTAAAAAAAAATACCATTGGTGTAAAAGTTTTTTACAAAGCGAACAAAGTGTAGTGATTCTTTTAATAGAGTCACTGGAAATCGGATAGACTTGTCACTGACTTATATCATCATATGGTAGCAGGATTTATCCAATTTATCTATCTATATATAATAAAACAGTAAAAAAATTTCATCACAATCGGTTCAGCGGTTTGGCCGTGATGACGTCACAGACAGATAAAGTTACTTTCGCTTTTATAATATTATTATAAGTTACTTCCATTTACTACATTGAAACTGACTTGGGTCAGCTTTTATGCCAACTCTGTTGTCTGCCTGTGACGTCATCACGGCCCAACCGCTGGACCGTTTATGATGCAATTTTACTCTATGAAATTGCTACAGATCCTTTATTCGAGGGACTAGGTATAAGTAATATTTATATATATATATATATATATATATATATATATATATATATACAATAAATATACTTGCCTATTACATAAACTTAATTGTCTGAATTGCTTGAATGGATTCTAATTCCTCTCTTGTCATACCAGCGACTGGTATGACTTCCGGAATGAGGAGGGCGTGTATGAAGGGGTTGATGAATTATCACGGACGATGCGAAAGAGGTATGCAGAGACCGTAGCGTTTGGTGCTCCGTGCTCTCTGACAACCCCGTTATGGATAAAGCTTGAAGTTAAAAAGAAACTAGTAATGTCTATACAACAAAAGTCTTAAGTCACTTACGTCTGTTTGTTGGAAAAGCCTCTTCGAATCGATTCTTAGAAACAACAGAAAAAAAAGTTATATTTAAAAAAATACACAATCCAATCCCAACTATAATTAAAAATGAAACCAATTATGTCTGTCTGTACATTACAAATATTTTTTTTTTAATATTTGTCTGTCTGTCTGTTTGTACTCGCATATATTCGAAAGTACTGGACTTGTTTGAATGATTTTTTTAAATTTTCAATATTAGCTTCTTAAGGCTTTTTGCCCATGAAGAATCATGAAAACTAGTTCAGTGGTGGGTTTTTGTTCACAAATAAAAATAATTGGCTTTGTGAGACAGGTTGATGGTTCTAGGTGAGACAAAGATTTACATAGAGTTTTGGGCATTCAATTAGTCCCCAATTCCTGTGAAATTTAAAGAACACAGCATCACTAGCCCGTCTTAGACCTAGATATAGATAGAAACAATAAAATGAAAAAAAATTACATTCGTCTGCAAATAATAAAATTGTACATTTTGAAATGAAACTATTTTTAATCGCGTATAATATTGGTATTCTCAGCAGAACTGCCTTCCGAGCCGGTGGTAGCTTTATGTTCCTTCGACAATTCAAAAGTGCTTGCAAATATCTAATAATTAATAATAAGTCTATTTCAATAAGAGGTATTTTGAATTTTTCATTGAACATCTTAAACAAAGTTGTTATAGTCTAAGGTGCAAGTTTCAAAAGTAGCCCATACTAATATTATAAATAATCACGGCCAAACCGCTGAACCGATTGTGATTAAGTTTTACATAACTCACTTGGGCAAAGCCCTAGCGGCTAGTCGCTAGTATATCGTACCAACCACACACACAGAGTATAACAAAGTCTATGTAAATTAATTAAGACGGGTATTATTAAAGTAAAACAAAGTTTTCATTGTTTAAATATTTATTACAAAAGTATAAAATCATACAAAGAGTATTCTAGCAGTCTACAGCCAAAGTGTTACAAGTTTTATTTTTATAATATAATTAAGATATTAAATTTAATTTCACGTATACAAATGGTATATTATTCATATATAATATAATTAATATCATAAGAGGTGTTGATTACGAGGAACCTTGTGTTAGGCAAAACCTAGTGCCCAGACACTAGTGTATCAATGCGTGTTTAGTGGCGGAAATGAACGTCGCATTTGTCGTGCTTGAGTAGGGCAATGAGAATTGAAATAAAATCATTCAGCCAAGTGTGTATCGAACCCACAACTGTGTCCTGTCCACTGCGACACAAGTCTCTAATATATATTAATTTAATTGAAACTGTTAAATTAATGATATAGTTCCTGCAGGACTCTTCTGTTCAGTTGCTTAAGAATAAGTAAATTATAAAATAAACAAACAAAACATATGATTAAGCTCATATATAAATCTGGGTTATTTATAACAATTCAAAGATATTCAACTCTTAAAATCAATATTTAGCATCTAATAGCTTAAAAAAATCCTCATGGCGGCTTGAGAACGTGTAGCTTGAATAAATAAAGTCTGCAAACGCGATGACAGTAGGTTTGATACGCTCCAAAGAGTTCCTCCAAACGAATTATTGTATTTAATTTCTCTTTGTTTCTTCTTAGCCTTTTAGCAGACAATAAGTATTACCGATAGAAAGTGTAGTGACACGACACTAGGTTCTCTCTGACTGCCCTGCTTTGTTGGTCTTGCTGCATTCGAATTTTAGAAGGAGTTTCAATGACTTTAATAACTAAATAATTTTGAAATCTACATAACAAAGTACAAAACAGTTTACATTTGGATACCTATATAAAGTTATTTAATATATCATTAAGAGAGCTGCCTTATTAATATTATTAAATATTATACAAATTGTATACATTTATTTACCACAGGGGCTGTATGGAATAATACATTAGCCAGTTTTTTTAATTATGTGAAAAAAACCACTGGCTTGCTTAGACAAGCCTAATATATCTTAAAAATTGTGTGATTTACTATATATTTCATCTTTGAGTTAGGCCACTTTGGTTACACATTATATTATATAAATTAAAAATTAATATTAAAAATAGTTTTTTCCTTACATTTTTCTTAAAACACTTTACAATGTAAAAATTACATCTTTGTTACACTCACTCATTAAGTCTTTACACGGCAAATTACATGTGAGTATTTTCACTTTCTATCTGTATGTCTAGTTTCTTTTTAAAATTGAATATTTTCTCAAAGCTTATTGTATTTTGATTATAAACTGTGTGGTCCGGAGAGTCTCCCCAACTTACCGGGGTCACCCTGGTCTCCTTTGCTTGAGATTCTTGGATAGAAGTGTTGATATCACTTGTAACTTCAGGTATTGGATTCAAAACTCCTTCAGATTGAATCGAAGGTGTCCTGATATCGGCATTGGAGACACCTTCAGCGCATTTATTCAAAAAATTCATCATCCTCTCCTTATAAAACTCTGAACTAGTCTCAGTATTTTGTTTTAATTTATTATTTTGATTTTTCGAATAAAACTCATTATCATTTTGGGCAAAGAATATTTTTTTGATTTTTCTACTTGGATAATTGTCTATGACATTTGCTTTAGATAATTTACCATTTCTAGGCTTTTTCTTGGTGTTGTTTCCTTTGATTGTTGTAACAACTGAAATGCAGTTGCCCCGTCGTTCGTCAACTTCCTTGTAATTGTTCTTCATGCCCTTATAAGCTATTTTGACACTTAAAACTGACCACAACAGTTCAATGAATGCCGCTATCAGTATATTTATAGATAGAACCTTTTTAGTGAAGACTTTTGAGTCTTCCACCTTAACTTCAGTGGAGTTCCTCGGTATAACAAAATGAGATGCATTCGCCTCGATAATATCACTATGTTTTATGATAAAAATGTCTTTAAATGGTATTTTTTCTTTGTAAAACTCGTCCAGACCTTCCTCACTAGTCAGCAGCCAAACTAAGATCATTATGAAAGATGTAAATGCGATAAGTGTCGATAATATTGACATAACAAACAGCCAAGTTATATTTCTATCAATATACCATTTGACAGATGCGAATATAGACGCTATGCCTGCGGCCAGTGCAAATAATGTAAGGAGAGTCGGGGCTAGCACTAGCATGTACAAGTTATTAGTGGATTCATTTAATATATTTGTTGTATTATCTGGTTTTGAGTCGGTCTCTAAACTAGGATTGACAACAGCGAGACAGGCTAACAAAAACGAGGTAGCTGCTAATGCGATATGCACCCAAGCTAACCCAGACACAGTTGACGCCGAATACCTTCTCTCTGATGGATATAAGTTCCTCGTGTCCGGTTTGGTTTTCACTTTAATTGTGTACACGTCCTCCATTTTTGTTTAAACTATAAAACGCACTGTTAAATAGCGTTCTTAGATTTGTTCTAAATTAAACAATTCACATGTCAAGGTTTTTCGAAGTTTTAACGTTTTTTTTGCGATTCGAGATAAGATAAGTTTTAAAACGACTCTTGCGCATGACATTAGTTCGCATACTGACAAATGACAGTTGGTCGCGGTGTTGCTATGTATGTATGTCTGTATCTCCTATACATATTATATAAAAAATAATTGTCTTATTGTAAATGGGACGTGAGTTAAAACCTCCAATCGCATTATCACGCATCGTTTTGCAATCCCACGTATTGCGTGATTACGGGCGCGGGATTTGCGGGACTACAAAGAAATATACACTCGGCCTCTACAAGCTCGGTAATTGGCGGCACGGCCCACTGGCAAAGAAACGGAAAACGGAAGAAAGAAGAAGACAAACGGAGAAATAAGGCTCGTTAGACGTTTTTGAGGCTTAAATAAAAAGCAACAAATCAAATACACAAAACACAAAAGCGAAGAGTCTGAAGATGGTGGCTTTTTAGATGAATAATTGTATTCAGAGAGGAAACTAGAAGTTATATATCATTTTAAGGATATTTTATATGAACGGGATTTGTTTAATTGTCGCATGTTTAATTGTTCAAATTAAAAAGGATAAGATTTTTTTTTGTAGTTTATAGTTCTAAAAGAACACTTGATAAACAAATGAGGTCAAAGGAACAGTCAAATTGACTGACCATATATATTAATACTTAAACAGATGTGGAGTTACTTTGATTCACTTATGGTTTTTTTTTTAAACTGAAGAAATGCTAATTTTGCCTACAAAGATAACAGAGGGTCTTATAATCGGTTAGGTACACTTTTTTGTGACGCTATGGATGGGGGATATGCCTTTTACCAAGGCTGGCCCTTACGGGGTTCAGATAGCTACTCTGCTATAGCGTGAAGCTAAGACAATTAATTTGTCCCTCCCCCACCCGTCGACGACGCAAGCAGAGGCCTGAGATCCGCGGGGGACGCCCTTGCGGTCGTTGACCAGCAATAAATCAATTCCGAATAAAAAAAAATATATATTTGTTAAAAAATTGCTTGTCAGTTTCTTTAGGTACAAACTAGCATCTATTGCCAATAAACAATAAAGGCAAAAAGTAATAATATTTACCAATAATTTTAATATCATTACGTCAGCTACACTCCGCTCTCCTTATTGCGCCCAAAATCCAGATATTGGGTGTTGAGTGGTGGAACTCAACACCATCTTAGTTACCAGAGCGGACAAATTAAAATATTATAAATATAACCATTACCTCGAGTAAGAATCGAACCCGCATCTATCCCACTGCGCCACGATGCCCCACATAGGTGTTAAAAAATTATATTATTATTGTACAAAGAACCAAGTTTCTCGGATATCAAAACAACTAGCAACATTATATTAAACAAGAGTCGAAAACAAAAAACAGTCCACCGTTACAAAACCAAATGCTATTTAATAACCAATCTTAACAGCATACAAATAAGCGCTAAAATAACATTTAAAAATAGTTTTTCTTATAGTTTCAATCGAAAATAGACTTTATTTGTTTATAGTTAACGCATAAAATATATATTTTTTATATCAATGTTACTTTAAACAATGTAATTGCATATACAGCCGAGTACAGATGAGTTTTTTTTTTAATTGAACGTGATAATGTAAGTTGTTTTTCAGCTTATAAAGATTTCTATTTAAAGAATAGTTTTAAATAAATTATCTATATATGTATATTTGGAGCATATTTTACTGTCGAGTTTCTCTGTGGCTATTCTCAACAGATTCGCCTTCCGAGTCGGTGGTTGCTTGTAGGACTGACAATACTGACAAGCGTATACTAATCGCAAAAATACATTTTAAACTAGTCCACAGGTGTATTGTTCTAACATAACTTTACAAGAATGAATTAAATAAAACAATAGTTCTAAATATTTACAAGCCTTAAGTGATGAGTTATATAGAGATGCGATCTCCTCGTAGGAAATGCGGAGTCAGCTTAGATGCTCCGCAATGATAAACAGAATGGTACGAAGGATATATGAAGCAAAAGTGAGTAGTATAAGAGGTTGCGGGAGACTTTGGTTTGGCGTTCGAGAACACAGTATCCACGATACAGGAGGAAGGTCCAAGAGACCTCCCGGAGTGAGTAGGACGAAAAGGCAGATGACAGTGGACCAGGTGGAAGTATACCAGGGACCGTAGCGTTTGGCGCTCCGTGCGCTTTGGCTACTCCGCTAGGTATAATGTGTGAAGCTAAAAAAAACCTTTGTTTTATTTAATTCAAAAATATTTATCAGTTCTCTTTTTCAAAGCTTTATTTTTTTATAGTCAGAGAGAACTTAGTGTCAAGGCACTCCGCGTCCGCCAGGATATGGAGATTAAAAAAAGAAAACGAAGCCTTTACAAATTTAAACGGGCAACTATCGTCTATACTATAGTATCAACAATTGAACTATAAGGGTGTTATGTAATATAACACTCGCAGATAAAGTTATATTGATGTAAAGTAATGAAGCAAAGATACCAAGGTGAGGCGCAAGGTCGGCCACTTTGCTTTATTGAAACCTAACTCTAAAGTATGAGTTTTTTTTTTATTTTTAAACATATATTGCAATATAAAAAAACCTATTTAGAAAACGGTTTCTAATAGGCGCGGGTTCGAATCTCGCAGCTATAATATAAAAATAAATCAAATTATTAATTAATCTAACAAACACACTATAACAATATATTTTAATTGATTAAAGACGATTTAAAAAGTAATATTAATTTCCTTTCTCAGTGTGTTTTTAACGTTTATTTTAAACTCCGACTTGCCTTTACCAAAATTTCACATAACGGTACTGCTACATACATACGTACAAACATATATACGAAACCAAAAATTAATAATATATATAATAAAAAATAAATAAATAGGCCGACTTTAAATCCTACTTTTGATAGGAATTTTTTAGATGATGTTTAAATAACTCGTCGAACTGAGATAGCCTGACTTCACCTGGAAGCGCTAAAAAAAGTTTTACTATTTCGACAGTATATATACCGTCTTACAAACAGACGCTCCAATTTTATATATTAGTATATATATTTTTTTATTAAGCTGAGATTACGCTTATCACGCTTTTTTTAAAGTGAATTCCGTTCACTGAAGAACATGTGGATTTATAATTAAGTGAACTTTGCCTATTTCACACAAATAAAAAAAAAAACATCGATCGAATAGTGAAAACTGTATCAAATCATTTGCGAATAATTAATTTCAAGGATAAAACACCTTTTATTTTCAACTAAGCTAAGCTAAATCTTTTGAAATTAATAAGATATTACACCATAGTGGCGCAGTTACGCTACAGGTACACCTCAATTAACAGGTTGGTTGTTAGTTCAAATCATAAAGTATAAAAAGTCAATCTTTATTATAATAATTGGTTAGATATACTTTATTACACTTGTGTCCATCGTGGCTTAGTGGGACAGCGTCCACCTGTAAACACGATCGGTTGTGGGTTCGATACAAGCTCGGTGACATGTTTATATTTAGAAATATTTTCATTTCATCTGAAAGGAGGCTTTTTTATACTTTAATAAGCCGCTTTCTACAACGTCTCAGACACGACCGACCAACAATTTCAAATGTATTTCTTTAAACATATTTTAAAGTCATATTTAGAAAACGTATAAAAATTTGAACGCAGCGGGATTTGAACCCGCGCCTCTTGAAAACACTTATCGAGTATATACTAAAAATATTCAATGTAACAAAGGGTATATAGCAAACAAATATGACAGTAACTAATAACCAACAAGTACGGTCGTAATACAATATTTAATAGGCAATATTTGTACAATTATATAGTTTATAACTATATAATTGTACAAATATTGCCTATTAAATATTGTATCTAGACATCTAAGACACTTCAAATTCGGACGGAAAACGGAGAACGGAGTGTCTCAGCGCCAGGTTCTCTCCGATTATGTCCTGATATGCTGAATAAAAAAAAACATTGAATTAACAAAATACGTTTAACGTACAGTTGTGTATAAACTGACATACTGGTTGCTATGGCAACACGTCAACTGGGCTACTGGGTAGTAATCATAAACGAGACATAGACACTTTCCCGATATAAATTTCTCTAAATTCTCTCACCGAATCGCCTTTGCGTCTACTCGAGTATTAGCAACATGTCATTTTGTACATAAGTGTGTGTAATATTTATTGAATTATTTTTGATTTTGTGTACAATTCACACACTGAGCATATGATACACATTTTTAAGAAAACATATAAAACGTATATATATTATATATATTTTTTTAACATTTGTTATATTTTTTTAACAAGTGTTATTCGCACACTAAGGAAATTGACAAAAAAACATATTTAAAAAATGTACAAAAATTTGAACGCAGCAGTATTTGAACCTGCGCCTCTTGAAAACCGTTCAAGCGCTCTGACCGCTAAGCCACGTGTTCTACATCCAGCTACGTTGAAATCCTTATACGCTTATTACAACTTATATTTGTTGTTAGCATCTCTGTAGAGAGATTTTTACAAATTTCTGCTACCCAAAGATTATTCTGCGAACAATCGTTTGGCAAAAGAGAATGCTAATGCTATTTTTTAAAGTGTTTAGTTTTGCTTTCTTTATTATAAGTTCTAAGATCAAGTTCTCAAATCCCGCTGCGTTCAAATTTTATACGTTTTCTAAATATATATATATACATATATGTTAATAGCTACTTAGCTTTACCAGAGCAATGCCGTTGTGGCGTAGTTAGACAGCTCTAAATATAAATGCGGTGTTGTCTCTAGTGTCAAGACACTTCATTCCTCACTTTCCAGCCGAAGTTGAGACATTGTAAGTTGAGTGGTGGACCTCTACGCCGTGATTTGTCTTAGGTACTAGACTGGAGAAGTGGAACATGATTAAAATATTTTTTTACGGAAAACGGGTGATGATAAAAATCAAAAAGTGCATTATAATTGAGAATCGAATCCAAGACCTCCGTCTTACCAGTTAAAAGTTCACTAAAACAAACTTTAAAATTACATTCTCAACCGTTGCTAGTAAAAAATTGATTGTTCCAAGCGTATATAAATTGGTATCGTCCGCTTCCTTCTATTTATAACTAGCATTGCTTTATTACTAACGGACTCTGAGACCCATTTAAATATATTAGTATCAAGCTTCACACTGTATCCCGGCTATCTCCGCCTATTTCCGCCCGAATTCGAGACATTGCGTGTTGAGGGGCGGAACTGAACGCCGCTTGGAACCTGAGAGAAGCTGAGAGAGCATTTCTTTGTGTTATTAGAAGTAGAAATAGATCACTTATAAATATTAACAATGAATTTGTTAGTATAAACTAATTAGATTAGATTGCGATAAGTTTTTAGTTCGTTAGTAGAATTTAGATATTTCAAGCGAAATGTGTTTCCACTATTTAAGAATATATATATTTCTTTTATCATTTTTTAAAGTGTTATTCCCACACTAAGAAAATTGAAAAAGACATATTTAGAAAACATATAAAAATTTGAACGCAGCGGGATTTGAACGTTTTCTAAATATGTCTATTTAAGAATATGTTTGATTTTTATCAATTGACACAATATATTTCCATAATTCCACAATATATATAAATTTGGGCAAAGTTTCTGATATAAGACGAAGGCAGGCGAATAAACGAATTCCCCACCAGGGATGCAATGTTAGTATTTTTCCCCCACCCGTTCAACGACGCAAGCCGAGGGGGCACCCTTGCCCCGCAGGGGGCGCCCTTGTGATCGTGGACCCCTCTCTCAAGCAGCCATACAGTGCTTGCATTTTTCGCAGGGTTTGAGCACCCTCATCCCTCACCCCCCCGGTGTCGCTGTCGTCAAGATCAGTAAGGTCAACAGCATAGTCATTTGAAAAAAAAAAAAATACGAAATAGCTATTAGTCGTGTAGCGTACGCAAACGAAGCCGCGAACGGGTCGCTAGTAAACATATAAGAATTTCGATACAGCCGTATATATAACTTATGGCTTAAGTGTCTGGCCGCTTGGACGGTTTCCAAGGAGCGCGGGCTAGAATCCCGCTGCGTTCAAACCTTTCAGAGTTTCTTGCGCCGGTTCTTCTCAGGTCTGAGGCATAGAGGATCAGAGGCATCTATAAATATCTATTTCTATTTCAAAGCTGTCACTGTCGCTAATAAATCTGTAAAGTATTGATTTGAAAAGAAAAGGAATTTATTATTTTGAATAAAATTACACTACTAGCAAGTACTAAACAACAGGAAAACGTAAAATTATTATTTAAATATACACCTTCTAGGAACCGAACACGCGACCATCGCGTGTGCTGTCGAATACTTCCTACCTAGGCCACGATGGTTCCTGACAATATAAATCGATTTCCAAGTGGCGAGGGTTCGATTCGATTAGGGTTTATATAAATGGTGTTCTCGATTTTGGGCGGAAAGTGGGGAACGGAGTGTCTTGACACTAGGTTCTCTATGACTCACCTGCTGTGCGCAAAAACCCGTGAAGCATAACCACGGACAAGGCATGTCAATTGACATCACAGAGATGTCGACTTGTCAAAATATACCTATATTTTGTTTTCTTTACGAATCTCGTGTATAAGTCGAGTATCATATTAATATAATGCGTTACATACAGAAACTTTACGTGTTCTTACTTCCTCTATTTAAATAGGATCGGGCACAATATAATTCCTCGAGTGAGAATTGAACCTGCAACTCAACTGGCCCATATAATGGCCCAAATTATATAGTTTTTAAAAACAATCAGTCATTCATGTGACTTTTTCTAGCTGATCCTGACCTAAACTAACTTTAATTACTTAATTAAGTATTTATAAAAATATACAATTGGTATTCTAAACTTATAACTTCTAATAAATAAAATATATATATATTTTCTATAACCAAGCACAATCAATGGCGTGTAACCAGTCGGCCATGTTGCGAAATTCCCGCCAACTTTTACGTCAGATGTCAATTGCGTATGACATTTAGTTCAAAATCGTGCGGTTTGTGCGAGTTGCAAAACATTTATTGTTTTGTGTTATTTTGCGGTTGTTATATTTTAAAAGAATGTTCATTTTGTTAATTTTGTGTCAAGTTTTTTTTATAGAGAACGGTTAAATAAACTTTCAATAACAATATTAATTTTGAAAAACATATTTAGAGAATGTATAAATATTAGATCGCAGCGTGATTCGAACCCGTGCCTCTAGAAAGCCGTGAAAGTTTTTCAATTTACTAAGTGTGTAATTAACACTTTAAAAAATGTTAAAAATATTAATTTTGTTAAAGTTCAGTTTGTTTGTTGTGCGAGATGTGTGCCTTAAAATGTTGTGCATATAACCGTTTAAACTATGGGCCCGTGTAATATTTACTGTAACAAATACTGTTTATAATAAATAAATAAAGATATTCAAATATAGGCATAATCTCTAAATATATCAGTTCCAAGTAAAATGCTTCTTTTAGAAATTTACTTCTTTTAAACAGTTAAATCTAATGTGAACAAAATAAAATAGTATCGTAAATAAAAAACAACAATCACATATAACCATATATTTTATATATTAAAAAAAAAACAAAAACCATAGACTCAAAAATCTCGTTTAAAGTAAAAATTACTAGGATAAGGACAAAAACAGCCATAGCCTTTCGCACAATGTTTCAAATGTGACTGTCGATTACGAACATTCATCCTATTCCGACATTTTGAAAATATATAATCTTTGCAACTACAATTTTGATCTTCACCATTAAATTTAAAAATTTGCTGATAATTATCTATTTCTGTCATTTCCGGTATTATTTTAGACACGCCATGAGATATATCTTTTCGGGTTTTATTGTTTTTAATCTGTACGTCTCTTTCACCTTCTAATTGTATCTTTTGTTTTGCTGGTATCACATCACTAGGTATAACTGTCCGTTTGGATTTTGGATCTATTTCTATTGTCTTATTATAATTAATAAAATCTTGAGGTTCTTCTATATTTACTTCTGAATGAGATTTTGGAGGTAGAGCTATAGGTTGGAAAGTATTTAAAGTCTGCAGAGAAGTATTTTTGGTACTTTTTACAGGAACGTCTGCCCTTCTAGTATCTTTTTCAACTGTATTTATGCCTGTTTCCATAGTTTTAGGTGGCTGCTTTCTGTTTTCTACATTATTCTTTACTAAACCCTCTCTTTGTGCGAGCACAGACGGCTTTGGATCAATTTTCTGGGAAATTTCTGATAAAATCGACATACGTAAACTTTGATTGGACCCAGTAGTATCCCAATAGTATTCTTTGACGATCACCTGTGGCGATATTTCTTTCTGTGCATTTGGTTCAAGTGAATGCTTAGAAGTTTGAGTAATTCCATCTGTAATATTTTTGTTTACCTTTATATCTGTTTGTGTATCAACATCTACAGGCATTGGACTTAATGAAGCGTCTTTATAATCTGTTTTTAGATTTTCTTCTTGATCATTCGATCTAGCTCTTATATTATTTAATAATTCTATATCTTCCACACTCAACGTAGACGGTGGAACATTCAAATCACATTGTGTTGAAATATGACATTTTGATCTAATGTTTTCAACGGTCTCCTCTTGAACAGCTTTGGAAACATTTAATTTTGGTATTGATACGTTCCTTAATGCTTCGTCTAAATCTTCTTTGACTTTTTCAGAGTTTTTAGATATAATTAAGCTTTGGTCAAGATAGTCTTTACAGAATTTATTAATTGCGTTACATAGTTTGTCTTTGTACTTACTACGTATATCGACATCATCAATGGGATTGTGCAGTTCTATAAATGCATTAGCTAGCTTCTCTTTTAGCAAATCAAGGGAAATTTTATCATTTACTGACGGGTTATCAATAAGGGACAAGGTTTTATTTATAGTTTCATGTAGCAAAAGCTTATAAATTGAACCAATTGATTCTTTTATATTTAAGCACCTAGCATCTTTAAGTCTTTCGATTAACACGTCAATCAATAAATCCATACATTTCTCTAACTCAGGATTAGCGCACATGGCCTTCAGTAGCGTTTTAATATTTTCTCTTAATAAATTGTAAGCGTCGACGTTTGTTATATTATCATTTAAATTTATATTATCAATCAACTGTATAATTTGACTTGGTAAATTTTGTCTCATTTCTTTAATTTTTTCTTTACTATCTGCCGATTCTTCTACGTGAATTGGAAGAATGTCACACCAATTTTTAATAATACTGTAGATACATTCATCTTTATTTTTTATATTTCTCTGTGAATCTATTTTTTCATTTCTTTCTTCTCTACTGACTTCAACAACCCTGTCAAGAGATTTAATATTATTTGTAACAGTATTTATTAATGATTTTATATAGTCTTGTAACACATCATTCCTTTCTTGATGAATTTTTAAAGGAATAATTTTTAATAATCTTAAAGTATCCTCTTTTAAACGATTTTCAATACTATTAACATCGTCTATTATGTACGTTAATAAGTTTTCTATAAAACACTGTATAGATTCTTTAATATCTTCAAATGATTTGCCAGTTTGCAAAGCTAAGCTTCTAGACCACAAAAAGATAGCTTGTCTTATTTCATTATTATATTTACATTCATCTAGATTTATTGAGTGCATAGTTAATCTGTCGGATATATTATGAAACAGACGTAGTTGTTTTATATAGGTTATTAGATTTTTCGCAAGCTTTTGATAAAATCTTGGATCCTTATCATCATGAGATAATATATTTTTGAATCTTTTAATAATTACTTCGATAAGTAAGTTTTCGAAATCATTAGACCATATATTAGAATTATCTTCAAATACTCTTTTTAAGTCATTTGCTAAAAGAGATGCGAAATTTTCTATCAATGGCAGATTAGTCATTATGTTTCTAGGAAAGGGTCTTGTATTCCGTAGCCAATCTAGAATGGCACCTCTTAAGTTTTCGACTACAAATTCACTAATGTCTTGAATAGGAATTTGTGAATCTCCTAAGGAATCGTTTGCTAAATATATCCTTAAACTTTTAGCCAAATCATTTAAGTCATTTACATCTGAAACGTTTAAGACTTTCGGCAGCCAAGTAGTTATGATATTTTTAGCGTAATCTTTGTAATTACCTTCTGTTTTAAGCAAATATAATCTTTTACTTAATTCTTGAATCGCATTTTCTTGGCATGTTTTGTCATTTGACAAATGAAACTGTGTCGAAATAGAATTTAACCATAGTCTTATTTTTAGACTTAAGTCATTTATATCTTTAGAACTTACAGTTTTAAAATTATTATCTGATATCTGTGTTTTTTCAAACTGTTTTGAATATTTTAGATTTTTGAGATTATCATATAAATCAATTACTTTTGTCATAACTATTTGTAACGTTTCAGGCGTAGTCAATTTGTACATTTGCCGGTATATTTGATATTTAAGTTGTTCAATTTCATCGTTCTCTTCACTCTTTATACCAGAAAGTTTCAAATATGTTTGCCTCTCAAGATAATCAAACAAAATTATTTCAGTCCAATCATTCATTTCCGCTGTAGAAATACCAATGTCAAATATTTTTAGCCAATTATAAATAACTGATTTAACATTATGGATATATTGAGTATGTTCGGATAACTCTTTCTTAGCAATGGTTCTTTTATCCCTTTGACTGTTTTCGGTAGATAACGCTTTGGTACTTGTAGATGCATCGTTTTGGGAATACTCTAAAGGCGTGGATGTTGAAAAGTTATGATCAAATGATAAATTTTCTTGTTCGGTCTCAGTTTGTGTAGTTTGTTCTATGCGTTTAATAGGATACTGATTATTTTCTTTAAAGGCTTTTAACTTGTCAATTTTGTTTTCTATTATGTTTTTAGATACAGCCTTAATATTTTCTAGAATTGAGCTAGTTTCACTATAAAGTTCTTTGACCGAAGTAATTTTATCATCAATATGTTGCTTGCTACTATTATTATTAACAGGATTTAGGCCTAAAAACTGTCTACTAGCATTTGTTTCAGTTGAATTAAAAGTATCATTTTCATTTGTTTCGTTTTGGGATATTTCATGTGGACCAACATGTTTTATAACATTTCCCTTTAGTTTTTCTTTAGAACTGTGTAAAGTTGTTGCTTCATTTTGTTGTGCTTGAATTTTTTTGTTACTCTTATTATTCCTTTCATTTAAACTTAAGTTTACCAAAAGAGTTTCCTCGTGATGACTACCACTGTTCTTGAATATATGGAGCTGTGAAGTCATATGTTTGCGTTCATTTTCAATAGCATTGAACAGTCTTTTGACTCGTAAAATAATTTCATTACTGAGCTTTTTGACAGTACTTTGTTTTAGTGAAGTTTCCTTGGACCATATTGCAATAATATTCTTGAGAATTTTATCCCATAACATACTTGGATGAGCAACATTTTTTAAAATTTCTTCAATAATTTTACGTTTAGTACCTTCTCTAACATTTACACCAAAATCATTGACACATGAATCCACAATATTCTTAATATCAGAAAATTTTGATCGATTCTCTTGATCATCCCAACGTTTCCTCGGCTTAACAGTGGACGGTGTTGAATCTGACGCTTTATTAACTTTGTGTATAAGTTTGTTAATTAAATTATCACAAATCTTTGGATCCAAATGTATATTGTTTTTTCTTAAAAAACTGTCTAGCCAATTGAATATAACTTTTTTCATATTAGGCAATTTATTGTTTTTTTGCGTTTGAACTTCTTGCATTAACTTAGCAAGTTTTTTTATCTCTTCTTCATTTTTTATAATATTTTGTTCAGATAATCCTGGTATAGTTAGAAGCCATTCTATTATAATACCAAGATAAGTATTCGAATCACTTTCATATCTATTAGGCTTATCTAAACCAAATATGAGTGTCTTTAGTTGCTTTATTAATTCGCCTTTCCTTTCTGTACTAAGGTTGACGTAAAACTTATTAGCAATAGAACTTAAACAATTTTCTAACTCATTATACAAGTTATTTTCTGTCTCATTATTTTTAATAATCTGTTGCTTATAGTTCTTACACTTATTTGTCAAAGAATATAATAATTCAGCACACTCGTTTATATCTATATTAGAAAATTCAGATGTATTTCTTAACCAGCTCAGGAATTTCCTTTCATTATCAGTTTCATAGTTTATATCTTCTTCATTATTTATATTATTATAAAGATGTATGTGACATAATCGATCTGAAAACTTATCAGCCAAAGTATTAATATAGCCATTGTCATTTATACCGTTCAAATTATGTTTTTTGAATAAGTCAGTCAATTTTGTTTCCAATATTCCTTTATAACTTTCATTATCTGATGGTCTTTTAAGTGCAATGGGTTGCAGTGTAGCAACGAAATCATTTATTTTACTTTGTATGTCACTAGCTGTAGTATTACTTTCAGGCCATATTTTTTTTATTTCATTAGAAATACACTCAACAAATTCATGTTCTGCCAGCTTTACAAATCTATTAAGGAGATTATTAATCATATCTTCTGTGAAATTGGCTTCTCCTGTAGCGTCATCGGTTGGTTTTATTGGTAGAACGTTTAGGCATTTTACAATTTCCGGTCTGGCTCTTAGAACAAAGTCTTCTCTATTAAGCAATTCTTTAAAAGTTCCAGCCAATTTTTTTAGTAACATGTCTTGTTTGGTTTTATCTTTTTCATCGAAATTGGAATATTTCGGAATGTCTTCTGCCCATTTGCTGATTTCATCATATATTTTTTGATATTTTGATTCTCTATAATCTCCTGGCGCACACACGTCAAATATATTCTGTTTGAATTGACTTGTTGAATCTATTTTTCTACCTGATTCAGTGAAGTGGCTGGCACAAATATGACCTCTACCAACTGCTTTTCTGGTGGTACCACATTCACAAGTTGAGGGCAGTTGGCAAAAACATTTGCGTCTCGATATCTGAAAAGTATTGCTTAAATTTTAGTCTTCCTGGAGTGGGAATTGAACCCACAAATGTTATGTATACGGTGAGACTCAGTCACACTGTACAACGACGGCCTGGAATTGTTTAATTTGCTTTTAAATATGTCTATATAGGCATGATTGGGAATCTCGGTTGCTTATAGCTTGTAGTCTACGAAACTAGAAGTCAATTGTACAGGTAAAGTGTTGTGAATAGGTCTTATTAAAAGATCAAAAACTAGCCCAAAGTATTATATATTACATACATTAGACGAAACCGTGTGTTTCAGTATTTTTGTCCCTCGACGCACAGAATCAGTGAACGAGTGCTTTGAACAATTCCCGTATCGTTTATGCTGCAAATATCTGCTCCGTTTCACTGGGCAGGTCTTCGAATCATAAATTTAAATGAAAAAAAAACCACACTAATATTATAAATGCGAAAGGTTTAACTTTTCTCCTATTCGTTTTAGTTTTTACAGGAATTTCATTTTGTTTTAGGAAAAGGCCACCGACAATAAGACCCAGCTATATTTTACGCGGGCGGAAGCCGCGAGCGGGTCTCATTCTTATTTAAATGGGCGACTGAACATGAAGAAAAAAAACACAAACGGTTTACAAGAGGTGCGGGTTTGAATCCTACTACGTTCAATTTTTTATTATGTTTCTATATATATTACTATACTTAGCATGTGAACAATACTAAGAAAAAATTGTATAATTAATAAAGTTTATGACTTGAGTCACATTGCTTTACCAGAGCGGGTGAAATAAATAAATTAAATGTATATTTTACACACGTGCCGATTCACACACTATTCTCAGCGAGCGTAAAGAACAAGGAGTCAAAACACTGTTCTTTTTTTATAAAAAAAAAACGAATACAATTTTCTGAATTATTAATATTAAGATATTTGTTTTTTGCGATTACTGGTGTTTGGTGACACTCGTTAGTAATCTAGACTTTTTGGTGGTGACAGTTAGACGTCGGACAAACGCCACCTCAGTCTACCTGTGACCAGGGACTTTTGTGAAGTGTTCGAAACGTCCGCTTTCTAAAATGTATTCTAGAACACCAATGATATATATATATATCTTATATATACCTTATATATATATATATACTTATACTTATATATATATAGATATATATATATATATATATATACATATATATAATAACTCGTTAAATCCGTTTAAGACTGGTTTCATTTCAAAAATATCAATATAAGTTAATTAAAAGAGAAGTAATGTACAATATTGCCTCCGTCCGCAATTCTCCGGAATCTGTTTCGTAGGGCTTTCTTAATTTCAGTGAAGTACCTAACGTCGACTTTTGGTACCAGCGACTCACTCTTCAAATAGTCGTACATATATTTTGTAAGTTCTTTTTGACTGAAACATAAGTCTTAATTATGAATATAGGCGTAAAATGTGTATAATAAACACATATTAGTGTGTGTGTAATATTTGTTTCGATAATTTAAAGTGTTTCTGTTTTTTTATATTTTAAAATGTTAATCACACACTTAGGAAATTGAAAAACATATTTAGACAACTTTCATAATTTAAACGCAGCGGGATTTGAACCCGTGCCTCTTGGAAACCGTCCAAGCGCTCTGACCGCTATGCCATGCGTACTAATATACATATATATATATTTGTTTTTTGTTGTTGTTAGCATCTCTGTAGAGAGATTTTAACAAATTTCCGCTACCCAAAGATTATTCTACGAACATATGGTTTCAAAATTCTCCTAAAAAATACTTAATTTATTGTACGTTTTTAAAAAAAAATGATTTTTCAATTTCGAGTCAATTTCAAGTGTGAATTACACTTTATAATATAAAAAATATATGTTATTTAATGTATGTAGTATGTAGAATCATCATCTTTGGATATCTTTGTTTGGAAATCTTTGAATAATCATCAATCATTACAGATTTCAGCTAGAAAGTTGCAGTGATATTTTTATCAATTTTCAGAGAGAATGTAGAGTTCAGACACTCCTCTTCTTTATTTTCCGCCCGAAATCTTCAGTACAGTGGACAAAATAGAATTAAATATTATATTTGCCCGAGTGGGAATTGAAACCACAAAATATCGCTTTTACAGCCAGACGCTGTCAAATTGTGTCAATAAAGAAAATGCGTGAAAACAACAAAAAAAGTATCAAACCTGCACGTACCTCGAACCTCTCTCGTCTACAGAGTTCAATGTCTGTTTACAATTTCTATTACAAAATACTCCTTGATTAGTATCAACTGTTTTGTAACATCGATTACGTCTGTACGTTTGATTTTTAAACTTTGAAGCTCGTTGTTTTTGAATATATCTTCTTTTCGCTGTCAAACAATGTTAAGCTTAAAATAGGGATGTAACTTTTAATTCTTAAAGATTCTGTTTTTGGCAGCTTTTATGAAATTATACGAAACGTTTATATCGGTTGACAGTTTTTATTACATTACGGATGACGGACGGTTACGGAACTTAGGTAAAGCTCCTTTGTCTTAATAGTTAACTTATACTCAGTAGGTCTACTGATAATTAGAATACAGTACTTGTACTAATTTGGAAGATATAATAGTAATAGCTTAGAGTTAGTTAGCTATGATAATAATATGCGAGGGTAGTGAGTTCAATTCTAACTTGAGTAAACTTGATAAAATTGGAGTGTCAATTTGTATTATAACTAACAGCTTTTTACTAAATGCATATATATGTATACTGTATACACGGTACTTATACCAAAATAACATTGTTTACAATCTTTGTCTGTCTGTCTGTTTGTTCCGGATAATCTCTGGAACGACTGAACCGATTCTGACGCGACTTTCACTGGCAGATAGCTGATATAATAACGAGTAACTTATTATTTTATTTTAGAATTCCACGCGGAAGCGTCGGAACGCGCAGCTAGTTTTAAATGTCGCTCGTATTTATTTTGAAGTGAGAAAATAGGGCGTTGGCTTTGGCTTTAATATATCTAGAAAAAAAACTCCTTAGCATTACTTTGATTCACCAGTAAGTGTCCATTGTGTTGCAGACGAAGGTGCTCGGAGTAGTGCCTGGGACTTGTGAATCTAGTGTAGGCTTAAGAGGCCCTCTTAACTAATATAAACGCGCCCCCCCCCCCGCCCCCATACGAGTTTCCACATTCTCTCTACACCTAAACTAATTTGGAAAGAGTCTACTAATGCCACCTTCAAAATATGTATCGAACAGAAAGAAGCGATATTATAAAAAAAATATATATGAAAATAACTAACTCATCTGATAAGGCATCGGTATAATACAATTTATCGACGGCTTGTAATAATTTGCAAACTGAAACGTAACATAATAGGTAATTAAAAAAAAAATCAGGCATCTAAGACATGACGTGAAGTAGGCAGAGAGAATCTAGTGAGTCCGTTCTCCACTTTCCGTTTATTATAAATCTATAATATATTAAACAATCCTTGCATGACATTTAAACCCAATATAATTAAAAAAAAATTGCCGAATTACTTTAAAAATAAAATATTGCCATCCATCGGACCTTCTTGACCTGGTCGTCTTGACAAGATTTTTAAAACAGGTTTTTGCTGTAACAATATCGTATTGATATCGGATCCGGACACACGAGGATATCGGATGACAAAAAATGGCGTTTGTATTGTATATGGCACGAACATTTTTTTTAAAATGTTGTTTCTTTTAAATAAATTACAATTCAGAAAACGTATAAAAATTTGAACGAAGCGGGATTTGAACCTGCGCCTCTTGAAAAGCGTTCAAGCGCTCTGACCGCTAAGCCACGCGCGTTCTGCATCCAGTTACGTCGAAAATCTTATACGCTTATTATAACTTATATTAGTTGTTAGCATCTCTGTAGAGAGATTTTTACAAATTTCTGCTATCCAAAGATTATTCTGCGAACAATCGTTTGGCAAGAGAGAATGCTATTTATTAAAAATAAATATTTTTAATATTTTTTTAAAGTGTCATTCGCACACTTAGGAAATTGGAATTTTCTATTTCCTTAGTGTGCGAATAACACTTTAAAAAAATGTTAAAAAATTTAAATTTTTACATTGTGATATATAGCGAACTAAGTGTAAAAGAATCCAGAATGAAATATTTTCCTTTCACCGCTCCGCCACTCAACTTGCAATGCCTCAATTTGAAATATGGTGGAAAATGGAGAACGGAGTGCCACGACACTAGGTTCTCTAGATATATATAGATACAAGTGAATGTAACCAAAACATTTTTATGATCACCTGATAATTGACGTCAAATCTTCGTATATTTTGTGGTACGCTTTCAGTATTGGTTTGCGCATTGGACCGTGTGGACCCTTAAAAGAATAAAAGAATAAATTGGCATTTTGGCAGCTTGTATGTATGCTGTGTGAGGTCCAGAGTTCCGGAAAAATTCTGGTTTATTGAATACTATGTTAACTTAAACAATAACTAGTCACAAATGAAATTATTTAGGCCATCGTATAGCATGAGTAGGGGGACGCAGTCTGTCTATAAGCTCGATTGGTTGTGGGTTCGATTCTCACTCGGAGAATGATTGTATTAAAAATATTTTCTCTCTGGTATCTTTCAGCTCTGTTATCTAAGACAAAACGCAGCTTCACGCTGTAACCACTGTTCTCCACATTAACAAAAAAATCGAGACATTGCGTTTTGAGTGACAAAACTCAACGCAGCGCTATGTTTAGGTACCACAGAGCGAAGAAAAAAAAAGTTTATTTTTAAATATAACCATTCCCCTGAGTGGGAATCGAACCCACAAAAAATTGCACTTTTGTGTTCAAACGCCACCAGATCAAAAATAATTGTATATATTACCATTATTTATGCAACATTTTCGTGTATATCCTGTAAAATATCCATCAGACAGTAAAGTAACCGACAGACCGTTGCATTTCGAACCACGCACCACCGCCACTATACCGTCGCCGTCCATTACTACCACCGGTACTAAAACACACGTGAGTACTGTTAGGTAGAGTTTCTGTTATCAATCAGTACGTGTCTGAGTTATCAAGGTATAAATTCTAATTCAAATTCCAAATATTCTTTATTCAAATAGACTTTTGCAAGCACTTTTGAATCGTCGAAGGAACATAAAGCTACAATCAGCTCGGAAGGCAGTTCTGCTGAGAAAGGCCGGCGGGAGAACAGAGAACAGAGAACGGGAATCAACAGTTGCTCTTTTCAAATACAAAAGTTACATTCTTATCATTTTAAACAATGGTATCTAACGAGCACCAAACTCTAAATCATATTATTTCCACACATTTTTATCTTTTAAATATTCTTCTACAGAGTAATAAACTTTACTTACTAATATTGTCTTTATAGCGGCTTTAAATTTCAGGAGTTGCAAATCTAACATAGGTCGAGGAATCTTCTTATATATGCATATACTCAGACCCATAAAAGACTTATTTACTTTTTGGAGGCGATAGCTTGGTGTTTCAAGCTTATCTTTATTTCTCGTCCCTATCGTATGTCTGTCACTGTTTTAAGCATAACACGGGATATGTTTTCGGACAAACAGATAATATTATAATATATATACTGCAAAGCAACTGTTAGTATACTAATGGATTTGAAATCAAATGTTTTTCCTTCACGTTATAAAATAGTGCCGATTACTAAACGATAACTTCCTAAATCTAGCACAAGCTACCCAATTAAATTACACGTGCTTGAAGCGTTACGTGTAAAATTCTTAAACATTACTTGGCATCAGGGCCGGATTTAGAGAGACCGTTTAGGAAAACAGTATCACAATTGCCGATCCGTTGAAATTAGGATATTTTGTTAAATTTTATAGTGAGTCTTCTCTTGTCGAGGCTTTGGAGCATTAGTTTCTTTGTTCTTCTCTTAAATCCGGTCCTGCTTAATATTTATAATGAAAACGATAATTATAAAGAAGGAAAATAAATAACTAACATTATTACGTAATAGAAGTAGAACAAGACGACCCAAGTCCGGTCTGTAACAGACCCTGGAATTTTCTTCAAATTGTAATAACCTGTAAATAAATGGTTTTGTAGCTTCACGCATCTTTGAATGTTAAAAGTTTCTACTCTTAATTTGGCTGAATGGCTGGACCGATTTTGATTTTGGACAGGTGGTCTTATTACTGACAGAGAGCTAATGGAATAAGTTGTAACTCAGACTACTTTTATTTTAGAATTCCACACAGACGAAGTCAAGGGCACAACTGGGTTTAAATATAATATTATTGCAAGTGGAATTTAAGCTACAGCAGTAGATAGCATATACAATGAAACACTGTCCCACCGTCTATTCATATTTTAATTATAAACTAGATAAAAAATTACGTATTTAAACCTACATCTCTTACATAATGCAATTAATTGAGCTATACGTTTTAAAATACAGTTATTGTTATTGCAAGAATTGTAAATTTCAACATAATTACAAGTTATGAAAAACGAGTTTTTAGAAAACGTATAAATTTGTTAACGGGATTCGAACCCTCGTCTTGTTAACCGTCCAAGTGCTCTATCCGTCAAACCATACGTTCTACATCAGGTTGCAATTATTATACGCTTATTACAATCTACTTTTGTTGTTACCAAAAACATATTTAAATTACAAGTTTTTTTATTATATTCAATTAAACCAAAGATATTAAAAACAAAAAAAATAGTTTATACAATTCAGTACTTACATTATATTAAAATTTAATTCACTTATAAATTTTATAATAAATTAAATAAATATAATATAACCATAATAAAGACAAATATGACAGTTGTCTTCTTGAAGTTCAACTTTAATACAAAGAAGTTTACATCTGCAGAATATCTGAATATATTGTACAGAGAAATTACTATATGAGGTCCAGCGACCGGTACGAGCTGGTCGCTGGTCCTGGTGAAGCCACGAGGCTTCACCCGTGAGAACTATTATAGCCGTTGCGTATTTACAGCGGTCTTTTCGTAAAAAAAAGTATTGTCCATGCTAAGACCTTCAAGCATCTCTATATAAAATTTCATCACTATCGGTTCAGCGGTTTGGTCGCGTTCACTTTACAGACAGACAGACAGACAGGGTTACTTTCGCATTTATTATGAATTAGTATGAATTCACCGTGAGAGAGGAAGCTCGGAGCAGTGCCCTTTTGACACAAGTGTAGGATTAAGCCCCTTTAAATGCGCTACCTTCGCTCGTATAACATATTTCGAAGGCGGCATTTTTAACAAAACTAATAATGCCGCCTTCGAAATACATGCTTGAAATTAACTGATAATAATTTGTTAAGTTATAAAATAATGAATAGAATCCTCCTGACTCTTTTCTTTGCCTATTTCTGGCGTATTTCAGAGAAAATGTTTAAAAAAAAGCAAATCTAAGAAATGGATCGTGAACCTCGATGATAGAAATATAGATTTTGAAAGTAACTAATGACGTTTATCGTCTTTAGTTACTTTTGAAATGTTTATCCAACTTGCGACCTGTCCAAAATAATTTCGAACAATACATAAAATGCACATATTTATTTTTTAAACATTTTCTTCCACACTAAGGAAATTGAAAAAGACATATTTAGAAAACGTATAAAAATTTGAACGCAGCGGGATTTAAACCTCTTGAAGCCTCTTGAAAATGGGTTTCAATAGGCGCGGAGTTATCCGCAGCGTTCCACCATACACGTTTCATCTCTTGAGATATGCAATTTATGAAATGTATTTTTAATGAAACTATTTTAACCGGATTAATTGCGTACATTTTTTGGTATTCAAAAGTAATACATTTTAGAAAATTCGACGTCTCGAACACCTTAAAACTTTTGAACACTGAAAAGAAAGTTTCATTTCATAATTAGACAGCATCGTCTTCAATCATCATTCATCTTACTGTACGAAATTAATGGATTATCAAAAAAGACAAATATTCTTCAAACTGTTTTATTATTTCACAGTAAATAAAAAAAACAATACGTAATCATATAAAATTTAAAATTCGAACATTGACAGTTCACTTTCAAAGAAAAGGATATGGATAGGGAAAAAATACTGGCAAATATGGAGGACATCGGTGATCCTCACAAGGATACTGTTTCGAATTGAACTGCTTTTTCAAATACTTCTCTAGACATCGGCAACGCGCATCATCTTCTTCGCCATCAGAGTCTTCTAAGTCTAAACGTCTTCTAGCACTGTCTTTGTCAAGTACTGCCAATTTAGCTTTCTTTTTACAGGGAACTGACGGTATACTTAAAGATTTACTTTGGTGAGGAGTTGATGCGAAGTGAGGGTCATACTTTCCGAAATCTGAAGTATTTATGGCTCGACTCACTTTGGATTGCAAAGGATTATCCATTTCACAGGGAGATTGGTCATCACAATGTGGAATTTCAGTTTGACATTCCATGGAGCATTTAGGTTCTTTATATGACTCATTTTCTCCAACTCTTTGACTTTGATAAGACATATTATTTGGATAACGAAGCTGATCTGGGCTTGATGGTTGGATACCGGGTATATTTGATCCTGCAACTTGGCTCGTTCCACAGACTCCCCCATTCGTTCTTATCCTTGAAGTACGCGCATTTGAAGTATTGCCATTATTTTCCGAATACGATTCATTAAATGCCGTTTTACAACAGTCTGGTATTTTATTTTGCTCACCAGGCATACCGAAATCGTCACCTGGTATTCGAATAACAAATGGCGGTAAGCTTTGCATACTCATGTGTTCTTTACGAGTAGGCAGTGGTCGACTCTCTTCTAAAGTATGCCACTGTGAATTTGCTGGTTCCTTGAACGATGAACTAAATGGGCGTTCTTCATCAAATAGTCTGTAACTAGCAGGCTCCTTAATAACAACGCGATTCTGACTTAGTTGAAATTCGCCCTTCTTTTTAGATGTTTGTCTTTCACAAGATTCATCACACTGAGATTTTTGATTAAGATCATTAAAAGTATCATCCTGAGTTAAAGTCATTTTTTCCTTTTTAGTGGGCGATGATGATATTAAACTCGAGCAAAGTGGTATATCTTTGCTGAAGTCTTCGTAGTTATCAGGTGCTTGAGATATTGCATTTTTTGTACTCTGGTTCACTTCATTTTTATTTTTTAATCTATTTACCAACTCGTCTACCATGAAGTTGATATTGATACTCTCTCCATCTTTCAAAGGCGCTCTCTCTAAAAATCTGGACACTTCATGTCTCATGGCGCTTTCAGGATTTTCTGTGTCGTCACTTGGTTCCATTTCATTTATCTTCTTTGCCAAGACATCTCTTTGTCTTCGCCTTTGATATTGTTCAGTATAGTCCAAATTTTGAACAATAGGCAAATCACTGTACCATTGCTCTATTTCGAGTCCCACAAGTACGTCATCGGCTTCCTGTTTCATAGTATTTTCACTTGGCATTGGCACTTTTTGTAAAATATTAACAATATCTGATTTGTATGAAGCAAGGTCAACATCTTTCAGTTCTTTAGCGTGATTTCTCTTTAAACTGTCCACAAAAGCTTCTACTTGTTTTAGTAATTTTTTCTTGTAAACTTCACTTTTTATTTTATCCTCTTCTCTAAACCTTGTTGACAACAGGTAGTTTTCAACTATTTTTATTATTTGTAAGTCTTCGTGCAATTTTATGGGATCGTCGTCTCGAGTTTTTGTCAGTCCCTGCTTTCGCAAACTTGTCGCAAGATTCTTCATTAGTTTACTTTTAAAAGATGCCTCTTCGATTTCTTTAATTTTGTCATTAATTTCAATTGTTTTTTCAATAAATTCAACTTTCAATATATGTCTTCTGGACTGTAACAACTCTGTTTGCGGTAAGCAACTCAAAAGATCATCAATCGCATCATCCAATAGGTCTTCATACAAAAACCTGTTATAATAAGTGGCGGGGTCACAGTTCAATTTTGAAACAATTTTCCACAAGCCATTATAGATACCCTGCTTTGCTTTTTCTTCTACATCCGTTTCATCTGCACTAGATATTTCAACAGGTATTCTTTGCACCCAATTTCCTACGAACTGTTCATATTCAGCTTCAAGTTGGTCTACAGATTTTTGTGTAACAGTTTTAATACCCTGGCAACACGGTATTACATTTAATTTATCACTGTTTTTGCATTTGTACTCGGGCAAAGACAGATTTGGAGCTTGAGTTGAATTCATTTTAGCATTACTTTGTCGGTATTTACCTTGTACCAAACTGGGATTACATATTATATTTTTACATTGTGACTGATGTCTGTTTGGTTTATCATATAATTTTGAACCTATATTTTTAGGCAAAGGTAGGTTTTCAATTCGATTCATTAAATCTGAAGCATAATTTAATGGTTCTAAATTTCTTTCACCCACATGTTTGTTTATCCATTTAAATATCTGATATTTTAAATGTTCAAGTTCCGTTTCATATGATGTGTTCTGATCAGGATTTAGCTCTAAGTACTTGTGTCTGTCATTTATATCACAAGCCAAATCACTTACAACTGCTTTTCTGAGTTCTGTTTCTTGTGGCAATTGTATATGTAGAGCCGAGATCCATGCATCGATTTGTTTACACAATTCACTCATGTAACGGTCTGTGTTCGATATTTTTTCATTATCTATACTTGGAATAGTAATTTTAATTTTAGGGTCACAGTTGATCGGATTGGATTGTTCGTGATATAAATCCCTGTATTTATATAAAGGAAAAAATGTCTCTGATTTAACTTTGTCTGGTAAATCATTGAAAAATGATCGTTTCAAATGTCGTATTAAAATATTAGCACAGAAATAGGCATGCCGCTTAGATAGTCCATAATCAGTAAATATCTCTGTTATATCATATTTCATATCACTCTCGCCTCTAGAATGCAATACCTCTAGTCCAAATAAAGTAACCTCGACTAACTCATCTTCCAAGCTTCCATATATATCTTTATCTAATGTAAGTTCAAAACTTTCAGCAATAAGTTGAATTTCTCTTGATATAAATTGTCTAATCTCACTTTCCGTTGGCGCAATGTATCTTTGAAACATATAGTCATATTGTTTATCATTATCTTGAACAATATTGTATCTATAATTATTTTTAAGCGCATTGTGTTTTATCATAGTCAATATATTATCAGCTAGATTTTGTAATATGATTTTTCTATTTCCTTTTAAGTCTAACGGAATTTCTCGTAATGTATTTACAATTCCAGCTCTTAGTTTATCTAATTTGTAACCACTGTCGAATTGTTTACAAGAAAGTGTTTGTTTAGATAAATCAAACAATTCATTAACCAGACAATCTTTCACAATCTGTCTTTCATAAGGGTTTTTAATCTTCAAAGGAATCCGATCTACCCATTTCTGTAAAACTTCTTTTAGGACTTTCTCATCTACAAACCTTTCGTTGCCGACTTCAGCGTAGCATATTTTAGAAATAGACAGACATTTAAAAATATTAGCAACTGCTAAGTTTTTCGATTCATCTTGCTTTGACTTTTTTATATTTTTGGCCAATTTCAGTAATTCTCTAAATGATTTATTAACTTTGTGAGATTTGTGACACCTATCTGTAGTCTTAGAACAACAGGCTCCATTGATATCAAGTGTGGTTTTACAATTAGTTAATCTTTTTAATTTTTCTTCAGATCTGCTACGTCTTTTACTCAAAACTTTATCTGTGTTTTGATTCTTAAGCATTGTATTACTGATTGAATTTTGAACGTTCATATCTGTGAGGTCCAAATGTGTTTCCACTATGGATATATTTATATCGTTTTGTTGAAATATATCGAGCTGGTGTTTACTCCCAATTGACACCTTGAGGTTAGACGGTGACGGTGTATCTGGTACGGCTATCTGAAATGAAAATAAAAAAATATTTGTAATTTTTTGTTTTAATTTAATTTAATGCGAAATGTCCTTGTTTTTATTTTCTATAATATTGCTAATGCCATTGGATCTAAAGCCTAACTGAGCCTTATTCCTGTGCAGATGAGTCTTACAAAGATACACTTTCGTGTGTGTTTGCGGATTTTTAATTTTACCATTTCTATATTAAACTTACAATATAACTTGGTTGCACATATAACTGCCGATACTTACATATAAAAACAAAACAATCCTATGGCAAAAGACAAGGCAAATCTCGAAATGCTTACAGTTTTCAATGATGGCACTGTCCTTGGTACTGTTACGACCTCTCTTGATATCATCTGTACTGCCGCTGCAATTCGAATAAGTAAATCTTAATGTTTTGACAACAATAAAACACGAAATTACAGTACTAAGGTTTACATAATAAGCTTGTGCTGTAGCTTGTTGGTCAAGATGCGTAGGTTCGAATTCTATATGACCAAATGATGTAAGAACTATCGAATAGTTCATTATATTTAATATATTTATTCAAAAACGTTACCTTGTATTTCCATATTCACCGAATTTGTGCTCTGTAAAGAGAACGTGGAGGTAAATTTTAAATCTGCATATATTAGGTGAATATGAAAACACACAAGAGAAGGAAATAAATAAAGATGGCAGAGAGAGATAGAGATAGAGAGAGATAGAGAGAGAGAGAGAGAGAGATAGAGAGAGAGAGATAGAGAGAGAGAGATAATAACACACAAAATAATTTAAATGGTTGTAACTTTTTTATTTATGAACCGATTGAAATTAAATATAAACTAAATGTTAAGTGAAACTTACAACAGTACAATAATTAAAATGCAATTAAATCGATTACGCCGTCACTGAGATTGGCGCGCACAAACAAACAGACAAACAGATAGACAAACATTAAAGAAAATTAGAAATCATTGTTTTGGGTACTATTATTAAATTGATAAATGCCCCTAATAATATTTTTTTCAAATATCTTCCATATATAGACAGCGATCAGTTACAATTTTATTATATGTATAGATTAGCTCCATCTGTATCTATCAATGTAAGGAAAACTTGCAACGCTATTTTGACGGAGAAGTTTGAAAACAAAGAAAAATCTTGTTGCAAACGATTTTGCTTCAATATTTGAACACAAGTCATCTTTTCCAGGTCTACCAACATAGTAATAGAAAAAAAAATACTTTTAAAGTGTGTGAAAATTCCTCTGAGGAAGAACCGGACGCTTGTACAGTTTTGCATGATAATGTTATTTACAATATTTGTTTTTTTTTTTAATATTTATATAATTACTTTAAATCCAATTTGCATTGGATAGTTTTATTTATATAAATAACAACTAACCCATTGTGAGATAGGTTTCCTTTCATTTCTGTAATATTCATAGTTTTTATCTCTTGGAGAAAGTCGTTCTGGTTGATTGTTAGCCTGTTGAACAAATAAACATATGTAATATAAAAACATATCGTGTCGCATTGGAACAGAGAGCGTCTGAGTGTAAACGTAACAGTTGTGGGTTCGATTCCCAATCGGGGAATGATTATATTCTAAAACAAAAGTAGCCCAAGTTACTCCTTATTACATCAGATATCCGGCAATAACGTCCCGTCAAATTCGGTCCAGCCGATCCAGAGATTAATATCTAATATTTTGAGATACGCACCGCGTATACATACAAATGCATACAGGACAAAGCAGTTATTTTTAGTATTACAAACAGACATTACAATTTTATATATTTTCATTTCACGGCTCTAGAGCACCTAAGAAAAAGCCACCACTCTTTCCCATTCCCGATTTCTTGACACTAGGTTCTCTTTGGCTGCCCTGCTATACGGGAAAAATAGAAAAGCTGAATGCTTTAATTTCTCTATTCTTATGGTGTTAAGTTTCACCAATCGACAGCTTCTTCTAAAGCTTTATTAAAAATAAATCTCTCACGGGTAATCGAAGACACTAGTTCAAGATGCAATACTTTTAAACATTTGTTCTCACTTGAGCTGATAAACTCCTTATCTCCTGCCTGACCTTCCTCGATACATCTCTCAGGTATCTAACATCGTTTGTCTTACAAAACGTGGATTTTTGCCACGAATCTTCATCATATGGGGAGGGGTCATAATGCCTTTCTCTTGTCGGAGAATCTTCTAGCCTGAAAGGATTATCGTTTTTAATATTTTGACTGAGAATATAGTCTAGTCTAAGTCTATATGTTGCAACGTAACGCCACGTTCTCTCTATTTTCTGTTCAGGGAGACACTCTGTTTTTTATTACACTAATACGTGTATGAAAATTTTCAGACCCGTTTTTATGAAAATTTTGCTGATGGACAAGTATGAAATTTGATATAATCAAAGACTTTGCAAAAAGAAACTATTCGATATACACGTTTAAATAGACACAATTTAGATTTATAAAGGACCCTGCAGTTATTGTATTCGCGTACTTGGATGACATTCAAAAGGAGCATTTAAAATAATTTTTTTTACAATATCTACTAACTGTCAAATGATACAATATGAGTCTTCTAGACTTGCCACTTCGTTACCATAGCCTTTATATTGACATACTTTAAACTCGACTTTTAAGCGAAATTTTAGGTTTGTTTCCGTAAGAATTTTGCTATATCCTTTCTCTGCCCCTTCCCTATATTCCCTCAGTAACGGCTATACAACTGTCAAGAGAGAGGCTCTCTGCGCAGTAGTGTCGTACGTGCATTGTCCATCAGCCACTGTGACGTCACGGAACAGTTTTATATATTGAAAATATTTTTTTAGGAAAACGTATCAAAATTATGGACGCTGCGTATACCGAACCCGCGCTTCTTGTTCACTGTCCAAGCGCACTGATTGCTAAGCCATGCGTTCTCCATCCGGCTACGTTGAAATTCCTATACGCTTATTACAACTTATTTTTGTTGTTAGCATCTCTGTAGAGAGATTTTTACAAATTTTGTATATTTGTAACAATTTATTAAAATAATAATTACATAAATATAAAATAAGGAATCTTATAAAATATGGTATTATTATGAATATGAATAATATACCACCACCAATTATATTAAAACTTCTAAAGGTTTAGGTAGTATAATAACATCGTAATTCTCTGTCATGTGTATTTTTACTAGATTAATTTAAATTTCAATAACAACACTTACTTATTTATATATTAAGACAATTGTGAAGTATGTCTCTTGAACAATATGGCTTGTAGCAATCGTAAAATAAACTGCACTTCCTAATCGATTATGCATTCCTAGTATTATTGTATCGTAAGTTTCAGTCATGGATGTCGGAATTATTGCCACGTGGTCAGAAAGATGAACCATCGTTTAAGTGTGTACATGAATAACACTTAAAAATGCTAAAAAAAGTTTTATATATATATAAAACTTTTTTTAGCATTTTATTTATTCAATATATATATTGAATAAAAGGTAAAATTAATCTTAAATTACCTCTTAGGTTTTATATGCACTTCAGGTTGGTAGCCCCGCATAGTGCCGCGGGAAGAGCTCTCGTCCACACAAAACGTGTGCTTGGACGTTTCTACTTCTTTATGGCGCGTTGGTGAAGTGTTCTTTGATGCTGAAATATATAATAAATATCATACTAATATATAAAAGCAGCTCGCAGTGATAAATCACTCAATTGTTATTTTGACCCATTTCTTGTCGGATCGGATATCATTATAGGATATTAACCGATGACGATGACGCATACCAGAAAACACCTTTAAAGTGTGTGTCTTTTTATACATATGACTTGTTTTTACATAACCTAGTACAGCTTCACGTATTTGCCCGCATAGCAAGGTAGTCAGAGAGAACCTAGTGTCAAGACACTCTGTGCTCTCCTTTCTGCACGAAGTCGAGACATTGCATGTTGCAGTGGCGTAACTAAACGCGTAATCAACTCGTAAATACAAGGTTTTGTCTTGGCAATGAAAATACGATAAAAATAATCATTTCTCTGAGGGGGAATATCCCAAAACCAATCGCGCTTACAGTTGCCTATATTTCGGTAATTCGGACAAGCTTCACCGTGCCACTTTTAGCAGTCAAAAGTAGCTCGGTGAATTTAAAACGTTATAATTTTATACTAAACTTACAACTTTGGACTTGTGTAAAGTTAATGAGTTTCTCGACAACTTCTGAAGACCTGTCTTTGCCCAAGTTCGGGTACTTCCGGAGAGATGTTGCGAACGAATCCTGTTGTAGCGAGGATCTGGGACTGAAGCAAGAGCCTGTTGATGAAGAATTTGAGAGTAATAATTTCTCAATTTGTAAAAAACTTGAACGCAGCGGGATTTGAAACCGCACCTCTAAAAACCGTTCGTAACCTAAATATGTCTTTTTCAATTTCCTAAGTGTGCGAAAAACACTTTAAAAAAAATGTAAAAAAAATATTAAATAAATAGCATTCTCTCTCGCCTAACGATTTTGTTCGTAGATATATAATATTTGGGTAGCAGAAATTTGTAAAAATCTCTCTACAGAGATGCAACAAATATAATTTGTAATAAGCGTATAAGAATTTCAACGTAGCTGGATGTAGAACGCACGGCTTAGCGGTCAGAGCGCTTGAACGGTTATCAAGAGGCGCCGGTTCGAAGCCCGCTGCGTTCAAATTTTTTGTATACATTTACTAAATATGTCGTTTTAAATTTTATGTGAATAAATTAATAAATGATTATGCCTTAAATAGAAAAAAAAATCAGGTAGCGGCATTGTCTGAACATACCAAACAAGATTTCTCTTTTATATATTAACATATCTCGTGGTATTGAACTCAACCATCGTGAGTACACTAAAGCCATCTAAGTGTACAGCTGCGTGCGCCATTACTGATATTTAATTCAATTTTATTTGGCAAGTGGATTTTTGATTTATAAAAGTTGGTGAAAACATGAAAGAAAAATGTTTCGAGACTTTTTCATGAAAACTATGCGGACGGTACATATTGAATACTAGAACAGTCATTGCCACTTTACACCAAAAATAACAGTATTTAAAACATTGGCTCAATAAAACAACTCTACGTAACGTATTATTATAATATATATATATTAGCTTTCCTGCACCCCTTCTTTATATCCATACCAAACTTTAATTATACCAAGTTTCGCACCTCTGCATCGGCCGGCATCATTTCACAAAACGGGGTTCCTAACTTTACCATTATATAATTCACCTTAATAATACCTCTATCTGGAGAGTACACTCCTTTCCTGTACGTATCACATCTCGGCAGATGACAGCATCTCTCCCCACTTCCCTGACCACCTATTTCGAAATTGCCGTGACCTGGACGGAAAGACAAGCGCACTGAAGTTTTAAAAAGAAAAAAAACTTTTTAGGAATATTGAAGCTATTGGGGAAATTTTAAATAGTGGCCAAACTCTTAACAAGTAACTTGTCCAACGTCTTCTTCACATAGGTTCAATCACGCTACATTATTTCTTTTTCTCAAGAATTGGGGACTTTTTACGAACATATGGTGTGTTTGTATCACATTAAATAATATCAATAATCTTATAATTATTATATCCTCGTGTAGCTGTTTGATTCCTGGCAGGAGAGACGAAGAGGGATATCTGGTACATGCTATGACAACACTTTGTTGTCATCAGATTCGGACACGTGTGCAAACTTACAAGGAAATAGGACAATTGTAATGGCAAATTGAAGGCGTAGAGAGAATCTACGGAGAATCACTTCATTACATTTTTTTACTTCCTGTCTTTTTAGTCTTGGTTTTTTTTTGGTAGATGTCTATTGTCAACGCCGCACTTATCTAACGCAATATATCTATTTATATTGTCTATATGTATATATATATATATATATATATATACATATAGGCGGGTCGCTAGTTAGGATAATAAATATTCCCTCGTAATTAATTATGCATTGTTATTTAGAATAGAGATTATTATTAGAGGCCATCGTGCCGCAGTGGAACGGTGTCTGACTGTAAACGCGATTAACTGTGGGTTCGATTCCAATTCTGGGGAGTGATTACATTTAAAATATATATACATTTATCTGCCCTGGTACCTAGCACAAAGCGCGGCGTTGAGTTCCGCTACTCAACACTCAACACGCAATGTCTCGACTGAGGGCGGAAATTCACAGAACAAATCCAATTCCTGTTATATACAAGAAAATTGGAAAATATTAATTATACCTGGAAACAGTTCAGCCCTCTGCGGCGGGAACTCCGTTACTTGGTCCGGTGGAGAAGTCGGTGTCAAGTGACAATGCATCATCTTAAATGTCGTTAAAAAATCAAAGGTTTATTATTTTTTCTTACACCCTAACAACACCTCCCCCCCCCCACACACACACAAATTATTGTAATAAAATCAGAAGTTTTCTTGTGATATATCTATCATACTGGTGTGATATAAACACAAATATGTTTTTATTTTTCAGCTTCACGCCTCTTATTGGCATAGAGAGCTGAGTGTTAAGACAATCCGTTCTTTTCACTTTCCGCCCTAATCCGGAACATTGCGTGTTGATGCCAAGCACTCAACGCTCGTCGCTCCGAGTGGCACTCGAACCCACAACAATCGTGTATACAGACAGTTGGCCTCGACATACGCACGTATGTGGAACATTCATACTATGTGTAATAGTGAAATTGAGAGATTCATACATATTAATTAAATATATACCTCTTAGATATACAGTTATTTTCGTCCTAAAAAACAACAACAGTATTGTACTTTTGTGTTAAGAATTGAAATTGTATTAATAACAAAACAGTGTAGAGTGAAAGATATATTTTGAGAAAACGTAAAAAAAATATGATAATGAATGAATTTGATTTGAATCCGCGCCTTTTGGAAACCGTCCGGTTTAATTTCCTAAGTGTGTGCATAACACTTTAAGTAGAGTGCTGGATCATGTTTGACAAGTGTTTTTTAAAATACCATTCAAGCGATTAATTAAAGAATATGTCAGTGCTGTAATTTAAAATTTGTGAAAATTTTCTGTATTCTTATATATTATTTATTAGCACCGGCTTGCTTCTTCACCCGCTTGATAGCTGTTTCGCGTTTTCGGCGGCCGCGGTTTCAAAATAATAAAATTTCTGGGAAAACTAAAAAAAAATGGGAGAAAAAAGTAGCTTATATATTTTTTTACATTTTTTAAAGTGTTATTCGTAACAAGCTTATTACAACTTACATTTGTTGTTAACAACATGCTTTTCAAAGTTGTAATAAGCGTATAAGAATTTCAACGTAGCTGAATGTCGAACGCATGGCTTAGCGGTCAGAGCGCTTGAACGGTTTTCATGATACGTGGGTTCAAATCCCGCTGCGTTTAAATTTATATACGTTTTCTAAATATGTCTTTTTCAAAAGTAGCTTATGTTCATCCCACGACCCTCCAGTATCTCTATATAACATTTCATTACAATCGGTTCAGCGGTTTGGCCGTGATGACGTCACAGACAGACAGTTACTTTCGCATTCATAATATTAGTATGAAAAATAGTAATACAGTAGAAAAACAAATTTAGAAAACGTATAAAAATTTGAACACAGTGGTATTCAAACCCACGCCTATTGGAAACCTGTTTTTTTTTTCTAAATATCGTTTTCTATTTCCTAAGTGTGTGATTAACACTTGTATCAATGTTAAAAATAGTAATATAATAGAAAAACAAATTTAGAAAACGTATAAAAATTTGAACGCACTGGGATTCGAACCCACGCCTGTTGGAAACCTGTTTTTTTTTCTAAATATGGTTTTCTTCTGGTTTTCACTTTAAAAATGTTAAAAATACAGTACTGTCAGTACAGAATACCTTGTAAGTGCTCGCGTAGCGTCCGTCAGTTGCCTGCACACTGCTCTCCCGTCGCGATACAAAGTTGTCACATTGAGATGTCTTGGTGCGACACGCGGTGGGTTTGAATAGTGGTGGTGGGTTCGATATCGGATGAGTGTCTGCGAAGAGGGAATCGGTCAAATTGCTTTATATATTTCCTTTATTAAAGACGCTCTTCACGCCCTTCCCGCACATCACAGTACAAAAAAACGTCCGTCTTATTGGAACTTTAAAAAAAATACGTCTTGTATTTATTAACACCCTTCTCCAGGTAATTATTTAGTTAAAATACAAAAACATTACTCTTATACAGTATTAGACAAGTCTAATATACTAAGTGCGTGCGTGCGTGCTTGTTCTTGCGTGCGTGCGTGCGTGCGGGCGTGCGGGCGTGCAAGCGTGCGGGCGTGCGTGCGTGCATGCGTGTGTTCTTGCGTGCGTGTGTGTTATTGCGCGCGTACGTGCGTGCGTGCGCATGTGAGTGAGTCCGTGTCATATAAGGAGATTTACGATTTACCTCAACAAATTAAAGGTCAAACGTTTACAATCTCAGAGAAAATGAGAAGTCAGACAGAACCTAGTGTCAAGACACTTGGTTCTTTACTTACCGCCCGTAATCCAGACATTGCTTGTTGAGTGGTGGACCTCAACGACGCGCTTTGTCTTAGGTACTAGAGCGAAGAAATGAAAATATTTTCAAATATCATCATGTGGAAATCGAACCCACAACCAAGCGATTACAGTTAGAAGCTGCCCCACTGCGTCAAGATGGCCTCTAAAGCTTAACTGAAATTTATATACTTATTATTTAGCCAAAAGAAACTAATTGTAAGAAAACAAACATACAATTTCCCGGTGCAAGTGTGTATTGCCGTCCGGAATCGAACAGCGTGACCGTCAGTCCTGCACCCGCTGTACCTCGCACCACCGCCACTGTGCCGTCAGTGTCCATTAGTGCGGGTTCAGGGGGATGTGCTGAATATAAAAACTTTATGAGAAAATATGAACCCGCTAAAACTGATAAACGTACAAAAAAGCCGGCGTGGACTAAGTTTTAAAGGGCTTGAATACACATTGGTTACAATTTTGAATTTTATTTAGGCAAAATATTTATATATAAGAAAAACCGAAGCGACAGGCTTCGCCCAATTTCGATGACATTTCCGTTACAATACAAATCAATGTTCATTCAATGAAATCAATTTTAATATAATATAAGTAGAGTATTCATACTGTCATTTTAATAACCCGCGACGAGGAGTAACACAAGTCAGGTCTATAGAAGCCCTGCCAGAGTTCGCCGTTGGGTGCAGTCCTGGAAATTCCATTAATCATTTACTAGTTTTTCTCATAATATTCTAGAACGAGAAGAACCAGAAACCTGATGCTTCTTCAGCACACTCCGTTCCACACTTCCCACCCGAATCTGAGACGTTGTGAGTTAAGTAGCGGTACTTAACGCTTTGTTTTGTCACTTGAGCGGAGAAATTAAAATAATTTAAATATAATCGTTTCATATTTTTAGAAATCGTATGAAAATTTGAACGCAGCTGTATTCGAACCCGCGCCTCTTGTCCGCCCAAGCGCTCTGACCGCTAAGCCATCCGTTCTAAATCCAGCTGCGTCGAAATTCTTATACGGTTATTAAAACTTATATTTGTTGTTAGCATCTCTGTAGAGAGATTTTTACAATTTTTTTCCACCCAAATATCATTCTACGAACAATCGTTGCGCAAGAGAGAATACTATTTATTAAATATTTTTAATTTTTTAGGAACGCATAGTATTCGAGTCAATCAATTCGAAATTCAGATTTTTATACGTATTCTTAAAATATATTTTTCTAATTTCGTGTGTGAATAACACTTTAAAACACTTTAAAAACACTTTTTTTTAAATATAATCGTTTCCCAAAGTGGGAATGGAACTCGCAACCATCGCATATACAGGCAGCGTAACCAGATGGAATGCAAGACATAGCACTTCGTATTACACATTCCGGTATAAACATACTCGGAGGCGAATCTTATTAGTATTTAGCTATCTAAATACTGCCGTCTTAGGACAGTGTCCTTAGGCACTTGCAAGAATAGGACCATGATGCAGAAGATGCATCAAGAACACAATTTATATATGCTGGTAGAAGAAACCGGCGAAAAAGAGAAGGAACTCATCTCGCAAGGTGTATAAATGGAATGCCAAGGTCGAGAGGAGCTCGCAGTAGGTCCTGGGACTTGCGACATATGTTTTGTCTGAACAGGCCCCTTATAAACGTATAAGATAATAGAAAAAAGAATAATGATTACTTACATTGCCCGAAAAGGAAAATAATATAAAAAAAAGATGTAACGCAAAATTTTTGATAAAACGAAAATTTAGTACGCTCCAACTGTCATCTTCTTTTAAATTTTGTCATAGATGTCTCTCAATAACATTTCTTTTTAAATTCTAAGATGTCTGTTAATAAAGGCAAATAGTTTTTGTTGTTCAAATATGCAAGTACTGAAACCAAATAAAACACGTTTAAAACTATTTTCTCATGGACTTGGTATACCGGATTCATTGTACAGAAAAATTGTACTTGGGATCCGGACACTTTTGTTAATTTACAAACAATTCAGATATAGATAGAGATATAGCGTTCAAATAGTTCTTACACATTGGAAGCTAATGAATGCGTGTTAGAATAATAAACAGTAGCATAGTGTGTAAGTGTTCGATTTAAAAAATTCTGGTAATTTGACAGTGACAAGCTACTGATAAAAAGTCTATATCACAAGTGTCAGTTCGGCCGTCTTAGCGGAACTGCGTCCCAATATCTTTTACATATTTCTCTTTGAAATTCTATATATATTGTGTTGAAAAAAAAGCAAAAATAATAGAAGTCCCGCTGAGTCCCTTGCGCCGGTTATTCTCAGGTCTTTTAACTTTAGTGAACCTGTGTCCGGTGGCAAATTGTTTGATGTTCAAAAATTGAAGCGTGTCTCATTTTAAATAAAAATATTTGACTTTGACTTTGACATTTATTATATATATTTGTGTGATTGTATAATTGACACTGAATTATTTGATTGTGAACTAATTGATGCCCACAACTCCGTTTGCATGGGCTAAGAATTTATGGCATGCTAGCTGTGTAGACTTCGTCCGGAAATTCTATTTTAATAGAAAAGTAGCATAATTTACTCCTTATTACATAAGTTATCATGCCAGCGAATGTCCCGTCCAAATCAGTCCAAGCGGTCCAGAGATTGGGCCGAAATTAACAGACAGACAGAGAAAAATTGTAAAAAAATATATTCCGAAATTCGGTTGTTTTGATATTACAAACAGACACTCCAATTTTATTTATTTGTATCTATATAAAAAAAAAACCATCCCTTACAACATGATAGTGATACAGCACTTCACTTTATTTAACAATTTGAATAACGTCACTGTTTTTGTAAAAAAAAAAAAGAAACTAAACTGTCAATTATGATTTTAATATGTAAAAAAATTGTCAGTCAATAAATACATATGTTTTAATTTTCTTTATTCACAACTCTAGGGATACCCTTAGAAATATTTAAAATGAATGAAATTAATAAATAATAAGGCTAAGCTGTAAAGTCTGTGATTTTTAATTCTAGGCTCAGAAAGAAACCTAGCTGATATATGGAGAGTATACGGAGTGTTATAAAAGAGAGAATTAAATCTTGTATTGTAAGCATTGTGAAGACTTTTCGCATTCAATTTCGACTCCGTATTTTCATTTTTATTTTTTAACTGATTGTTAAATTTGAAATACAGCTGCTGCCGGTTGCCATAGGAAGTTTGGGAAATCCAATCTTAGTGTCCCAAATTTTTGAAGTTCCGTCAATCAACACTTGATTCTTGATTTCAGGTGGCAACTGGAGAACGGAGTTTCTGGACACTAGGTTCTCTCTGACTAATCTGCTATGCGGGAAAAAGCGTGAAGGCTTACTTACTACATAGTACTTGTCAACTAATTTGTGACCTCATAAATGCTTTTGTTGATTGAGTTCTGAAACTCAACACACAATGTTTCAAACGGCCGGAAGGCGGTACAAAGAGTGTCTTGAAATTTAGTTCTCTCTGCAAGAAAATATGGCGGGGATCATGATTCAGTGGGAAAGTTACTGGCTGTACACAAATTCGTTGTGGGTTCGATCCCTATTCGAGGTATAATTGTATTTTAAGTAGTTCCAATCCCCATCCCCTGCTCGACGAGTGTTGTTATTTCGGGAAATACGTAAATGGGTAAAAGCTTTTTTTCTTTACAGTCGTGTAATGTACAACAATGTCCGGTTATTAAGGAGCGCCTCGACCAACATGTGCTGTCCCATCACTCCTCCGCTTCTCAATCTTGCAGTAATCAAAAAGTTCATCAAAGACTGGTAATTTAATCAGATAAATATACAATTTAATATTTTTCATTTTTCAACTTTCATTCAACTTCAAGCTTTCCCGTTGTCCCGCATAGCAGGGTAGCCAGAGAGAACCTAGTGTTAAGTCACTCCGGTTTCCATTTGCCGTCTAAAATCCAGATATTGCGCGATGAAATCCGCCAGGATTTCAACGCCGCGCTTTACCTTACTTATATTTACCTTACAGAGCGTAGACATTAAAATATTTTTAATATAAGTGTACACACACACAGAATGACACTTTAAAAATATTAATAATATTTAATAAATAACATTTTCTTTTGCCAAACGATAGTTCTTGAAAATAATCTTTGTGTCATTTGTAATAATCTCTCTACAGAGATGCTACCAGCAGAAACAAATTGTAACATACGAATTTCGTATAAAAATTTCGACAAAGCTGGATATCGAACGAATAAGGCTTGGCGGTCAGAGCGCTGGAACGGTTTCCAAAAGGCGCTCTGGTTTAAGTCGCGCTAAATAAAAACTTTCATTTTCTAAAAATATTTTCATTTATTATTTAAAAATATTAGTTATTTAGAAAAACATTAATGGTATTTTTATTTGATTTTTTCATTTTTGTTTCTTTTGTTTTCAGTCTAAGCTCCAAACTTCGGAAAGTAAAATTTCGATTGCAAAGTTAGAAGGCAGCACATCTACATCAGACATTAGTCACGATACATTAACAAGTAAAAGTAATATTATAAATAATAAGCAAAATTTAAAAAATATAATTTTTGAATGGTCCAATGATATTCCAAATATAAATGAAGATCCTGAAAATATAAAACAAAATAAGCTCAATGAGTTGTTAGAAAAAATATATGATTTATTTAATGATACACATTACGTATCGAAATTAAGCAAAGAAATAGATGAATTTTTAAATTCAATATTAGTACAAACTGCAGAGAAAGCTACAATGCGACCATTAAAAGAAAAACTCATTACAGGAATACAAGAGCTTAATAAAAAAAATAAAAATAATGAAAATGGCAAAACTGAAACTGAAAGTAATATAGATGATGATATTGGAACAAAAGAAATTGCAATTAATACTTTTAAATCTGCTTTTAAACAAAACGTCGAAGACCCAAGTATAAAATATAAAGATATAAGTATACAAAATTCTTTAATCGATGCTTCTATTAAAGATTATACCGCCACTGATTCCAATAAGAATAATACCAAAGTGTATATCGATAATCAAGTTCAACATAACTTGAGTAATGTTTTTTCTTTACATACAAGTATCAATAAAAATTCTGTATTACAAAAAAAGTATGGAAACGAAACTGAGAAAGACAACGTTCAAAAACGAAACGTATTAGATTGGTTGCTAAAATTAAATAACGAAGAATATTTGAACTTAAATCAACAAGAAACAAATTATGATATTGCAGGTGATTTATTTGAAAGATTGAAACCTATTTTGGATTTAAAGTCTTACGCATTCGACAAAACCAACCTGCTTAAAGATGAAATATTTAATTTCACATTGAAAAACTTAAATTTATCTTTGAATGCAAATAATATTGTAAATTTAAATAAATTAGCAAGCACATTAGCGATAAATCTTTTAAATGAAAAACATTGCTTGGCAGAAAATAAGTTCTCTCGAAAACGAGTTTCGAATATTTCACATAACAATAAAAATTTTGATCTCTTAAGGCCTATTAACGATGTTGTAGTTAATGCTTTAGTAAACAATGGTATCTATTCGGACCGATTAATTAGTAATATGACAGAATGTATATTTTATAATATTAACACAGTAGATTATGAAGGTCAAAATCTAAATACAAAACTGTGTAATTTCTTAAAACACTCTACGGGCTTACCTGATATAGATATTGCTAATATAATAAATAATATCACAGAGGAAATTAACCACTTAAATTATAAATTAGAACTAACTGAAAACTTAAGTGACTCATGGCACAACAATGTGATATCAGTTTTTAAGTCTGAAGTTGATTTAATGGGCCAATCAAATAATACTAATCCATCTACAAGACGAAAGTCAAGTATTGCAAAAAATAAAAGTGTTAAACTGAAACCGGAAGAAATGAATTATATGAATAAATTATCAGCTGCGATAACGACATGGTTAGATGTTTTACCATTAGGATCGCGTAAATCAAAAACTAAGAAAAGTAAACAAAGTTTTGTTCAAAATCTTACTAGTGACATTTTAGATCAAGTAAAATTGCATTCGTTAATAGAAGAAAACAGTGAAAAAGATAAATATATAGCCTTCTTTATATATAGATGGTTAAATAGGTATGAGTTTTTCGAAAACATAGATGAAGCTAAACCTTTTGTTGGTCAACTACTAAAGGAAATAGCAGATATTCCAGAGCCTACAGGAAATAAAGAAGATAATAAAGATATGCTTTTAAAAGACGATATTTTAAGCAACGAACATAAACCAAATACTGAAGAAGAATTTATAAACCTTAAAGATGAAATTATACATTTATTTGATGACTTATCACCAAAGAACATAGTAATTAAAGATAAAATTAAAATAAATAAAGTTATTGAAGATTTAGTATTACACATTCAAAATTTACTTACTGAAAGACGATCGCTAAATGAAATATCAAATGTTATTGACAAAAGTATAAACCAAATAATTAATTCAGATCAAAAACAAATAATTGCCAACGTCAATAAAGATATAATAGATAGGGTTCAAAAATGTTTACAAAACAATGCTTTAGACACTACTAATAACAGAGTGGAAGCGTCTGAGGCAATTCTAAAGCATTATATCACAAAATACTTAGATCATAGGTTTGATCCAGAGGATTCAATAGCTAGAGCTGCATTTACTCAGCTATTAAAAAATCAACTAGATAATCTTAGTACACCTAGAAGCCATAAAACAAATACCTCAACTATGGATTACCAAAACGAAGAATACTTGATAGACAAACTGTCAAAGGAGTTAGAATACATTAACATAATTATAGATTGGTTAAAATCGTTGCCTTCAGAAGAATCATTTAATAGTATAGACCATAATATTTTTGCACGATATATAAACAACCTGGCTAAAGATATAAATTGTATCGAAGAAAACATATTAAAATCACCGTCTGAATTAGATAGTGATGAACGTTTTGCTTCAAAAATAAAGTTTTTTTTAGAACAATTACCAATATCACAGCAATATAGAAACAACGTGGACCTGACGATTGATGATTTGGTCGCCAAAATAACTAATGTTAGAATGTCTCAAGGTACATGTTGTCAATTGGCTGATTGTCAGCCAGCCTCGTCTGTAGGGCAGCAGAGTGAAAGTGACCGTGACATTAGCAATTTTATCGAAGAGTATATTCGTAATAATAGTGACGAAATATCTGAAGATGATTTAAAACTGGAAGCTTGTATTTTAAGATTTTTTGATGAATTAGACCAGAAAGAAGCTGAACCTGTAGGATTAGGTACATCACAGCTAAATAATAAAAATGGTGATAAAGAGTTACAAAACAATGAAACAGCAAGAAGGTTCAGTTTTGAATTAGGATACGCAAATGAAATTTCTCAATGGCTTAAAAATTTACCACTAAAACCGCTTAAAGATGAACAATCGCGGAATCAAGTAGGCAATATGGTAAGTTCGTTAGCTGCAAAAGTATGTAAAGAACGAATGGAAAACAACAGTAATCAAATCGACAAAGACTTAACAGATTACATCAATAATTGGATAGTGGCACTTCCTTTAGATCCGGATAAAGACATAAATTTACCAGTTGCTGTGCAACAATTACTGAACAGGCTAGAACGTGTCGATGTAGAAAAATATTTGTTACATAGCAATAAAGAAAAGCATACAATGAATAATCTTCTAATGATTAGCAAATCTTATGCGTGTTGTGGTAATCAACAAGATAAATATCCTGGATCTAGTATTATTGACGAAATAGAGGACTGGTGTAATAGTTTACCTGTACAGTCAGAAAATGAAAATGCTAATAATATATTAAGGCAAAATGTAGCTACGAAGCTTTACCAGAAGATAAGAGAGTTGAATATGAACTCCGAATATTTTGGAAATGACTTGCTGTACCGTGAATTATTGAATGATGAAATTGAAGAACTGCTCAATGAGCTTCCCCAAAACTCTAAACTTCATAGTCTTAAGGATGTTTTAAATAAACAATTATTAAACGCTATTATGGAAAAGCGAAATGAAATCAAAGAGATGTCATCAGCAGTAGAATATAGACATGACCTAGAAAAAACCATTGACATATCAATGCCACATCCTGTGCCAACGTATCTGAAGGAAAGTCCGGGTTTCAAAATATACAAAGAACGTCTGGCAGCAATATTTATATTGGATAACTTTGATCACGGAAATGATACTTCGAAATTAAAGTACGAAAGAAGGTTAAAAACGGAAATAGATAAATATTTCAAAGACGTGCAACTGAGAAATTCTATTCCACTTAGCAAAGATCAAATATATAACGAGCTTTACAGCGCTCTCTATAGTGTCCCGCTCCCAAATGAGTATTCTATTATTGAAGAGGTTAAAGAAATAAAAACTAGGTGCGAAATAGACAATTGGTTTGAAACTTTGCCACTCAAAGAACCTGCTGGTGTAGGAGAACTTTTAGAATGGGACCAAATTTTAGCTGTGCTTGCCAAAAGACTTTATGAAATGGAAAAAAATGATTGCGGCCGTGACACTAAAATGCACAATGAAATTACTAAATGGCTAATGAGATTACCTCTAGTACCAGGCCAAGAAAATAAAATTGATGATTTTGCTCACGATTTACAGAGAAGACTAAAAGTGACTCAGCAAACTAGACAATGTTCAAGCCGTGATGTAAATACATCTGATGAAATCCAATTAGATAATAACAGTGAAAATAAAGGAAATTCAACTAATATTCAAGCACCCGAACATTTTAATAATAAAGATACATGGGACAGTTCTTTACCGACTTCATTGCCGGCTTGCTGTCAAACATCTCCACCGCCACAACCAACACCATCATCTCAAGACTCTAAAAACCCTGCTGACGTTATTATCAAAATCGTAGAAACTTGGTGTCAATCAATACCTTTACCAGCGAAAACTCCACAAGAAAGAGATAACATTAACGTTATAAAAGAACATATTGCTATTAAAATAATTATGAAAATAAGTGAAATGAACATGAATCCTGAAATATTCGAAGATGATTTTTTATATAATGGCGTACTTGAAGACGAACTGGATAATCAGTTAGCAAAGTTGCCCAAAAATGTTGAATTTAATAAATCAGATGCAAAAAATCAATTGATTAACGCTATTGAAACTGTCAAACCTCTTATAAAAGAAGAAAAGTTAAGATATGAATACAAACATGAGGTTAAAAATACTATAGATAATATTCTGAACGCACCCCAAGATAAAAATAGTAAAACTAACTCAGCGTTGGCTTCTTTAAGAGATGAGATTGCCGATGAATTCATTATATATGAGTTTCATAACCAAGATAATGATGATTCACAAATAAAAGACGAAATATATAAAAACGTTCAAAGGTTTTTAAAATTAAATAAGGAAAGCGACGAAACCTCCTTTAAGCCACTTATGATAACAAATCGATTAATTTGCGAATTACGTAAAATTTCCGTACCAAATGAATTCGTAATTATAGAAGAATTAAAGGAAATCGAGATGAAATTTGAAATTGCAAAATTTTTTGACGAAATTTCTTTGGCTGATGATACTGACAAATTATCTAGCAAAAGTCAAGTAAAATCTACTTTAGCGAAACGGCTAAGTGATTTTGAGAAAATAGGATACACAGAAGAAACATGTTTTAAAATGAAAAAGGAAGTGTTTAAATATGTTAAAAAAATAGACGATAATGTTGATACACAAAAAGTTGATGAATTTATAGAAACATTGCAAAAAACCTACCCAAGAAGAATGTCAATTTCTCAAACACCACCTCGAGTAAATGACAATAATGAATATAAAAAACTGGAGAAACCAGCCGAAAGAGGAAAAGCTAATTTTTCCAATGCTAATAGGAATAGTAAACAATGGCATTCTCTTTCACCAGCGACTCCAAAAGTTCATAATATACAAGAAAGTGATCGGAATACTTATCATACCTTAAGTGATACCTCAACGAGCCAAAAAACATTCGGAAGCGGACGAAAAATCTCCACCTCTCGGAGAAAATCAGTAGATCAATCCAAGGGAACACAAGAAACTAACAATGGCCGTTATTTATATAATACAGATCAAAATATTCCCCGCCCCTCCCCTAATACTTCAAGTCCTAAAAGCCCCTACTTAAGTAATATACCACAAAGGCAAGTATCGGAGATTTCTGGTTTGGCTGATTCCAAGCGTTTCCAAGATCAAAATAAGCAATACAGAAAAATGAAAGATTCTGCTGAATATCCAGGTTCTAGTCAGCAATACACACGTCAACAAGATACGGAGGAAAAGTATACAAATACGTCTCGTTTCTTTCAGGACGAAATGCAGCCTAATAGATTTTCTCAGCATAATCAGCCTAAAGATAATTCATTTACACAAGTGCCAGCTATGGAACAAGTCAATAATGAAGAACCTCATAAGAATCCGTTCAATAGGAATGCTTGTGCTACGCGAAATGGATGGGGGTCACCAGGTGACACCCAAGCACAACCCACACGACAACAGTCATATCGTGATACGTCAATTTCATGTCAAGATTTTGAAACCCCAAATTCTTGTGGGTCCATTTCAACAGTACGACATACCTGTAGAAGGCCAGCAATAACAATTTTTAGTCCCTCATATTTGGAACCAGAAATTAATGAAAGTCAAGAAACAATTGGAAAGCGAAGAGATAAATCAAAAAAACTAAGTGAAGAAAAAATTGAGTGCAGATGTGAAAAACAAGATGAAGATAAAATTCAGTGCAAATGTGGAAAGGCAGATGATGAAAAAGTTTATTGTAAATGTGGAAAAAAAGGAAGCCGAAAAACAAATTGGTCTTTATACAGACGTCAATATTGTAAATTTTGTAATAGAATTCATCCTTTTGATTGTGGAATGTATAATTATCCTAATTGTTACTATTAACTTTTTACTATAACAAAATAAGACTAAAAAAAACTAAATTTGAAAGATTTGCTATAAAAAATATGAGATTTTGTAAATTTTATTACAAATAATTACTTATAAAAATAAAACCTAAACGAATTCGGAGTTTCAATTACAATCTAATGTACTTTTTAAACAATCAAATGCTGAATAGATTAATTTAGGGTTTTATAAAAGCTTAATAATTTTATCGAAATTTTTGTATTTAAATTTTTACTATTTTTTGGCAGACCATCTTACTACCTTTGCGCAGTGGCACTTTTTATAAAACAAATATTATGACGCCATGACAGATCACGTGATGTAAATTTTTGTTGGGCATGCGCGACTGCCGAATATTTTCGGAATGATTTTGAAACGGCGAGATTTTCTCGAAACAGCTCCATTTTAAATTGTCTTTTGTGTTTGAAGAAAGTTCTATTGATATTTAAAATTGCATGTGACAGTGTACTCGTATAGTGCTGAGTGTTCAGAAATAAAGGTCATAGCTTTACAAGGCAATGTCAGTTCGTATTTTACTATCGAAAAGTGAAACTTGTATATTATTTCGACTGTGATGGGATCCGGTCAAAGGTAAAATAATTCATATTAATATATAAAAAAAAAAGTTCAAGCCATATCTTCAACGCAAAATATGTCGGTAACTTTGTTAAGATTTTGACACTGCTTTGTTAAATCTTATGTCAGATCATAAAAAAATACATATTACAGCTTCCATTTCACTTGTAACCCCCGGACGGTCCTGTACACTAATAATAATAGGCTATTATATAAAAAGAAAGTAGGTTTCACAACATATGTATATATATATATATATATATAAATCGCATACATACTATTGCTATCCTCAATTCGTAGGACACGATGACATCATGGATGAAAGGATTTAAATTAACTTCTAACACATGGATTTAGCTCAATCTTATTCAAATAAACAATATATCTAATAATATATTTTATACATGCAATGGCATTTTGTGCGTAGAACATAGTGTTGAGTCACTCCATTCTCTACATTGGGTGTTGTTTAACGTAAGCTTACTTCTTGTTTTGTTGAATAAGACTAGTGTAACAATTATATCGATGAACATTCCTCATATGAGTAGTTATTTAAATTATAACTTAATGAGGTGTTAAAAAATCTAGTTTGTTATACAGATGTTCGGAGATTTATATAATTATTCAAAAATAATTTTAGTTTTCTAGCCTTTTTAATCAATTACAACATTATTTTTATGTCAGAATTTAACACTTTCTCTTATAGCGTAACTGCAAATAGCATTCTCTTGAAATGAAACTATTTTAACAAAATTAATCGTATATATATCTAATATTTAAAAATACATTATAGAAAATCCAGTGTTCAAATACTTTACAGTAGTCTGTGGTCACTTTCAGTTTAGAATCTGGTTAAATTAGTTTCATTTCCAAAAGTGTAAAAATATCAAACACCAAAGATGTTATTAATAGAAGTCCTGTGGAAAAGTTAACAGTAAAATTTTATAATTTTGACTTAACTGTAACACGCTTTAACTGACTCATTTGAATATATGTAGTAGTGATGTAAGATAGTGTTATTTTTTCCTTATAATTCAACTGTTCTATTAACCATTGGTTTAATATTTTACTAGGTATATTAAGCTTGTTTTTGTTATATCATGTTGGTAGCTGCTAATAGCTGTACACAACAGGTTTTTGTATGAAGAGAGAAAGAATGTCTTTATCAATCACTTTTTATTTTCATTTTGTATGAAACAATGTATATTGTATGTATCCTCACATTTTTTACCACGTAGAAGGTCAAAAAGGACCTAGTGTCAAGACAATCTGTCCCCCCATTCTACTAGAATTCAAGACATTGATATTAAAAAGTATCTAATTAATCAAAATTCTTATGATTTACTATTTTTTTAGATTATTAAATGGAAGCATATGTAGATTAAGCTACTTTAAGAATTGGCTGTTAACATAAAATTGATAGAATGGCAATAACTGTACTTTTTTATTATAGACTGGACAAATACTAATATAGTATTAGTTTACACAGATTATTAATACTAAGCATAAATGAAAAAGCAGCTACGATATAAAAAAAATACCCTTTTACACAATGTATAGTGCAGCTAGGCTTAAACCTTAAATAATAGAAATAAAAAACTACTGTTTGTTTGGTTCATATCTAACAAGCCACATTAAATTAATAATCTTAAAATTCTCCTATGCAAAAAAATACTTGTATGTAGTTTAAAAACAAACCTTAAAAATGTACTGATTATTATAATACTCTTCAGATTATTTTCAAACATAACCTAACACTTAGTGTAGTGTTTTAGAACTACGGCAAGGAAACGGACATTCAAATGAAACACACCACATTGAATTTGTTTCATATACTTGAAAGCTATGGTGCCACAGATAGTTAGTGTTAAAAAGATAACCTAAGCTAGGAGAACTTCAAATACAAATACAAAAATACAAAAATTGGGTTATTGCCTATATGTTATAAATTATAACAAACTATGCTGTATAGTTGTTTACATGCCATTTTGGGGCCACAGTAAGGATAGGTGCCCTAGATATTGGCCCAGAGTTCCCTGAAGTTGTGAAGCAGGAAACTTCTTTTTTGTGTTTTAAATATATGAAATTGTGATAAACTCACAATTTCATATATTTAATATATTTATGTATATAAAAAAGAGGACTTTAAAATTTAAAACCTATATAATTTCAAGTTATTTAAATTCTGCCTTATTAGTCATACTGGGCTCATTAAATGTTTAACTCAATGTAAAGCATGATTAGTAATTGTCTTCTGTTGAGTTATATTGGGTTTGTATGTATGTATGTATGTATGTTTGTAAATGACTAAGCCTTAGAAAATTTGTATTGAAATGTGTTGTTTTATAAGATTTTTTGGTATTTAATATTAATTTTTCAATTAAATATAAATAAGTTTTGTTCTCATATTGCCGTAACAATGTTCTGTCTCTGATGGTAAGGAATTCGATTTCCACATTATTTTGATCTATTTCTTGTGTTTTTACTTATATAAACCTTACTAGTTATAATAAAAAGCACACCTAAAGACGTTAATCAATATATAATTGTAGTTAAATTCCTACAAATTAGTTAATTTCAGTTGTTTATTCATGGTATTCTTTGATCTTGCCAGTTGAGCATAAATTAATTTGCAAATGTCATATTGTATAAAACACATGGAGTTTGGACAAGTAAAGGAGAGAAAATTATATACCTGGGCTTTTCACGCATAGTAGGTCAAGGTCGTAGAGAGCCTAGTGTACTAGTGAGACACTCCTTTCCCCACTTTGATTAAAATCTGAATCTGATCCATTGCTTGCCATGTGGTTGAACTCGATACCTCTCTTTATCTTGTCACTAGAGCTGATAAATGAAAATATAAATCATTGCCTGAGTGAGAATCCAACCCACAATCATTGTGTATACAGTCAGACGCTGTCACACTGCGCAATGATGGCTTCAATATTTTATACTATATTAGCAACCATCTGCTTCCTACAAAATATAAATATTTGTACTAAACTAATGTCAGTTAAAATTTTATTTAAGTCTCTGAGATTGTGAATAGGTGTAATTATCAAAACATAATCATTATCATATTATAAATTCACAATAACTATATAAGAACTTGATTGTAATGCAGACCATAAAGAACTTAGTTGTGGGTGTTATATCGTCTGATAGAATGATTTAACAGACTGTTAATTTTATATATATATATATATATTTAGTAAAAATATACTAGACGTGTTTTATCTTATCAGAGCAGAGAATTGTGAATATTTATTTAAATATAATCATTTCCCCTAAGTAAGAATCGAACCCACAACCTATCGCTTTATTCAACTGCGTCAATTGTTTCTACATAGATCAAATATAGATTAAATCAAATTTAGACAACTTACAATTCAATATTTTTGTTTAAAGTGTTATTCACTCACTTAGGGAATTGAAAAACATATATGTATTAAGAAAACGTATAAAAAATTGAACACAGTGGGATTTGAAGCCGCGCCTCTTTAATCCGTCCAAGCGCTCTGACCGCTAAGCCATGCGTTCTACAAAACGACGGTTTAAACGTACGGTTTTTAAAGGCGTTTAAAGAAGCGCGTGTTCAAATCCCACTGCGTTCAAATTTTTATACGTTTTCTAAATATAAATTACAATTAACTTGAAATGTAGATTTTTTGTAATTTACCCGCTCTCGATTGGTGAAGAAAGCGGGGCGTTGAACTCCGCCACTCAAAACGTTATGTCTCGAATTCGGGTGGAAAGTGGAGGGCTGAATGTTTTGACACTAGGTTTTCTGCCTGCCTGTGCCTGTTATGCGGACAAAAGCGTGAAGCGTTTAAAAAAAACTATTAATGTACGTGTATATATATATATGTATATTTTTTAATTATTCATAAATATAACTGATCGCTGTCTGTACATGGAAGATATATGAGAAAAAAAATTTATCCCCGATAATATATCAATGTGATAAATAGTAAAAAAAGACATATTTAGTGACGCGCGTTCAAATCCCGACTGCGCTCAAATTTTTATACGTTTTCTAACTATGTCTTTTTCAATTTCCTTAGTGTGGGAATAACACTTTAAATAATGTTAAAAAATAATAAATAGAACCCAAATCAATGATTTTCAATGATTTTGTTTTAACCGATTTAGTTGTAATTTTGCTAAATATTGTATTTTAGCAAACTTCCCTTAAGATTTAGATTTAAATAAAAAATGTTACATTTTACATTATAAAGTTTGTGATGCAAGTTTGCGAACGCTGGGCGGGCGCAGGAAGTAACTAATTATAATCGTGTACTTTACGCAGGCGAAGCCGCGAGCGGGTCGCTAGTCTTTGTTATTTTTGACTATTGTAGAGTGAAATGAGTCACTAAACACTTTCTTATGTTTCACAGATATTGATATCTGTGTTGTATATAAAATTATTTTTTGTAAAAGATTAGATAACATGAACGATGACCTCATGCCATCTGCCTATATACGCGTTGGTTGTGGGTTCAATTCCCCATTCGGTTAAATTATTATATTTAAATAATTCTCATTTCTCCACCCAAGACAACATACGCTATGTCTCGGATTCAGTCTGAAAGTGGAGAACGGAGTGACTTGCCACTGGATTCTCTGTGACAGCCCTGTTTGTGTAAAAAAAGTTTATATGCTTTTTCTTTTTTATGTATTTTGTTTGCTTTTCGAATTTATTCATTCAATTCAGTCAAGTGTATATTCGAAAGAGTGAATTTTAAGTACAGAAAACAAATTGAATTTGATGCATATAAAATGAATTTGGATTCGCAAAACTTATTTGTATATATAACCACATGTAAGTGGTCACTTAGGGCTACCGGAAATAGAATTGAATTTTTTACAATGTAAAAACGGGGTATGGAACTAGTCTTCTTATATATCCTAACTTGACTAGGCTTTTAATGCCTGCGTGGCCTTTTATTTAAATGTGAATCAAGTTTTCTAGTGCTTCAATAGAATGTCAAATTATGTTCAATGACCTCGGCTCTCGCCTTTTTTTCTTTTCAATAAATAAATAATAAATTGTGGAGAGTTTTGTTACTATCGGTGTAGTGACTCGTGAGGACTAATATCACTAGAGGAAATATATTTACTGTATTATTCAGATAAACGTATTCCATTACGACAATCCACGCTTTAGCCATACTATATTAATAATTATAAATGCGAAAGTAACTCTGTCTGTCTGTCTGTGACGTCGTCATGGCCAAACCGCCGAAACGATTGTGATAAAATTTTATATAGCGATACTCGTGAATTTTACATAGAGGGCCTTGGGATGAACATAGGATTTTTCTACCATTTTTTCAGTTTTCCAGGAATTTCATTGTTTTACTTTAATGCACGCGGACGAAGCTTCAACTGAACATATAATATTATTTATATTTATTATTTTTATTATATTTTTATTATTTATATTATATAAGTTACTAGCATTAGTTACTCTATATTACGTCAGCTAACTACCAGTGAAGTGCCTTCGAATTCGGCCTAGCAATTTTTCACAGATTTTAAACGAAACGAACAGACAGACAGACAAACATTTTAATAAATGTTATTTTGGCATATATACCGTGATGCATACATACACATATGCATTTATTACGAACCTGTCATTTTAATATTACAAAGAGACACTCCATTTTTATTTATTTGTATAGATAGATATGGTTAAAATTTAAAAGAAAGTTTAAATACACAAAATGAATGGTCTTATAAATAAATGACTTAATTTATTACATTTTTGAATTATACTATATTTAAAAATTGAGCCCACAACCACTGTGTATTGATTATTTTTCTAAGCGTCTCCAAGTACTCGTAAAATATCTCGAAATATGCCTCCCAACATCTTGGCCATATGGGCGTTTTACATATTTGTATAGATTGTTTTTATTTCTCCACTCTCTCTGGTGGTCATTAGAGCGGTCAATAGAGAACAGAGTGCTGCAACACTGCATTTTCTGTGCACCCTGTTATATATACGTAAAGCTAAATAAATAAATGAAAAGAAAAACTTGCCGACGAATGATGAAATATCAGGTTAGCCTTTAGCGACAGCCTTTAAGATGAATATTAATTATAACCATAATTGACTAACTGACGTTACTTGTTTCATTAAGGTCGTAGATTCTATTCGCGTTGCAATATATATATGCATATATATATATATTTTATTGTGTAATATTATGAGGTTGTAGGTTTTATGTTGTTAGGTATGACTGATTATTTTATTACAGACCAGTGTATAGTGTCTGCCCGCGACTTGGTTAACGTGGACTTAGCGACTTTTTCCACCTAAATACCCATTACGTTAAATAACTTTTTGTTAAGGCCCAATAGGATATAGGTAGTATTGTGTTTCTACTGATGTAGAATACCAACTGATAGTGTTTCATTTTTCACAATCAATTATAGTCTAATTAATGCCTGAATAAGCCTAAAAACTTTTTTATATAAAAAAAAATGTTTTATTCAAATCCCAAGATGTACGTACGCCTTGCCGCGCTTGCTTGCATTATATGTTTATTGTCCTTTTTCATATATGAAATAAAAATGATCACATTCAGTTAAATTATATAAGAAATTAGTTTAATAAATATAATTTGGAATAATACTTATTTTTGTGTATCTCGGTGAACCTTTTAATCAGAGAGAATCTAGTGTTAGGACATTCTGGTCTCTGTCCACCGCCTGGAATCTAGACATAATAAGGAATCTGCCTGGAAATTAGAATGATTTAGACAACCAATCGCCTCTTCTTCCATTCATTATTATATTTTAGTAACAAAACTTAAATACAAAAAAATATATATTTTGGATATAAGTCGCAATCCGTCCAGCTTACATACAGACAATTTGCTACTGCGTCACAATGGCCGGGGATATATATATATATATATATATATATCACAACATAATATTTTATACTAGCGATACTCTCGCGGCTTTGTCGGCGTGAATTACTATAGTTATTTTGTATTTTTGCCGGCCCTTGTTCTCCTCCTGCTAATATTACAAACTGCTCAAACTTATAACTTTATCGATTTACATAAATACGATGCCAGCCGTTGCGCTGCAAGTGTTTTTTTTGTTGGTTGTGTGTAATTTTAAATATGTGTTATCTTGTAAAGCACTCATTAAAATAGAAAAGAAATAAGGATAATTTTGATCTAAAATTTTAATATTTTAAATTAACTAATATACTTATATTAATATGAGGATTAATAATGATTAGGAGAAATTAGCTTTTGCAAATAAAGTAATATTTTTAAACTAGCTTCCGTTCCCGCGACTTGGTCCGTGTGTAATTCTAAAATAAATGTAGCCTAAGTTACTCTTTATTACATCAGCTGTGTTCCGGGGAAAAATCGGTCCAGCCGTTCCAGAGGTTAGCCGAAACAAACAGACAATTTTTGTCTGTATAAAATGTTGTTTTGGTATATGCACCGTGTACATACATATGCATTTATTTGTTTTGTTTTATTTTATTTATTTATTTATTTATTTATTCGGATCTCAAACGGTTGTACATTTCTTACTGTACTTTTAGTAACTATGCACAACTAATTAAAGGAGAACACAGTACAGTGTACTAGAATATTACTCTAATTATACAAAAATGAGATTGGATTTTTTTCATAAAAAAGGAGAGTCTACCGTAATCAATGTCTATTTTTGCGTCTTTTTTTTAAACACACATTATATGACTTTGATATACGTATGATTGGATCATTATTTCCAAGTTTGCTTCGCGTGATGTCAGTCTGGACGAAAATACATGGGCTACGAGGGGACCTCCGAGGTTTGTCCATTTAGTAAAAAGCTGTTATAATATATTACAAACAGACACTGAAATCTTATATATTTATATAGATTAAGAACTAAATATTGAGAATATCATCATGTTCGATCGGAAGTGTGAGAAATTCGTCTATAATATCGACCTACTTTGCCAAATGCGCCTTGAACGTCAGACCGATTGTTTAGTGGCAGTTTCACACGGCTTTCTCACTGATTGCCGTGAAATTGCATTGGCTTAGACATTCATGTATTACCTATATCGTGCACTAACTGTCGCCCGCGACTCCTTCCGCGTGGTACTGGTGATCTTTCTGTCTGTCAAATTTGTAGTCTGTACCAAAACAGGACTGTCATTAAAAACTTGCGAGTGCCCTTACACTTCCTTAATCCGGCCATTGTGGCAAAATCTGTTCTTAGCGGACGTCTGCTTATACCTCACTCAATCGTGATATGTCTGAGTATACGCGATGGTCTCGGTTTCGATTCTCACTCAGGAGAATTGTTATAAATTTGCACAAAGTGCAGCGCTGGTTTATGATATAGATGAAATGTGGAGAATGGATACTATTGGTTAGAAATTTGAAATGACTGTCAGATTTGTTGTATGGTTAGCCTGGTGTTATTAAAAAATTAAGTTATATGTGTTTTAGTTTAAACAAAGCACCTATATATAAAGCAATAATTAACTAAATAATTTAATGAGAGATAAAGATCGAGTCTACGACCTTTGGGCTAAACCCAAAATTAATAAGCACTAAGTCAATATTTAAGAACGTCATTACATACTATCCATACATTTTAATTGTTTTAAATAATAAATAATATTCTTTATGCGAAAAATTTATTAAGTCCAAGAAAATATATAATGTGGCTAAATAAACAGTAGATACTAGCGTGACTAACCGTCAGACTTTGTTCAATAGACTTGGCCATGTCAAGTTGTTATTGAATTGAACCTAAACTCATTGTCAAGGTCGTGGCTGCTGATAACATTGACCTGCATGTTTATATATAGTTTAATTTATATCTCAGCTAGATTTCTATTGAATATATATATATTCGGAGGTTATGGATGTGTAACGTGTGCTATATCAATTATCTTGCAGCTCTTGCAGCTTCACGCTTTTTCCCGAATAAAGGGGTAATCAGAGAATCTAGTGTCAAAATACTCCGTTCTCCACTTTCTACCCGAAATTATCTATGCTATGCCCGTATTTTATGAACTCAATATTTTCTATATAATCAATATGAAGGGTGTTCGTTTTTATTTCTTTTCTAGCCATATATATTATTCTTACTCAAAAATCATATTTGTGTCTAAAACTGAGTACAAATGTTAGAAGTAGGTTACTGGTTAGATCACTTGGCACGCTACGGAAATATTTTATGTAAGAAAGTAAGATATTGTGGCGTAATTGTTAGGTGAAAACGATAGTTACAGATTCATATATGAAATAGATGTTTATTTATTTTTGTAAATATGCGTTGCCTTAGCAACGGTACGTCACTCTATACAAAAGTGTATGTCAAATAAGTGGTGGTGTGTGTGTGTGTATGTAATATTGATCTCGTTTATAGTACTAGCAGACTGGGCGAACTTCCTACCGCCTCAATATTAAATAATGTGTCAAAATACAATAAAAATTAACAGAAACCTGATCCTACTTTTAATTTTAAATTGTGTGTTGAAGTCCAGGAATAAGTCTTGAATTCAAAAACTCTGTGGGATAAGCTTTAGCTTAACTTTATCCTGATTTATAGCTGTGTCAACTGATAATGAAAAGAACTATCCCGGAACCCGATGTCATTTCCCTTGCAGATCTATTGAGAATGAATGACATATATGTTGTCAAATATTTATAGTGCGTTCAGACATTTTCTTAGAAAGAGAAAAATATTGATATTAACTGTTCCTGTCGCCAAATTAAATCTGTTTTCAGATAACACAATTATTCAAATAACCTGACATAACGAATATATATATAAATATATATATATATATATATATATATATATATATATATACATACTCTTGCGTTACTGAGTGACTGACTGACGGACAACCGTAACGTTAGAGAGATTATTACAAATTTCTGCTACCCAAAGATTATTCTATGAGCAAATGCTTGGCAAGAGAGAATGCTATTTATTAAATATATATATTTTTAACATTTTTTAAAGTGTTATTCCCACACTAAGGAAATTGAAAAAGACATATTTAGAAAACGTATAAAAATTTGACTACAGAGATGCTAACAACAAATATAAATTGTAATAGGCGTATAAGAATTTCAACGTAGCTGGATGTAGAACGCATGGCTTAGCGGTCAGAGCGCTTGAACGGTTGTCAAGATGCGCGGGTTCAAATCCCGCTGCGTTCAAATTTTTATATATATATATATATATTGTTTCTATTTTCAGTATCACCATGACAACCAAGAATCGGTGATGTAACCAGTGTCTCCCGGTGCTGCTACTCTGTGCTTAATTGTGCTCGGACCGTGTACTCTTTAAGTGTTAGTGGCGAGTGTGCAATGACTGTTATTAGGATTCGGACACTTTGTGATAAGAGAAAGGGACTTTTGATTTTTTTTACTAGTGCACAGATTTTGTAAACGGTAAGTTTCAGTTTTAATATATATATATTTTTTTTTTTTTATATACTACTCCCAACTTTTAACTAACTAACGTCCAAGACTTTCGATGATTTCAAAGGTGCGACTCAATTTGCTAAATACATCACACATCGGAACATAGATTGGTAATATAATATTTGTACTTTCAACTGTCAGAAGAATTAATAATATCAGCATGATTCTTCGGTACTTCATTAGTTACTTAACAGTTCCACACTTATTCTGTTTTTCCTAATTATCCTACAGCGATACAATACGTATTTTACGACAGCAAATGTTTTAAAATAAAAGTAATTCGACCAATATATAAAAATAACAGCAGGTTATCGTCAAAATAAAATATTACATATGATCCGTAACATCTGAACAGATGGCTCATTACTCCCAACCGGCTACCCTCGAAGCAGCCATCCCGCTGCTCTCCCGCCCAGACCTTCGCCTCCGTCAACAGCTCGGGGAGCGTCTCGCTGCGCTGGTGAGGCGGGAGGACGTTAATCATGAGATAGTAGCACAGCTGGTGGACGGGATGGTCACGTGGCTGAATGGCGGAAATTTTAAGGTTAGTATTTTTTATATGATAAAGTGTTAATGTCAGTATTTAAATTATTGTAATGTTTCATTTTGCGGGTGCAAAAGCACTATATTAATTTAATTGTTATTTATACCTCGATATGGTATCGAACCCACAATCATCGGTGGTACATAAATATCCAAACTGTGCCCCGATGGCGTCACTATCGTAAAGTGCTGTTAAAATCCAGTTTAAAACACTTTGTCCAATATATTATAACCTTGCCTCAGTAAACGTATGTAGGTATATTTCTTAACAAGAAAATGGCCTGATATCATCGCTTATCTAGATTTGTTCATTACACTTGCCCCTTACATGAACTCCTTTCGGATGTGAACGTGTGACCTCTGTTTCACGTTTGAAAGAAACAAAATTAGTGATAAACTACAATGAAAATTAAAAATATTACCTATTTAGTAAACGTATAAAAATTTAAACGCAGCGGGATTTGAACCCGCGCCTCTTGAAAACCGTTCAAGCGCTCTAACCAGCCATGCGCATGGCTCAGCGGTCATCGGTCATCCTGGTTATCCCGGTAAGGACATCAAATCGGAATTGTTTTGTCATTGGATCCGGACACACGTGCTAATTTTCAAGCATAACATATTTAGAAAACGTATTAAACATTTAATTTAAATAAATTATAAAATAATGCTTAGTGGTCGGAGCGCATGCACGGGCTCCAAGAGACGCGAATTCGAGTCCCAATACGTACATTTTTAACACACAGCTTCACGCATTTTCCCGCATAGCAGGATAGTCAGAGTCAGGACAGTCAGCCACTTTCCTCCCTAAATCGAGACATTGCGTGTTGAATTGTCTATTCCCAAAGTGTTTTTCCTAAACCTAAATATGTGAATAACATTATAAATATATTAAAATAATGATAATTTTATTTATTTTAATATCTGGTTAATAAAATAAAAATAATAATAAACTGAAGAACGGAGTGTCTTGACACTAGGCACTACTAGTTGCGATAAAAAATGAAGTTCTAAGATTTTACTTATTTCATGTTGGTTGTAAATATGCCAAAATACAGTAGTCTTTGCCGCAGTCGGCTAATCTCAAACCGTAGGAAGGCATCACACACTCTGATTACTTCCACGCTTGATTGCCTTGCGAGATTATTCTGAACGGAATGTACGAAAATATTCGAATATAAATTTTACAGAAATTTTTGACAATTCATAATAAGGTTAGTTTAAAACTTGTTTTGGCAATTTAAGCTAGGTTATTTTAGATATCTCCAGACTCCCGTTGCCGCAGCCTCGGCTAGTGGAGTTTGAGCAGGAGCACTGTGAGGTTTTAGGTTTTAGTGGGTATACGGACGGCCTACATCTGCCATTATGGAGTGCCACAATACTCATCCGACCGGACCGGACCGGGCCGGGGCGGGAACTGGTTATCCGTAACGGAACGTCTTCACAATAAAAAACGGTTAGGTTAGATATTCTTGACTTATATCCATTTCCGACCCTTTTTTTCTGGACATCTGTGTGTGTTCATCTGGACATCTGCCAGAGGAAATTGTGACTAAGTCCAGCCGTTGTAGATATTGGCCATAGAACAAAAAGATAGACAGACAACAATTTAAATAAACGTTATTTTGGCATATGTACCGTGTATATATAATACATATGCATTTAGTAAAAAGCGGTTTATATTTTTTAGTATTACAAACAGACACTCCAATGTTCTAATTCCAATTTGTATAGGTATGGTTGAAATCTTAAGAATTACGTTTGAATACATAGAATAAATGACGGAATGTGTATAATTATATACAGTTGTGAATTATACTATACTTACAAATCGAACCCACAACCACTGTGTATTGATTAATTTTATAAGCGTCTTTAAGACATCACGTCGATGCAAATTTCTCAGAATAAGCCTCCAACATCTTGGCCATATGGTGCGTTCCTCAATCTCATTTCAGTTGTTACTCTGCACGCGATAGATTAGTTTAATTTTGATACTGTACTATATTTGATGAAATTTTACGTTTTGAATAGATTCTGTTGAATTTTTGCGTGTTTTCTGTATAATTTATAGACATGTAAGTTTAATTTATATTGTTGTGAGTTAATTTTGCATCAAATTTTGAGAATTGTAATTGTGTTGTCTTAGGTACCAGAGCGGAGAAATAAAAATATTTTAAATATAATCATTCCCCCAAGTGGGGATCGAACCCACAACCAATAGCGTTTACAGTCAGACTGGTGTAGTAGCTTACGTAGCCCAATAAGACAATGGTCTACTACACCAGTATTTTATAGTTTTAAGTTCATAAAGTATGTAACAAAATATATTGAAAATAACTAATATCCTACTACTGATGCTTGAACTTAATAAAGTAATAACCCACTGTGCGGGTATGTTGTTGTAATTGGGGTTAGATCGATATTCATCAGAAATGACTCTAGGGCGAATTTGATTACGTCATTATACGCTTGCACACGCTACACCACTACGTGAGTGACACTTACCACCGAGGATGGCGTGCCCATCGCGATTTCAGGGAGAGGAACTCTTGAGACTGCGCTTGGGACTTGTGACTCTTGGGATGTGTAGGTTTAAGGGTACTATGTAAAACGCATCAACACTCGTTCTCACTGCTCGAGCTCCTCTCTCTACCTAAGGTAATACTTGATAACGTTACGTTTGAAGCGACACAGGGACGAGGAGTCCCGCCTATTAAAGTGCCGTAAACTGGCAATACAACGAGCGTTCTTGAAGCCACTCCTATCAACGGCTGGAAACCATAAACAATTCACTGAAACTATTATAATTGAATACTGAAAGCTCACATCGCCGGGAACTTCGATGAGGAACGAGAAATGGTAGTGACAACCACAGTCGAAGACGCAAAAGAACTGAGAGAAAAGATGGTGCACAGCTTTGGTGCAAAGGCACTAGCCCAGAATTGACCAGAATTGAAGCAACTATAAACCGATTAACGGCAGGTGAGGCTCTCATGAACCAGTTTGGAGCCAGATTGTCGGGAGCAGAGGTTGACACCCTCATAGGAGATATAAATCAGCTTGCTAGTATCGATAGAATAAATCGATTCAATTTAAGAGGTAGCCGTCTAAATCTGATAACCAACATCACGTGCGAGTAGTCTTGCACGCATCGAAACCTGTCACTGTCGTGTACAAAACAATATATTCGTCGAACACCACATCACAAGGAAAGAACGTTATAATTGGACCCCACGCAGGAGAAGTAAATCCTGATGGACCAAGGATCGGAATCGGATAGTCAGAGTCAGAAACACCAGGATAAGCATTCACGATAGTATTCCTCGCGCGGTCGTCGCAGTAACCAGGCACACCAACACCGGTGTCAAATACGCCAACGACGATAGTGAAGCGATCGGCACTTTCATCAGCCGAGTGATGGGGGCTCAGCCAGAGAAATAATAGAATCCAACTTGGAAGTCGCAATATCCGAACGTGACGATGAAGTTACGGGGATTTTCCTTCAAAAACTAAAAAGTGGTGGTGTTGATGGTGGAAGCAGGTTTTAGATAATCACAATAAATAATCATATTTATATATTTTATTGCACAAAATTTACAACAAGAAAAATTTATATTTATACATTTTCAAAGATTATACCTAAACAAGACAATACCAACATATACATTTTTAAAAAACGTATAAAAGTTTTAACGCAGCAAGATTTCAACCCGCGAATCTTGGATATCGTCCAAATGGGTTTTCTAAAATTCTAAAATGCGTTTAAACACTAATAATATACGCGAATAATTCGGTTTAAAATAGTGTTATTACTACATATACTCCTTTTTTTTTTTTTTTTTTAGGTGGCTCAAAACGGTCTAGAAGTAATAGGCGCGCTCGCTGAGCGTATGGGACAGGAGTTCTCACACTACGTGCCGACTGTACTGCCGCATATTATCGACAGGTAAGTGGATGAATGAGATAGAGAGAGGTGTCGATTGGCAGAGAGTGGGAGAAGAGTGTCGAGTTTTTAGCGAATATTGTGTCGATTTTGATATGTGTGAATATTGAAGGTGACATATTTAGAATTTTTAGACATATTTAGAATTCAATTTCCTTAGTGTGCGAATAACACTTTAAATAATGTTCAAAAAATAAATATATTGAAGGTGTTTTAGTAATTAAACAAACTATGGCGTTAAACTCAGTACGTTGTAGTGTACGAATAAACTAGGGAGTTGCAAAGGAAGTTGTATTGAAATTTGAATACTTCCGGTTCATTCAGATGTGACTGATGATGCAATACGCTATTGTTTCAAGACATTTTGTTTGTACGTCTCTCGTATGTTGTAAAAAAAAAACGAGAACTTCTTCAGCGTTATCCACTTTCTACCCGAAATCTGGACACAGTGTCTTGAGTGACGTATTTCATTCGGCTTCGTCTTAGGTACCAGAGCGGAGATATAAAAAACAATTTAAATATAATTATTCAGACGCTGTAATTAAATTATAGATGATAAATATTTAGTTTCATTACAATTTAAATGGCGGTTAATGTACATTTATAAGTAGCGATTTCATATTAGGTTACACAGCTTCAAAGATAATGTCTTTGTTTATTACATGCGCCTGCGCATGTTTTTTTATAATATGTATATGGGTTTATTTGTATTTAGGCATTCCCTCTATATAGCAAGATCGAGTTTCATCATCATATGAAAATCCATAGCGTTTGTTAAACAGATTTTTAGAAAACGTATAAAAAATTGAACGCAGGGGGATTCGAACCCGTACCTTTTGGAAACCGGCCAAGCGTTCTGATGCTAATGCGTTCTAGATCCAGCTACGTCGAAATTCTTATATGCTTATTACAACTTATTTTTGCTGTTTAGAGATCCAAGAGGCACGGGTGCGAGTCCTGCTGTTTAATTTATTGAATTTGTTAATTGTGTGATCAACACTTTAAAATGTGAAAAATCCATAACGTTTGTTCCAACCAGGCTCGCGGACACCAAAGAGGGCGTGCGCGTGTCCGCCCGCGCGTGCATCTCGGCGCTGTCGGACAGCCGCGCGGCGTCCGCGCGGCCGCTGCTCGCGCGCCTCACGCCCGCGCTGCAGCACAAGGCGGCGCACGCGCGCGAGGAGACGCTACGGTGTATTGGCGCGTTGCTGCACTCGTGAGTTTCTTTTTATATATATACAGACTAGCGACCAGCTTACGGCCTCGCCAGCGTGAATTATGTCCGAAAACTGTAATTCCTGGAAAAATTACAAAAAATGGGAGAAAATACTTGGGGCCTTTGTTCATTCTAAGATCCTTGAGTATCTCTATATAATATTTTATCACAATTGGTTCAGCTGTTATTTCGTGATGACGTCACAGACAGACCGACAGAGTTACTTTCGCACTTGTAATATAAGTCTTTATTAATATACAGTAGAAACTTAATTGATTGGTCGAATATCTGGATAATTGAATATACGAAGAAAAGAATTCAAAAAAAACTGAAGTCGTAATTGTGGAAAAATATGAAATGTATTTAATATTGTTTATTTTTTAGTAAAAATTTTTTTGTTTATTTAATAATTTCTTTTTATTTTCTTCTATATCCACCCCGAATTCATGTCTCCACTTTGGCAGAACGAATTGTGGCGTCTAGTTCCATTATTCACACAGAATATCTGTAATTTGAGCGAGGCGTGGCCCAGAAGCTATAGTCAACTGTCCTCAGGCACGGCGCAGCGGAGCTCCAGCTGCGCGCGGCGGTGCCCAGCCTCGCGGCGCTCGTGGCGGACCCCAACGCCGCGGTGCGCGACGCCGCCCTGCAGCTGCTGGTGGAGGTCTACAGACACGTCGGTCAGTGCCCCAGACATTATTAACTCACCAACTCCTGTCCCTTCTTAACAGCGAGTTTCAAGTGGCCAAATGGACAAACATCAGTATTCCGCTATATATCTGATATTGTTGTATTTCCCGAATCATACGAATTATTTGTTTAGTGCGATAACCCCCCAGAAAGTAGGGTAGGGTAGTAGTAACAATTTTGGGACAATTTAGAACACTGACATTTTACTATTGCGACAGGTGTGTTTAAGTGTGTGGGTGTGTGTGTTTATATTGACATTTCGTGATAAAATTTGAAATTTGATAGGCAAGGCATAAAAGGTAAGGCCGGCCGATATGACAGCTTGTTAAAAACACTATGTAATGTAATGCAGTTTCACTTTGAAATTGTCTTGTATCAATTAAATTGTAAGAACATTTGTAATGGTTCAGTTAGATTATTTATTTATTATATTATAACTTACAAAATGGAAGTAACCCAGTGGAAAACGTGTTATATGGACACACGGAATCTGTATGAAAGCTGTTACTAAATATATACTTTAAAAAATAAAAACGTGTGTCCAATATATTTTTCTAATAAACATATAAGAATATAACGTATGGATTAGTGGTCAGAGCGCTTTGACGGTTATCAAATGGCGCGGGTTCGAGTTTCTATACGTTCTCTTATATAATTATATTATTTTCAGGTGAAAGATTAAGGCAAGATCTGAAAAAGAAGGAACTAGTGCCAGCTCAGAAATTGGCACTTCTAGAGCAGAAGTTCGACGAAGCGAGAGAAGCTGGGCTGCTGTTGCCATCCGGTGAGACTCACTGTAAGTCTTATATTGTGGACGTGACTGACTTTGTCTGACTGACTGACTGTTATGTTAATTTTAAATGAAACTATTTTAATCGGGTTAATTACGTATGTTTTGGTATTCGAAAATACATTAAAGAAAACCCGACCTTTAGAATAGTTTGCAGTAGTCCGTCCCAGTTTATCTCCCGATTAGAGAACAGAATGTTTTTTTTGTTGGTCTGTTAGACGTGGATTGGATTAGAGACATTGTGTGTTGCTAGGCGAAACTCATTGCCTGTTATGCGGGCAAAACCGTAGAGCTGTACAAAGCTTTTTATATAATTAATTATACCTACAAGCTGTGCAAAAGTAGCCTAAGTTACTCCTTATTACAGCATCTATCTGCCACAGAAAGCCCGTGAAAATCGGTTATGCCGTTTCAGAGATTAGCCGGAGCAAACAGACAGACAGACAAAAATGTTTATACATAGATATGCGTTTAGTAAAAAGCGGTTTTTTTATTTTGTTTTTTTTTTTTAAATACGGTTTTGTTTTTTTTTTATATATTTTTTCAGCAACCCAAGGTCAAGACGAAGCTGATTTTGTATCCAGGACAGTGAAACGAACGATGACGATCCCGACCTCCGCCCGCTCCCGGGAAGGGGACAGCTCCGGGGCTTCAACGCCCGGTGAGGGAAACTTTTTTTTTTTATTCATTAAACAAGTTATTATAGTTTAAGTGGGCTTGAATTATTATCGTTTTTTTTAAAGACCTGATGTAATTTTAAACTATATATTTATATTGTTTTCATTTCTCCGATCTGATGACCAAGACTTATTCCTTATTCTAGATATTTAAAATGTAATTATTATACATATCTTACATCTAGTGACGACTGAATCCCGCGGGATTAAATTCAATAGTTTTAAAACTAACTTAAGTAACAGTTGCCATAACCTTTTTTCATTTAAGACTTTATGATCTTGGATTTTTATATGTTATATCTTTTGAAACTTAATATCTATACGAGTTTAAAACTTCAATTTTAATTGTTAAATTACCGCAGTCGCGTTACAGGTCTAGAGATATGATAACATTTTTTTTTATTTCCTCGCTTGTACTGTAAGGCAAGGGTGGTATTGGGTGCCGCCACTCGACAACCTAATGGCTCGAATTTAGATTCTCTTCGCTTGCTACCGTGCTATGCCTTAAAAAATGCGTTATGTCGCTATTTTATATATTATACCGTCGTTTAAAAAAGGATAAAAGTCGTATCAAATTTTGATGAAAGTTTCGAAAGCTATATTTTTTTAACATTTCTTAAAGTGTTATTCGCACACTAAGTAAATTGAAAAAGACATATTTAGAAAACGTATAAAAATTTGAACGCATAGCTTAGCGGTCAGAGCGCTTGAACGGGTTTAAATCCCGCTACGTTCAAATTTTTATACGTTTTCTAAATATTTTTTTTTCAATTTCCCTAGTGTGGCAATAACACTTTAAACAATGTTAAAATTGCTAGCTAGTATTCGTAAAAATAAAAAAATAAAAATGTTGAAAATTTTACACTTGCATATAAGCTTCCAGATTCTCTCATGAATTATTAATTATTAATGAGCAATTAATTAACATATATTTTTCTTTCTATTCCCATGTACATGCGGGTCTCATGAAATGGATAACACACATTGTCACTCGTTGTTCATCGTTGCATTATTGTTATCATTGAATAATTAAATTAATGAACACTTGCCATCGATCATTAATTTTAATTTAACTGCACATACTATATAATAACTATGCAAACGAATTCATACAATTATACACACAATATACACTATAATTTTGTTATAAAATGCAAAATAACACACACAATCACGTTAAATTGCACACAAATGTCTACAATTACACACAAATGTACAATCACACATATACACAAATATACGCGATGAAACAAAAAATCGCGTATAACTCTCAACCTTGTTGTATAAACGCACACATACACAAATGCTATTAATCGCACACGATACTATACGATTACACACAATGACACACAACGCTGTACAATCGCACCCGTAGCGTGTGAGCCCCCCAAGCGCACAGTGGCGGGTCTGTACAGCCTACCGTCGGCTAGCAGGAAACCACCACCACCCACCAAACTAACAAGCTCTGCGAGTGGTAAGTATTGGGGAAGTGCTTCATTTTTTATTCTATATAGAGGGGGTGATCAAATTTAAAGAAAACATTTCAACTTTTTTTTGATTGAAAAATAATGATCTTGGATGATTTATATTCAATTATACATGAGATGCTAATATAAAATACTAATATGTCATTATATCTCTAAATGACGAATTTATTTCATCTGCTGTCTCTTTCGCACTCTTACAAAATAAATTCAAACTTCAATTTCACTTAATCTCAATCAAAATACAATTAATATATATATATTCTAAAATGTATCTATCTCAATTAATCACTAACGGAGCTAATAGGACAATATGTATTCCTTTGTAATCTATCTCTATCTCGTTCGTCTTCTAATTACATTAATATTGTAGGTGAGATGAGACATGTTTAATACCTAAACTGTCCCTATCTCACTCCGCCCCCAAGTAAACTATCTCCATCTCGCTCAGCCTCAAGCGCCGCGAGCGGGACGGGCGAGGCAGGAGCGGTGTCGAGCGAGGGGTTCGAGGCCGCCTTCGCCAGCACCGCCCCCGCGGCGGTGTACGGCGCGCGCGGTCTGGACGACCTCTGCAGGCACGCGGCTGCCCTATTGGGTGATAGAGCCGCTGATTGGGAGAAGAGGATCGATGCTGTGAGTAATCTCTCATTGGTTAGATGGACGCAAAAATAAATAGACTTAACTGGTATAGTTCTCCTAAGTGTTGGAGCTACTACTGATTTAGGAAAGATAATTGAAGCTGTTATTATTTTTGGCTTAGATTAGATGTTCAAATTTCTATGATCCAGTTTGAGTTGGTAATTTACACTGATAGTTCTAAATTATAGTTCACTGATTAGAGGAAGAGGGTTGTTGGTGTGAGTATCTTTGGTTTGGTTGACTTTCTATATTTCTCATTTTAACTAGTATAAGTCTAATTTGAATTGGTATAATCTAGTTCTAACTGGTAAAGTTCTTATTGAAACCAGATTAAGTTGGTATTTATAGACAATAGGGCCCCGGATTGAGTGCATAGGGCAGAAATATTTATTACACATTGATATATTCAGACAGACAGTTGGTGTTATAGATTAGCTTGAATAGAAAAATCTTGGTCCAGTATAGTTTAGTTCTAGATTTAGATGATATGGCAGTTTTAGGTGGTCGAGTCAGTGTTTCGAGTATTTTAATATTATAGGTAGTTTAAAAATTTAGATTTCCAAAATTTTAGATTAACTTTAATATCTTTCTAGTTTTCATTTTAACTAGTTCAAGCTGGTACGGTACCTGTTTAAACAAGTCTAAGCTGGCAATTCTAGGTGATAGAAGTGCTCATTGAGGACATATTATTGTTATAGACATATTTAGAAAACGTATAAAAATTTTAACGCAGCGGGAATTGAACCCGCGCGTCATGAAAACCGTTCAAGCGCTCGGACCGCTAAGCCATGCGTTTTACATCCAGCTTCGTTGAAATTCTTATACGCTTATTACAACTTATATTTGTTGTTATCATCTCTGTAGAGAGATTTTTACAAATTTCCGCTACCTAGACTAGGTTAGATCTAGACTAGGTTGGATAAAATGGATAGGCGTAGATGGGTTGGTTACTTCTTTGTACTTTAAGTGGGTATATTTCTTTTTATAGTTGTTTAGCTCTTTCTAGTAATTATTGTTACAGCTCTATTTTAACCTGGATTTGAGAGATATAATTCTAGTTTTATCTGGTTCGTTGCAACTGATACAGTTCCAGTTTCGACTGGTCCGATATCTAGTTGTCTAAATCTAGACTTACATCTATCATAATAAGGCTACCAGTTAGATGATGATGAATTTTCTGTTATATATATATATATATATATATAGATAAGAAGCACATATAAAAAATTGTACGCTATTATTTTGGGTTATTGTTATATTCTTGCCCATATATCTGCAGTGTACAGACAGCGATCAGTTACATTTTAATTATATTATAAAAATATAGATTTTTAATACATTTTTTTAACGCCGGGCTTGCCTTCACCAGAATTTTACACTTCACCACTGGTATATAGATTTGATTGGAACCAATAAACACCTGGAAGTCCGCCTGTATATCTATTTTCTATACTATTGATGTTTCAATTTATATTCAACAGCTGAAGAAAATACGATCGCTGTTAACAGCGAACGCTCATGTCCAATATCCTACAGAATTTGCAGCACACTTGAAGGACTTTTCGGTGCCTTTTCTGGTGGTTATTAAGGATTTGAGGAGTCAGGTGAGTGTTTCTTTCTTTCTTTTTTTTTATAATTTTTAATTTTACGCATATATTCTTCATATATAGTGTTTGATTTTGAATAATGTGTTAATAGTATTAATTGTTTCCAACGTGAATGAAAATATTTGGCCCAATTTTACGGAAGTTATTTGACTGGAGGTTTGCTAAATCTGTCATAGTCAGAATTTATATAGAGAAGAAGAGTGCAGAAAGTCAATATTTACAAATTACTATATTATTTTATAATTATGTATTAGAAATGCATTATATTAATGAAATAAATAATACACACGCTACCATGTTTTGTGTTTGACATACAGACTTTATTCAAATATGGTATTTGTGTCCTTAGCAATGTCTTTTTTAAGGCAAAGCGAAATTTACACATCATAGAGTAACTAGTTGGTGTACAAATTTGTATTTTTTTTTAATTCTAGGTGGTACGTGAAGCCTGCATCACAATAGCCCACATGGCCAAAGTCCTCAGAAATAAGTTAGAGCAATTCAGTCTCTACATACTACAAGAAGTTATCAATCTCATACAAAATGCTGCCAAGGTTAGTCGCGATGGTTAATGATTTAGTTGTTGGTATATTGTTTGTTTGGCTGGAGGAAGTGGGATCGATTCCTGTTTTATAGTCAGCTTTAGATTATTACCGTGCCTAAAACGTAGTATTGAATATTTCAAAATGTTGTTATTGCATTTTATGACAATTATAAAGAATATAGGTCTCATAATAGATCCTTGTGGTACCCCCCGCTAAATAGTATAGGTGTGTGCTGCCTATCCACAACGATAGTAGATCTGCATTTAAAGCTCTAAAACAGTTCATTATAGATTTTCACAATGATTGTCTGCCTGTCTGTTGGTTCCGGCTAATCACTGGATTCTTTTTTTATTGGCATAGGTGATATCGTCAGCGGGGACCGTCTGCGTGCGGTATATAGTGATATACGTGCACTCGCCGCGCCTCCTGCCGGCACTCGTCACCAATCTCACCACTAATAAGAGTAAAGAGATCAGGTCCACACTCAGGTCAGTGATATATATAGATGTATAATCGTCTATACGGTCGTGTATACGCGATGGCTGGGCGGGCATTCTGGGTGCGATGGAATGTCTTGACACAATTGCGGGGAGGGGGGAGCACTGTATGGCTGCTTGAGAGAGGGGTCAAGGACCTCGGCTTGCGTCGTTGCACGGGCGGGGGCTTATATATAAATATGAAGATATCACCAAACATATTAAACTGGAATCGATTAAAGAGTACTGCAAAGGCATATCTAAGCGTCACTATGAACGCGCAGATACTCACGCGAACCCGCTAATAGTAGGGGCGAGTAACTACTCCCCCTCCGCGCTCCCCTCACTAAGACGTCCGCGTAGCGTTTTATTAGATCCCGACGATCCCATTACGGTCGCAAATGCGAACTACGTAGGTAGGGCTAACACTACACAAACACGACACTTACACCGCCGTCGACTTAACGTCGGCTCAGCGGTTAGGGACTGTTAGGCTCCCTTAGAATAGATATCTAGATTGTGTCCAGCCGCGACTTCACGCCGCGGCTGGTTTGCTTAGTATAGGATTTCCCCTCCCCCGCCCTTGCGATCGTTGACCCCTTTTCTCAAGCAGCCACACATGCTTGTACTTCGCAGGGAATGAGCCCCCTCTTCCCTCACCCCCCCGGTGTCGCTGTCAAGACCAGTAAGGTCAACAGCATAGAAACAATGTCGAAAAAAAAAAAAAAAACAAACATTATGTACTAGCGACCCGCACGCGGCTCCGCCTGCGTAAACTACATACTTAAACGATATCGTTATTTCGCCCGCACGCGTTCTCACTTAAATCACAAACTTTGATTAAATTTATAATTTAAATTGTTTTAACTATTTTATTTATTGATAACCGATTAAAATGAAATAAACACAAAATGTTAAAGGAAGTTTATCAAAATAATATAGTCAAAATTGCATTGAAATCGGTTTAGCCGTTTGCAAGATGCACACATGCACAAACAAAAATATAAATAGACGAACAGAAAATAAAATCAAAAATCTGTGTTTTGTGTTCTATTACATTGATAAAAGCACCCAGCTTTTTTTTATCTCCCATATACAGCCAGCGATCAGTTACATTTTTATTATATGGATATTTTAAATACAAATGCTAAATTTAAATATTTAAATAATAATTGCTTGGCTGCTAGTCTATTAAAAAGGAATCATTGTAAATCATGAAATTGATTTGGATAAAAAAAACATTTTCTCAATCTATTTATTATTTAGGGACTCTTTTTAAATAATAATACAAATTGTTCCCTAAAACAATCATTATATAGCATTTCATTAGTCTCAATTCTAAGTTACTTAAACTTCAACAGCACCTTTGCTGCCTCAGAACCATTTTCAGACAAAAAAGCTCTAAGTATTGAATAGCTTTGGCAATGTAAAGTATTTAATGTTTTTTTTTATATATATATACTTTAGGCAGTGACCTAGCTAGTGACACACGCTCTGCACTGTTATTGTATAGCGACCAAGAGACTTGAGACGAGACTTGGATTTCGTCAATATCCATGATATAGGTACCATCGTCAATTGTTGAATCTACTTTTTTTTTTTTTAATAAATGCTAATAAATTTTTGAACGTATTTAGTATACAAACCGGCGCCCCTTTGAAACCGTAAAATTCGCTGGTTTGAGTCTTTAAATTTGCTAATTGTGTAAAAACAAATATTAGTAAAATGTCATTTGTATGTGTAGCACTTTTCGTTTTACTCAAGTTTACAACAATTTACATACAAATGTGCTCAAAGAAAAGGATATTGTGAAGGGACAGTAATAGACACGGTATAAATACAAGAAGTAAAAGTTTTTCCCTTCAAAAGGTGAATAAATCATTTATATACGTATGTATAATAAAAATATCCATAGATTTTCTTTTTTTTTTAAATCTATTTTTATTTAGGGTCTTTTTATGTAATAATACAAAAATGTCAGCCCCATCGTTCCCTAAAACAATCTTCAAAGACACAATTATAGCATTTCCTTAATCTTCTAAGAACACTATTTATACTTAAATTTATACAACATCTTAGTTACCACAGAACAAGGTTCAGACAATAAACATTGGAAAACACCTACATCTCTTAAATTTAAATTATATCGACGAATTAAGTCTTGACGAGCCTTGGCATTACGGACACATTCCACTAAGAAATGGTGAATATCATCCTCCGCTCCGCACAATTCACAGTTAGGAGAATTTACTTTCTTCATGAGAAAACTGAATTTCTTTGACGGAATATGCCCAGCACGCAACCTAAGAGCAGTAACAATTTGTTCACGTGTCATTTTTTTTTCACCAAACATGGGATCTGAGGAAGCTTATTCTGAATAACTTTATACCATATTCCTTTTAATTCTTCTTCTTCTCTCATCAAAATACTCTTTCCAAATTTTTCTGACTTCCTTTTTGTACTTGATTAAAATTTCAAAAAAGTCAGGTAATATCTTTAAATTTTTACCTTCCACTAATGCCCGCTTGGCTAGTTTGTCCGCTTCCTCATTTCCCTTAAGTCCAAGGTGTGAAGGAACCCATTGGAGTTTGACAAAAATGTCTCTGTTATGTAACATAATAATCTTATCTAATATTTTATAAGCAACTGATATACCTCTCTTGCCTTTAATGCAACTAGTCAAATGAAGCAAAGCACTTTTACTGTCCGAAAATAACTATTTTATTACAATTAAGAGAGGAAACATACACCAGTGCCATAAAAATTGCAACCAGTTCCGCTGTCATAATGGTAATGCTATTTTTTATTCTAAACATTTTGCTAACTAAATTAACTGCATCAAAAACAGAACATCCAACATTAGACAAATTTTTAGAGCCATCTGTGTAGATGGCATTCCACCCAACATAATTCTCATTAATTTCGTGAATAATTTCATATTTTGACACATTACAGTCTAAATATTTTTTTGTCGTATTTATACAATTTAAATCAGTCTAATAATATTTTTAATATTTATGTTAGACAGCCAAGTGCTTAAATTAAACATCTCCAATAGGGACGAGGAACTAATCATTTCATCTTTCATATTTAAGTACATGTAAGGCAATAACGGCTTCTTTTTCTTAGTCCAATAACTTTTATTACATAATAAACTCAATTGCGAAATATGCTAGATGGTTTCATTCTTCACTGATGATTGACATTTTAAACAGTATTTTATAGCTATATAGCGTCTTCGTATAAAGAGAGGAGAAATGCAAAGATCACTTTCCATTACATGTATAGGTGTAGACCTAATATACCCACCGATAACTCTCATTGCCATATTTTGTATTCTGTCCAATTTATGTAAATGAGTATTAGCACTGTTATCATACAAAAAGAATCCGGAGTCAATTCTACTTCTAATTAATGCCAAAAAATTCTACGTAAATGTTGAGGATGCAATCCCCATCCTGGACCAGTATTTTAATGAAATTTACAGCTTTTGCACAGATAATATCAATATGTTTACCCCAACGCAGGGATCTATCCAGCCATAATCCTAAGTACCTAATGTTAGTTACCACTTCTAAGCTCAACCCATTAATGTTAACATTTACATTCTGTCTTTTAAAACCTCTACTAAAAATACATAGCTTAGACTTATTGATCGACATTTCAAGCCCTAATTTATTTAATAACGTTATAAATATATTAACAGCACCCTGCAAGTGTGACGCACTTTCCTCAATTTTATTACAACTTGCATATAGTACAAAATCATCGGCATATTGACTTATATATACATTTTGTATAGCTTGACAAATTTCTATGGTGCCTATATTAAATAACAATGGTGACAACGAAAAAAAAAAAAAAAAAAAAAAAAAAAAAAAAAAAAAAAAAAAAAAAAAAAAAAAAAAAAAAAAAAAAAAAAAAAAAAAAAAAAAAAAAAAAAAAAAAAACATGACTGACCTTTTCTAAAACCTGTTGTTTTGGGAGAAAAAACATGATTTCTTTCCAAAAACCATTCTAACCTTGCCTTAATCATATTATGTAAAGTTTTTACAACACAAGACATTAAAGAAATTGGTCTTAATTTATCTGCTCCTGGCTTAGGAATGGCTACAATCTCTATTATTCTCCACTGATATGGTATACAATCTGACTTAAATACTAGATTGAAAATATTTAATAAATATTGTTTTGCATTGTTAGGTAAATTAAATAACATTGAGTATGATATATCGTCATAACCAGGTGCACTATCTTTCTTTTTTAAAGCGTTGTCCAGTTCACAAAGAGTAAAATCCAACTGTAAAGTCACATTCCTTGTATGAAATGACGGTTTGTTTACCGGTACATAATCAGGCGATAAATTACATAATAATTCCTGCTTCTCCTCCTCAGATGCACTTAATCTAGCCATTCTCATACCCTTCATCCACTGCATTTTACGCCACATATCCGTTGTATTCACATTTCCATCAATAGAGTCACAATATGCATGCCAACTCTTACAATCAGCTGCTTTAATTAATTTTCTAGCTTCTAAAATTTTTCGCTCTAGGGTATTAAGATTATCAGGTGTTGGATTACGCCTAAGATTTTTGAGCGCTAATCTTCTTTCAGCTACAATTTTAGACAGATTCTGACTCCAATATGATTTGGGTGTAAATTTCCTGTGAATATTATTACAATATCTAATTAACGGAATGCTTGCTTCAGCAGCTTTATTTAATTGTTCAACGAACCAATTATACATTTCCTGCACATCATTTGTTTCGTATGTAGAAATGGTAAAAACATTCGTTAAAATATCTTTATATTCTTTCCAGTTGGACTTACTATAATTACGTTTTTTAGAGAAATTCATAACCTCTTCATAAGTTATAGCAAATTTGATTATCAAGTGGTCACTACCAAGATTTTCATTAGTAACTCTCCAGTCAAAGTTAGATGCTATGTCGGTAGAACAAAAGGTGATATCTGGTGAGGACTGCTGTAATAACCCATTAACGAATTTAATTCTAGTTGGGCTGCCATCATTGATTGATGCAAAATCATATTCGAGAGAACTATCAAATAGTTGGTTTCCTCTTGTATCTACCTTGTTAGACAAACAAGTATGCTGCCCATTAAAATCCCCTACAATTATAGTATTCTTTTGAAATGATGAAAATAAGTAATCCCAGTGCAATTGACTTGTGCAAATATTAGCAGGACTATAAACAGATACAATATTCTTAACGATTCTACTATTAAAAACTTTAACGTGCAAAGTTTATGTCATTATTCGGTACATTAATTGATCCTAAAACAGTTTTAAGTGACTTATGGGTTATAATAGCCACACCTCCGTATGAGTCTATTCTGTCCTTTCTGTACACATTATACTGACTTATATTCAGATTAGATCCAGTCTGTAACCATGTCTCACTTACAATAGCAATGTGAATGTTTTCTCTATTCAGCAGTAATTTAAAATCTGATAAGTTAGGTCTTAAGACTTCTTGAATTCCATTGTATAATATTTAAGGAACACCTGCCGGATAGTGTGCTATCCATTACGACGCGATAGTAGTTTATTGAGCACATCACTACTCTTGAAAAACTTTGAAAACAAGACACATAGTTCTCCTACAATTAACCAAACAGCATTAAAACACTTTTCTTTAATTTCTTTTTTTGATAAAATATTTTTTTTAATTTTTCTTAAAAATTCTGCAAACTTTAAACTCTTCTTATCATTTTCCTTTTTATTCGTATTGTTATCAATGTCATTTTCGTCTGACATACATTTTGCTGGCTTACATACGCCATTTGTCTTTCTTGGAGTTTTCATTCTCCCATTGATGTTCGTATATTCTTTAAATGTTTTTGTTTCGGTATCAGCGCCACTTTCTTCTTCCGATTCTATTGCCATAGGTAAAGCAAACATTGCAGGCTTGTGTATTTCACTCTCTGCGACTAAAGCATCTCTATATGTTCTATTATCGGATTCCTTGAATTGATCCCTCGATGTATCCACTGCTGCGATTACATCAATTTCAGAATTTTTAAACTCTTTTTTTTTGGTTGATTCTTTTAATATTTTTTCCTTTTCACAGTAACTTTCAAGAGCACTTTTATATGTTAGATTATTCTGACACATTATCAATCTAATTTTCTTTTCTCTCACAAACATTGGACATGTTTTATCTAAAGCCATATGCGGGCCTTTACAGTTTACACACACAAATTGTATCGACTTACTGTTTTGATGACCCTGCCCACATTTTGGGCATTTGATCTTCTTTGTAGGACACGTTCTATTTAAATGGCCAAATTTCCAGCATCCGGAGCATTGCGAAACTGGAAAAGTGTACGGTTCGACTTTAAATCTCTTTTTCGTCTATATCTAAATCTATGTCTTTGACCACGCCATACGTAATTTGAACATCAGTGGTGGGATGACATCTATACTCCAACTCTGTAATTTTCCTATTACTCAATAATTTTTCTGCATCAGTTTTATTCTTAAATGAAATAATCACTTTATACGGTCCTTTATACTTAATTCTCAAAATATTACTAATTTTCTCCGACCTCATCAGCTTAGCCATGCCTATTTGTTTAGGTATTAACCATATTAGACGGCAAACATATATCATATGTCTCATCATGAGTAGATGTACTTCTAAGTATACGCTTGGGCCTTCTTTGTATTGTGATAAAATCGTTCTCCTCACTTCTACTGTCTTCACTGTCCTCTCTCTGTCTTTTTTCAACAAATCGAGATTTCTCTCTATGTAATTCATCTTCCTTCACTGTTACTTGTTGCTCACTAATTCCAGTATTCCGTTTCGGAAAATCCTCCGAATCACTGAGGCTCGATAATAAAACCGTATCTTCATTATTTTCATCCATAATCAAATAAATAATACATGAGGGTAGAACAAAAAATAAATCGTTATTGCTTTTATACGAACGCAAGACTCGTGTGCTTGCGACGAGTATCGACGCACGACTATCATAGATAATATCAGATTTTCGCAAGAACATTTTAAAATCTAAATTCTAAATATATTACTGGGGAAAGTGTATTTATTCTTCTGGATTCCAGGAATACTGTTCTGATGTTAATGTGTGGAATTAAATGGGATTAAGGCTAATTATTGTAAAACTATATTGGAAAAGGGCAACTGTTGAGTTTCTCGTCGGCTCATCTCAGCAGAACGGCCTTCCAAAACGGTGGTAGCTTCTCGTAGGACTGACAATACTGACTTTTTATGTAAATTGACGATTTGAAAGTGTTTGTATTAGTCTATTTGAATAAAGAAAATTTAGTTTTAACTGTGATGCAGTTTGCCTTGCTAAGATGAGTATTCAAGGGCTTTCCCCATAACTTGATACTAGGGTTGATGGTTATGTGAAAAAAGTGAGGCCTTTAGAAGTGTGTCGCCGGTGGTGTTGCAGCGAGGTGCTGGTGCTGGTGCTGGAGCGCTGGAGCCCTGCCGCCGTGGAGCGCCAGCAGCCCGCCGTGCGGGACGCCATCCGCCGCGCATGCGCAGATGCCGACAGCACCGCCAGGAACCACGCCAGGAAGTGAGTCTCAACACGGTCGGTCGGTTATAATTGAAGTATTTTCATTTCTCCGCTCCGATGCTGGACTCTTTAACAATTGCCATTGCCATTGCCATTGTCATTGCCATTCCTCGCAGGGCGTTCCTCGCGTACAAGCGGCACTTCCCCGACGACGCGGAGAGTCTCTTCAACCGACTGGACGCGGCCGTGCAGAAGCAGATTGAGCGCGAGCGTCTCGGCAGCCTGGACAGCCTGCACACGCTGCCCTCAGGTATGTACGTCAAATACACACACACACACACGTTACGTGTAATATTTCGATTTAATCATTTATTCATCCTGTAAAAAAATGATAGTATGTCTAATACCTGTTAATATTCATTAATAACTATTGTTATATTCGAGTATGTACAAATTCCATAATGTGTGTATGTACGTATGTATAATTCATATGTACAAATAAATATAGTGTTGTACACAAAACGCATAATATGGAGGTTAAGATGTGTGTACGTTATGTCAGTCAGTCAGACAGTCATATATATATTCTTTTTTTTTTATTTTTCAGAACGAAGAAATATAACAAGTCCCAGGAGTCCATCTGCCAGTGTTTCCGGTAAGACCTTTGTTTTTTTTATTAATATTTTATACTAACTGCATCCGCGACTCTGTCCGCGTGGTGTTCCAAAATTGAAATACCCTAAGTTACTCCTTATTACATCAGCTATCTGCTAGTAAAAGTCCCGTCAAAATCCGGTCCAGCTGTTCCAGTAATTAGCTAAAACCAACAGACAGACAAATATTATAAAATAAATACATTTTGGTATATGTACCGTATGTAATTTATGCATATGCATGTAAAGTGAAAGGCGGTTATTTTAATATTACAAACAGACACTTTAATTTTATTGATATGTATTTTATATGATGCAATTGTTGACACTAGTGGATTTACTAGTGTTAGATACGAGTTCGAATTCGCTCAGGAACAAGCTTACGTCACAGAGTGTCTGACAGAGAGTGTCTGAGTTAAGACACTTATATGTAGGGTACTGAAGGAGTGTCCCTCCCACTATATGGGAGGGATGGGAGGCAACTCTCGAAGTTTCTCCTTGGAAATAGTTTTAGATAATAAATTAGATGAAATCTTAAGTATAATAATATAATAAAACAGAATGTTTGTACTCACCACGTCTTCGGTACTACTGGTCGGATTTGAATGAAACCTTTTTAGTTTAAGTTTAGGCAGTACTTAGGCTTTAGTTGATTGTGAGAAATGGAACACCTGAGGGCTTAGCCAAAAGCCAAACGCTTCGTTTCTATTCTCTATAGCTACGATCGTCAACGCTTCAACGTTTAGTTCAACGGTTAGCGATTGTAGAAAACGCTAACTTGGTAGCAAACAAACACATCAGTTTCCGACGCTTATTCCAAAGTGTGAATAGAACAGCCCGTACAGATTGATTGTCTATGGTTAGCTAATTATTGAAGCGAAGTCTAAAACGAACGAGTCGCGAGAACTGTCTCAGCAACAAGTGTCACTGTGCTGCGTTAATTTCAAGTGTTTTGTATTCCAATTCGAATTGGAAATTATATAATGAAGTGTTCCCAGGTATGTATTTTGTATTTCATATTCTCTTTGTGAATATTTGCTTTAATCTAATTTTTTTTTAAACCATAGGAGACGGTTTAAAAAAAACACTAAAATTTCAATTTAGGTTACCGTATAATATCATTATAGGACGGAATCCATGCCACGAACAACAACGGAGCGCTTTGCAGCCTAAATAGTTTTTTTTTCTTTTTTGGAAACGTACGTATTATAAATTAATTGTTTTAAAACGAAACAATTTTAACCGGATTATTCGCGTGTAATATTGGTATTCTAAAATAGTTCGTTGCAACTAAGAAATCGTTGGCGGTAGTTTGAGATAATAATTGTATCGAATGTCAGACAAATGCCATCTCAGTCTACACGCGAGTGTGACCTCGGACTACTGTACAGTGTTCGAAACGTCGGGTTCTAAAATGTATTTTCGAATACCAATATTATACGCGATTAATCCGTTCAAAACTAGTTTCATTTCAAAATGTGTAATAATAGTGATAATCAAAGAACTTATTAATTGTTTTATATGAAACTTTAATTATTAAGTAAGAAACAGTAATTTTGAGGTATTTAAAACATACAATATGGCGAGAGTTACTAAGCAATCCTATTGATAACTATTAAAGTGTTTTTTAACATTCTTTTTAAGTGTTATTCGCAATACTCCTAGGGAAATTGAAAAGACATATTAAGAAAATAGGAAAATGCCTGAAAAAGATACACCAAGAAAACGTATGTGCCTTAACGCAAGCGGTGAATTGCGCCACTTGAAAACCGTTCAAGTTATTGAGTTATCAAGTTATATATATATATATATATAAGCAGATAGCAGAGCATTATATATATATATATATATATATATATATATAATATGTTAAGTACTTGTCTCTTGAACAATTTCAGAGGGCGGGTTCAAATCCCGCCGCGTTCTTAATTTTTATACGTTTTCTTAATATATCTTTTTCTAACCATTGAAGTTGTGAAGTTGTGAAGAATTGTACTTGGATAATATGTATAAAATTAAATTTTATTATATTAAATATCAGTGTACAGTATACAGTACAGTATCATTATCACCTCAGAATCACTTCAGAATAAAAATTATATTATATTATATTTTTAGGTGTTGGACAGATTGGAAAGCTAAAACAAAAAATGGCTAATTGAAATACGCCAAGACAACTGTTATAAGAGGGAATTGACAAGAATTGAAAATATTTATATGAATATAATTATTTAGAAGTTTATAGCTGATAATATAAAAAAATGTAATAAACTAAATAAATTTACTATTATGACCTAAACACATTACAAAGAAATTATTTCACCGAATCCCCTGCTTCAGTCCTTAAAACGTTGAAAAGTCAAAAAATAGGCTTATTTTTATTATATTATACTTATTTAATTGCCCTAATTTGATACATATACTAGTGTGCAGTTTTCTTTTTAAATTTCTTATAATTTAATGTTGAAAGTTGAATGCGTATACTTGTTTAGTTTTGAATGACAGAAATGGGAAAGGGGCAAATTAAATAAGTATTTAATAAAGCCACTATAAAGACAATATTAATATAATAAGTAAAGCTTATTACTCTGTAGAATAATATTTAAAAGATAAAAATGTGTGGATTTAATGTGATTTAAATGAGCAACTGAGTTGAATTTCTGCCGGTGGTAGCTTTATGTTCCTTGGACAAGTCAAAAGTGCTTGTAAAAGTCTATTTGTATAAAGTATAAAAAAATACTAGTAACGCAATCTAATTATTTATGTAATATACATTATTATTATTAAGCACTATAGTCAGTTGTAATTCTATTTGATTCATTTAATTTATCTAGCTCTATATATATATATATATATATATTACATTTTTCTAAATATATCTTTTTTATCCTAGCTCTTATAACTTTTGACTGAGATTCCTATATGGTCTGCCAAGTATGTACAATTATTGTATTTCGTTTGCCTCTGAGGCGCACTTTTTTGTTATGAACTTGCCATAACATTTTTAACGGTTTTTATATATTTAAATTGATCGATAAAGTAAAAATATCATCAAACAACACACTACTTATCGAAGTTTTGCGCGCAGCTGATTTTATATACGTATTAGAGTTTTCTGCAGGGTATTTTTAGTATGCGTTTTTCAATATTGGCAACTTTGCCACCGTTTAGCTATCGGCTCTATTCGATTAGGCTGTACGTACATATGGCTGCGATTTTTCTATTCGTTGGTTTAAATCAAGTGATTGTTCGTACACTCCATACGTTATCTAGGCGTTAGCGTTTCTGGAATGGCGTCTTGGCTAAGCCCTCTGATGGTGAAGCATATATAGTAATAGACCATCTATACTATAAAATATAAGGAAATTGGACCTTAATAAAACTGTAGAAACATGCGCAAACAAAGTCGCGAGCAGCCACTAGTAATAAATATAAGTAAACTAACATATATATCAATAATGCATAATGTTGTAATAAAATTCTTTTTTTTTTACACGCTTCCCTGGATTTTGGTAAAAAAAAAATCATTTCTTTTAAATTAAATATAAAGCCTCAACTGAAAATCTAGTGTCCGGTGTCAACAGAACTAGTTCACTGAGGAGACGACGCGCGTCTCAAGAGAGACCTCCCATATCTCATATACCGGTTGCCATGACAGGTCTTCATTTAAAAAAAACTTTTTTTTAGAATACGTATAAAAATTTGAACGCAGCGGGATATAAACCCGCGCCTGTTGGAAACCATCCAAGCGCTCTGACCGCTAAGCCATGCGTTCCACATCCGGCTAAGTTGAAATTCTTATACGCTTATTTTAACTTATTTTTGTTGTTAGCATCTCTGTAGAGAGATTTTTACAAATTTCTGCTACCCAAAGATTATTCTACGAACAATCTTTTGGCAAGAGAGAATGCTATTTATTAAGTATATTTTACATTTTTTCAAGTGTTTACACACTTAGTAATTTTCCAATTTCCTAAGTGTTGTGAATAACACTTTAAAAAATGTTAAAATGGTCTTTATAAGTTGGTATTTTTTTTTAGATTTATACATTTTTGGCATAGCACGATATACATCGAGGACGTAGTATTGAGACTCCAGTTTTTTCGAGATATGTTTTCGTCAAGTAAAACTTTCAATGGATATTTAGTTTCAAATAGTTATATAACTGTTCAAATTAACTTAATTTTACATTAAATTAGAAGTTAAAGATTTTTGTTAAATTGTAGCATAATTCAAATTTTCTTTCAAAATAGTAAAGCACCAAAAGTGGAGAACGGAGTGTCTCAACACTAGGTTCTCTCTGCCCACTCTGCTATATGCAGGAGATCGGCTGATCTGAAACAGTACTTCAAGTGAATTCTCCATTTTGTCCACATTCTCCGTCCAGAACGTTCCCCGAGCGCCGGTAACGCGGCGAGGTCGGTCTCCGCACTGGACGCGGCGGCGGTGCAGAGAGCTCGGGCTAGAGCGCTGTACTCTCATCTCGCCAGGTCTAAAGTTGCCGCTGGTACTGCTAGCTTACGTGAGTATTTGTTACATTCTTGACATTTTTTTTTTCGCCATACACACACGCACAAACACACACAAATACATATATATTTATTTTTTACGTGTTTATCTACGTGTTATTTGAAAATAGTATAATTTTATTATAGAATATAAAAATATATATTAATAATTTTAATATTTCCTATGCTATCTTCAAGAGGGTGAAGCCGCGCAACAAGGTATATAGTAACAGTTAAGATTATGTTGTTTAATTTAAGATTAATGTAATGGATGTGGGTTCGATTTCCACTCGGAGGAATGATTGTATTAAATTCTCTGGTCTTGTAGGACAAAGTACAATGTGGTTTGATTTCGGGCGCAGAACAGAGTGTCTTGACATTAGGTTCTATCCAACTACCCTGCTATGTTGAAAAAGCGTGAAGCTGCAAAAGAAATGAGAGTTTGTTTCTAAATGCCTTAAGTTTGTTTGGTTATATAAAAATATCTACATATTATATATACTTCTAAATATTAACACACTTATATAAATATTGCACTACTCTACTTTTGACTCGGCACTTGACAATGCTTGGATAGAGCTCAAAAGAATAGTGTTTAATTCCTGCTATGTTCACACTTTACGTTTAATTTTGAAAACTACCTTCGCATTCATAATGTCCGAATGATACATTAAATGGTGTTTAAATATTATAGCTCGTGCAAAACGATCTCCGGTGAGCGCAGCCGTCCCCCCCAGTCCGGAGAGAGTGGTAGGGAGGTCTCGATCTAGGCCTGGTGTGTCACAATCTCAACGTAAGTTACTTTTTTGCCGTGTTTTTATGCTACTGACGAGTAGGTGATAATTATATAGAAAATATCGTTAAAAGGAGTAAAAGCTACATACATTACAATTTTAGTATTTTTTTTTTTAGTAGCAGTCATTTGACTTGTTTATAGTCTACACTTTTAGAAATTGTATGAAACTTTGAATGTTGCGAGACTCGAACCTGTGCCTCTTGAAGACGTCCAAGCGCTTTGATCAGTAAGCCATACGTTTTAACATAGAATTTCTTATATGATTTTAACAACTTATTTTTGTTGTTATAATAATCTGTATCTGCAAAAGTAATCTCACTACAGACATGCTAATGCAAATGCGTATGGCTTAGCGCTCAAACATTTTCGGACAGTTTCTAAAAAGCGCGGGTTCGAGTCCCACTACGTCCAAATTTATATTTTTTTAAAAACTATTTTTTTTTGTATTAAGCGTGTAAATAACATTTAACTAAAAAAACTAAAAACTAATATCAAACCCACGACCGTGACTGCGTCTTCGAACACCGCCAACTGCGCTGTAATATAATACCTCGCTGCCCACCACACAGCCACATCCCGTTCGTCGTCGCCGTCGTCGCGCAGCGGGCCGGTGTCGCTGGCGAGCGCGCGGCGGCGCCCCTCGGGCATCCCGCGCTCGCTGGCGGGCTCGCGGGAGACCAGCCCCACCAGGGCCGGCCGTTCGAGTAGCGTCGCGGGCGCCCCGAGCGTCCGCCGCCGCGAGTCCGTGGAGCGGCCGCAGAGGGCGCCGGCGGCGACGCTGCGTCTGCTGCAGCAGAGCAGGGACGCCGAGGCTGCTTTGAGGGTGGGCCATGCGATTATTACAGCATGTAGCTGTCCGTACAGACATTTTATACGTTTTTTTCAACAACCCAAGTGTATTAATAACACTTAAATAAATGTAAAATAATATCCATTAACTGCTTTTAAAATTGAGTTTCTTGTCTGTGGATAAAAATGTACATTAGCTACTATTAAATGCTATACGCTACCATTTTCTCGCATGCATGCCTGCCATGCCAGTGGGCAGGTAAGACAATAGTTCAATATTAATTAAGCCATTTATTTCTCGTCGTCAATGATCTTTTATAAGCTATCATTGTCAACTTTTGGTAGAATTTGGTAGTTTCTTATATTACAAAATATAATATATAATATATTGAGATTTGTACAAATATAACAATACATATATATATATATATGTTATAATAATACATCATTTCTAGTAATTTTAGACAAAGTGCGGCGTTTGGTTTCGCTATATAAAATAATGGCGAAAAATTGGACAACAGAGTGTGTTCTTGACATAAAAATCTCTCTACAGAAGCTGCTATAAATATATGCTGCATTAAATATAATATAACACTAAAGGCATATTATAAGGCTATATTAAACAAGTATAATTCTTCTTTCAGAGCCCAGAAGACAGTTCAACGTGTGATGGTAGAAGAGACGATGACTCTGAAGCGTCCAGCGTCTGCTCAGAACGTAGCCTGGACTCGTATCGACGACACGATGTAAGTATTGTTGAAATAAAATAGTTTAAACAAAATAAACTAGAAGTGATATCTTTAAAAAAATTATCTATACCAACCTACCTGGTCGTCATGGTAACGATATTGGGTTTTTCTTTTTGGTTCACTTTCCCACATTTCACGGTTAGGTAGAGAGAACTTAGTGTAACAAGACACTCCGTTCTCCGTTGAGCGGAGGAAAATAACGCTGCGTTTTGTCAAATGCGCCACGATTCTTATTAAGGACTTATTAAGAACTAGCTACGGGCCCGTGTGAAATATAGCTGTTTCGTATTTTCGGCGGCCTTTTCGCAATACAATAAAATGCCCGGAAAACTAAAAAAAAATGGAGGACGAATGTAGCCTACGTGCATCCCAAGACCCCCAAGTATATCTATTTAAAATTTCATCACAATCGCTGTAGCGGTTCGGCCGTAACGACGTCACAGACAGACAGACAGAGTAGTTACTTTCGCATTTATAATATTAGTATGGATGGACTAATCATTTCTATATATACAATTGACCAGAGCGTGTCGTGGTCGGGGTCGGGGTCCCGCCTGGGCTGGGAGAGCTCTCCGCCCCCTCCGCCGCCCCCCGACGACATCATAGCGCTGTGCGCGTGCACGCACTGGACGGAGAGGAAGGACGGCTTGACGCATTTGGTGAGGAATTGTGCTCTTATTTCTTTGTTCACTCACTCATTGGTCCTTGTCTACTGACATGAACTATGTTATGTTCTGGATTATACTGGATATAACCGGTTTCAAACAGTTATAGCTAGTTACTAATAGCTTGTTTAATTAGATATTTGTGTTACTTAATCAATTTTTATTTTAATAAGACCTTGGGCTTTCACATTTTTGTAACATTTTAATTATAAATGTTTTCACCGAATCGTGTTTATAATGGATATTCGAAAATACAATTTAGATGGACTGGACTGGACGTTTTAAAGACTTTAGTAGTCTGTGATCAGAGTTTTTTAGATATTTAAAAAATATACACGATTAATCCTGTTAAAATAATTTTATTTAAATGCAACAGATAAAATTTGAGTAAGACCAAAAAATTACATAAAAAAATCATTTTCGCAGGCAAATTACCTGAACAGCGGTCGTCTCCTCACCGAAGACCAGCTAAGGCGTCTGACGGAACTCCTCAACAAGATGTTTGTAGACGCTCACACTAAAGTGTTCTCTCTGTTGCTGGACGCTGTGTGCGAACTGCTTCTTGTACACTGGCATCAGCTAAGGGATTGGCTGTATCAATTGATGTTCAGGTTTGTACTAGTTATTACCGGTTTGTGTTGGTTATAAGTGGTTTGGTGCAGCTTGAGGAAGTTTTAAGGGATGATATTAACATTTTTGTCGTGTTTTATATAATGCGATGTTTAACAGAACTGCTAAACAAGATTTTTAACATTTTTTAAGCGTTATTCGCACACTTAGGAAGTTGAAAAAGACATATTTAGAAAACGTGTAAAAAATTTGATTTGAATTGAACCCGCGCCTCTTGAAAACCGTTCAAGCATGCTTAGCTTCTTTTTGCTAAACAAGATGTTGATAGACGCACAGTCTTAAATATTCTCTTTTCTTGGTTGTGTTTGTGTGTGTGTGTGTGGCTATATAGCCATGCTTCTGATTTATATGGAACATTCTTGATTATAAGTGAAACCATATATAACCACTTTGTACCAGTTATATAAATGTAAAGACACGGTCCAAAAAGATGGCGAGAGCTTTACTCTTTGTTATTTGGTATACTCGACTTTATACTGGATACAACCGGTTCCTTTTGGTTATACGTGGTTTTGATTAGTGTTTTTAAATAAAAAGTGCTGGTTAATTACTTAATATATAATTGAAATTTATCTATAATTGTCCACAGATTGTTAATGAAATTAGGTACGGACATATTGGGTTCAGTGCAAAGCAAAATTATGAAGACTTTAGACGTTATACACGAGTGCTTCCCCGCTGAACTGCAGTTACATAATATATTCAGGTGAATATACTAATATATATATATAAATTTATACTGACTGACTGACACTGACGAAACTGCCGGACGTAGAAAATTTAAGTTTGGTTTATATGTTTCTTGGTGTAAGACAAGCGATGTTGTAGACTATAAGTTGTATAGAATAGAGAACCGGGGCCCGGCTGAAAAGAGACAGATGCTATGCTTTTTTAGTATTGTCATATTAAGTGCATTGGTATTTAAAGTCGCAAGTATCGTGCTTAGTCAGGTACATATCAACTGAGCCACTATGGTGAATTATATATGAGATTAAAATTAAAATTATAAGAGATGCTAGACAGCAAAAACAAGTTGTAACACGCGTATTAGAGTTTCAACGTTCGGTAAGAACGTCTGGTTTAGTTGTCTAGAGCCCTTGCACGTTACAATAGGCGCGGGTTCGAGTTTTGGTGTGTTTTACATTTTGTATGTGAATAACGTTTAATAAGTTAATAATAATAATAAATCATTTAAAAGAAAACCTTTGTTGTATAGCTTTTAGGCTATAATTGCTTTTGAAGAGTGGAACACCTAATGTAAAACTACAATACCAGCTATACTATAAGAAATAAAGAAATACCGTCTTTACAAAAGTTGTTCTGTATGACGGGTGTTGTGGTTAGAAGTGGGAAAGAGGGAAGTTGCGGGAAGCTATTAGTATAAAAATAAAACTATAATTTCCTCCCATTGTTTCCCCCAGATTCCTAGCAGACGGTGCGACGGCGCCCACTCCTAAGACGAAGGTAGCAGCTTTGAGATTTTTGGCCGATTTGGCTCACGATTATTGTACACCGAATAGTTTGGCTGTCGCTTTGCATGGTGAGTTGGTTTTTTTAATTTGGATTTTTATTCAATTGGCTAATTTCGTTTTAATTTGGATTTGAACCTTCCTATTGCATTTTGTCTTTTATTGTGTTATAGGTAAAAGTGTTACATAGAATTGTTTAAAAGTTTTTTTTCATTCATGTGATTTGACAATGGCCCTCAGGCGGCGCGGCGGGCGTGGCGGGTCGCGCGCTGGGCAAGGTGTGTGCGCTGGCGGGCGACGCGCGCGCCGCAGACGTGCGTCACTGCGCGCGCCGCGCACTCGCCTGCCTCTACGACTGCAACCCCGTGCCCGTACGTTCTTCCTTCCTTCCTTCCTTTTTCATATTATCTATATTTGTATGACGTCTCAGTGTCGATCGCCGAGAACTTTCCCACGCATGTTATAAAAATGAATACGTAAAGATTAGATTTGAACCCGTCTTCTTCTTGTATTGAGTAACTAAGCTATATACATTGCTTCCTCGCATTTCCAGTTCACGGCACTAATGTCGGAGCTGCCGACGGAGACGCAAGCTCTCGTCAACGGCGTGGTGCAGCAGCACGTCAGGCGGACTTCCAGCAGTAAGTTTTAATTTTTTTATTAAATATCTATATCTTTATTTTACTAATAAAAATGTTACTGATCGCTGTCTGTACATGGATTATATATAAAAATATATATACATTATTAGAGGGGACATTTAATAATATAATAATAGAACCCAAAACAATGATTTTGAATTTTTTGGTTGTTTGTTTGAGCACGCAATACAATTTTAACTATTGTATTGTGGTGAACTTCTCTTAGAATTCAGTGTTTATATCATCATTTTAATCAGAGATACATCATAGTGAAGTTTGAAAGAAAAAGAGAGAGAGATATATGTTAGTGGAATTAGAAAGACAGAGAGAGAGACAGTTACGTTTTGTATATTACTGTTGAGGCGAAAGAGCGCACACATTTTCTGTCTTTTTCTCTCATAGCCAGTTACGTTGCGTGTATACTCGTATACATACATACTCGTATGGAGCTAAGAAAGTTTTATTATGATCGTGTGATCTAAAGCGCACTTGTTATTTTTGGATATATATTACACGTTTAAGTGTTATTAAGACACTAAGGATATTTAAAACATTTTCACAAAACAAAAAATTTAAGCGCATCAGCATTTCCGCAATCTGCGGTTGAAACTCTTGGACGGCTACCAAGAGGCGCGGGTTTGAATCCCGCTGCGTTCAAATTTTTATGTTTTGTGAAAATGTTTTATATATATACATATATAATTAATTTGCTCAGCCGGAAGCGACAGTCCGCTAAGAATGTCGACATCGAACTCGAACAACGCGGAAGACGTTTACTCGCGTATAAGAAAAACCACCAACGAGATACACACCTACACCGCACAGCACTCTAACGGTAAATAAACCCTCCTTAAAAACTTTACCCCCGACCCCCCCCCACCCCAAGTTATATTAAATAACTAAAGGGGGGAAGGGTAGTAATTTTGTAATGACCCATGTTTTAGTAAAAAGACATGCAATGAGCCAGCGCATTTTTTTTAATATTATATTAAAAATAAATATTACAGGAGAACGGAGTGTCTTGACACTAGGTTCTCTCTGACTGCATTGTGCTATGCTATGCGGGAAAATGCGTGTAACTGAACCAATTTATTTACTAAAATTTTATTTCTACATTATATATATATATATATATATATATATAATTCATTTATTTATTTACTTTTTTCTTTTTTCAGCGGAATGCGGCAACCATATGTCTAGTAAGGATTCTGGTATTAGTCAAATGTCGGACGCGACGCTCTCCAGAGGACAAAATGGCGCTAATGTACCCAACGGACATTACAATGCGTTAGTATATCTTTATATATATATAATTAAAATGTAACTGATCGCTGTCTGTACATTAAAGATATATAAGAAATTTTGTTATTCGGGGCATTTATCAACGTTATAGAGGCCAAACAATTATTTGTATTGTTTATCTGTTCGTCTGTGCGTTTGTCCACGCTTATCTCAGGAACGACTCAACTGTTTCAAGTGCAGTTTTGACTATTGTATTTTATTAAACTTCCTTTAATATCGAGTGTTTATTTAATTTCAATCGGTTTTTCGAAATAAATTGTTACGACAATACAAATTACACTCGATAAAATAGCTTTAAAATATACTTTTTCATTTAGTTGGTTGAATCTTTGATCAATTGTAATGTACGGATATGATAATTACTATCATAGTTCAATTTAATTATAAATTTGAGCAAAGCTAAAAAGCACACGGCTTGGAATAGAACGAAGACGGGTTAGCTGGTCATAGCTATGGAGTGAAATTTAATTTAGTTTAATTCTCAGGTTGGTTTTAGAACCGAATAAAGTTACGGGCGACAATTAGTACTATATGTATAGTACATGTGTGTCAATGTCTTGAATTCAAGCTGTCGAGAGGACAGAGTGTCTGACACTCTGTTATCTCCGCCTGAGGAAGCTGCTATTCATATAATATTTAACAAGTGGATACAAAATTAAAATTAGTACATTTCAATCCCAAGGCTTTTGACACTGTATTCGTTTTTTTTCCAATATTAACATACAGCAAATATAAACGAATAAAAAGAACAAGGATTTTTATTTGAATGTTTTTTGTACTGGTATATAAATGGAGAATGGAGTGCGTTGACACTAGGTTGCCTCTAGCTGCTGTAAAGGAATAAGCGTTTCCAGAAGACGCGGGTTCGAATCTCGTTCTGCGTTAAAAAAATTATAAGTTATCTTATATTTTTTTTTAATTTTTGTTTCTTTATTCCGCAGAGACATGATAGCCAGAGCGGCCTCAGCGGACAGCTCCGAGGAGGCCAGCAGCACTAAAGAATCGTCCCCGATACCACACAATCGACTTGATTACGGACCCCATGGGTATGGAGTTCACTGCCTGATTGGTTAAACTTAAAATGGCCTAACCTAGATTTTGACTGTTTGACAGTATTTAAATCATTTTTTGGCCATTTTGAACTGCAAAGACCCGGTTAGGTTATTCTATGATGATGAGAATCTAATGTCCAGACACACCGTTCTCCACTTTCCGCTCCGATCCAAGGTTTGTCTCAGGTACCAGAGCGGTGAAATGAAAATATTTTAAAATATAATTCCCCCAAGTGGGAATTGAATCCACAACCATGTTTACATTCAGACGCTGTCCCTTTGTCACATTCTTCCTTGTATTTTGCGCTATAATAACACTGTAATAGTATGGATGATTCTGGAAAACAGCACTGTAAAAGACAAATCTCATAGCATACATTTTGTCTCATTCCTTTAATCGTTTTCTTATATATTCGTTACTTACTTTTTTTTTCTTTTTGTGTATTCCCAATTTTTTTTGTTTAGCTTTAGTAAAACCACGGAAACCAAAGGTATTAATGTATATGTATTTGTTTTCAGTGATTACAACACAGCGCATTTGGGTCGGGACAAGGTGAAGCCGTACGAAATGGACGACAACGGATTGATCATAACAAAGTGTACGTATTTGAAAAATATGTTGTATTTGAACGTAGCGGGATTCGAACCCGCATCCCTTGTGTAACGTCCAAGCGCTCTTCACAACTAAGCTGTACATTATTATTATTATTATATAAAGTACGTAGAACTCTTCTATGCTGGTTACAACTTATTTTTGTTGTTAGTAGTCGATAGTTTTCAATTTAATTGTTGAGTGGTTGTAAGGTATAAAGGTTTTACGCATCTCGTAACTCAACGCCGCGCTTTGTCTTACAAGAGCAGAGAAATTAATATAAATTTCTTTTTTTTTAATTCAATTTACATTAGTCTTTTCCTCTAGTGTGTTTCGAACCCACTGCCAGTCGTGTTTACAGTCAGACGCTGTCACACTGCGACACGATGACCTCAATATTCGATGTTTTTATTATCTTCCAGCTGGTCTCCGAGAATTGGAAGTTTTGGAAGCGTTGAGCAATTTGGACGTAGCGACGGCGACACCTGAGCAAACTGAGCAACTCTTGCTGAGCACTCACGAAATACTGAAATATGGCGATTGTACTAAACCGCAGGAGTATTTTAAGTAAGTTGTAATCAATATATGTATATATATATATATATATATATACTAGCGATCCTATAGTGCGTAAACTATAGCTGTTTCGTATTTTCGGAAAACAATGAATTCCTAGAAAAAAAATTAACGTTTATTCCCAGGACCCTCAAGTGGCTCTATAATCAAAATGTCGTCACAATCGGATCAACAGTTTGACCGTGTTGACGTCACAGACGGACACGAACAGACAAGAGTTACTTTTGCATTTTATAATATTAGTATGGATTATACAATTTTTAAGTAATAATAAATATTTATTATGATTGTTCCAGGAACATAGTCCGGGTGGCGCTAGCTGCACTGTCAGTTGAAGAAAATGCGGCTGACAAGGAAAATGCCGAGAGTGCTGCGCAACAGTCGTCTGGTAAATTACAGGGGTTTTTTTTTGTAAGTGTACGAGACACCTAGTGTCAAGACACTCCGCTCTCTACGCTATATCGTTTCCACTAGTGGTGGGAATCGGACCCACTACCAATCGCGTGTGCAGTCAGATGCTGTCACACAGCGTCGTTATGGCATCATACTTTAATTCGACAACTTGATATTATATGAAACGATGAAAGTATAGGAGGTTCCTTAGTTGAGACCATCGTATTGACATATAAAGACAATATTAATAAGTAAAGTTTATTACTCTGTAGAAGAATATTTAGAGGATACAAATGTGTGGAAGTAATATGATTTGGAGTTTGGTGCAGTTTAGCTACCACTGTGTTGAATGATGGAATTGTAACTTTTGCATTTGAAAAGAGCAACCGTTGAGTTTCTCTGTGGCTCTTATCGGCAGAACTACTTCCAAGCCGATGGTAGCTTTATGTTCCTTCGACTATTTAAAAGTGCTCGCAATAGTCTATATTTGAATTGGATCTGTGACAGCGTCTGGCTATACCCGCGATGGTTGTGGATTCGATACACACTCGGGTGAATTAACATTCAGTTTTAAACATAGTGCAGATTGACTCACATAACACCTTGGATTCGGTAATAAGCCCAGGTCACTAATCCACTCGTTCCACCAGGTTGGGGGACAGCCCACGAGCGTGCAGCCTCAGAGGCCATCAAGGTGCTGGTGTGGCTGTGCCGGCGTCCGGAGACCAGGCCCAACTGGCTGGAGTACTTCGACCTGATCCTCCTGAAGGTCATCAACGCATACTCTCTGAGTAAGGAGGTGATGAGGGCGGTGGATGCAGGGATGCCTCACATTGCAAGGGCCTTGCCAGCTCAACAGGTGGGTTTTTTTTAAAAAAAAAAAGAAGGATACTTTTCATTAAAAAAAAAGCTTCAAATATACTATTACAAGCAGTTACGTATCGTCGACTAACAAAATGTCAGTATTGTCAGTATAGTTTATTCATCTGAACGATCAAGATATCATTTTCAAAAAGTCGCAGGTCCATCAAAATTAATTTAAAGACCAAAGATCATATTAATTATCTTTTTAGAAGTGTATAAAGTTGATTGTTTAGAGCAGGGGTGAGCAACCCTCGGCCCGCCTTATAACTTAATGCGGCCCATGTTAAATAACGCAGACGAGAAAAAGGTTTTTAAAAAATATATATTTATTGCACATTAGTAAAGTACAATCTTTCTGTGCAACAATTACAAGTTAAAGACAACAATATTTTAATTATAAACTTACAATAATGAAAGAAAAATAAAATAGCAAATATTTCTATTCTATTGTTCTTTTTCTCGATATTCGTGTTTTATACTTTGTTAGCGGTTGTTGGTATCTAAGAGCGACTAGCTGTGCGACTTCGTCCGCATGGAATTCTGGAATAAACGTAGCCTAAGTTACTCCTTATTATATCAGCTATCTGCCAGTGAAAGTCCAGACAAAATCGGTACAGTCGTTCCAGAGATTAGCCGGGACAAACAGATAAGGCAGACATAAATTGTAAAAAATGTTATTTGACTATATTATTTTGAATATTATTAACCTACACTCCAATTCTATTTATTTGAATATAGATATTGTCTCCTTTAACTTTTACTAGTACTATTTAATAATGTGTTTTTGGCCGCCAATTATAAAAAAATCTATATTTGTATAAGCTCGTTATTGAAAAAGGACGCTCAATATTTTTCTCCAGGTCCTGGCGCTTCTGAAACCGGTGATTCGTACCCGAGGGTATCCCACATCGCTCTGCGCCCTGAAGCTCGCGGCCGAGGTGGCCAAGGCGAGGGCGCCGGAACTGACTGACGATATAGTCGCTCAGCTCATGGAGGGAGTTGGGCAGGTTGGTGTTTTTTTTTTAAATTGGTTTTCATCTAAACCCTTACAGACACACGGTCCGTACTTCCGGTAGCTATATTTTTATTTATTATATTTCATAGCCCAATTAAAGCTCAGGATCAGGATAACTAATAGTAGATATAACATTTGAGACCACGGTGTCTTAGTGGGACAGTCGTCTGACTGTGGGTTCTATACCCACTTGGTGTGATGATTATGATTTATATATTCTCAATTTCCTCGCTCAGCCGAACAACACAAGTCGCGGCGTTAAGTGCCTCCGGCGCACAGACAATGCTGTATAATTTTTTCCTACATATGTATAAGGCTTGGCCATACATTTGTCCGTCCGCAGCTCGCCGACCACCAGAACTCGGCGGTGCGTAAGGCGGCCGTGTTCTGCATGGTGGCCTTCACCTTCGCGTTGGGGGAGGAGCGCATGCAGCCGCACCTGAAGCACCTCTCCGTCAGCAAGTACCGCCTCCTGCAGGTGGGCTTGTAGTCTCAAGATAAATGTTCATATATTGTTAAATTAATAACATATTAATATATCGTTGTTATAAAATGTATCTAATATAATAAAATAAAATTCTCCATTACAGGTGTATATAAGCAAGCAACGCGAGGAGGCGGCAAAGGGCAGCCCGCCCTCGTAGCGGCGACCTCGCCGCGCCACGCGCAGCACGCAGACCGACTGACGCCACCGGCCGCAGTGACGTCACTGGCGGCCCGCGCAAGTTGCCCGTGCATAGGTGTGCCAGCAGATATAACAAATGGAGGCGTTACCGTCGCGATAATCCGCTTAAATAGGTGGCTTCAGCGGTAACACGTCATCCGCTTGGTAACACGGCAGCCATTTTGTAACGCGAGACATTGGTAACGTTTGTTAGCGCGCAGTTTGCTGTAATTCGGTAACATATATTAATTGTATGGTAACACGTTAAGTTGACTTTGGTAACGTTATTTTTTTAATATGCTTTTTGATAATCTTAAAAAATAATGTGTAACTAAATCAAAGTAATCCCAGTGTTGAGTATATTTTATCTCTTATTACTTTTTGATCGACACCGTTGTTGACATTGCTGACGGTTGTTTTTGTTGACACTGACGTATTTTTCTTTTTTTTTAAATCTTGGAGTAGGCATACATTATCAAGGTTAATTGCCTTTTATAAAAAGTTACTAAAATTAATATATTTACTGGCACACTACGTGTATAGGTAACTTGTTCGAAATTCTGTATAATCCAATCAAAATCGATATAGGCTTATTAAAATGCTTATATAGTTTGAATATTCTATACAATATTGGTCATACGTACATACAAGATACATACAAAATGTCGGTTTTGCGCGTTGCGCTGTGAGCGCGAGGTTTTTCTTTTTTGGGAATATAAAAATAAATTTAATTGAATGTATATATTTAGAGAGATATGCGCCAAATTTAATTATTAGCATACATACGGTGTTGTGTTAAATGGAGATGTTTCTTGTTGATGATTTTGTATTGCTTCACTCGAGAATTGAACCTGGGACCCGTGTTGAATATACACTAAGAAATTAATAATTCACACTTCCAATTCCATTTTAATATGATAATAGATAGCTTAATTCACTGTACTATGACGTAATAATGTTGCAAATAATAGTTTTCCTTGTAAAATACGTTGTTTTTTTGTATTCATTTTTATTTAACACAACACTCACTTCCTTTCCGTGTACGGTTCACAAAAAAAAGTATCCATTTAAAAATTGTTTAGTATATAAGACTATTGAAATCATGCCTTGTGAGTACAGTCAGGAGAAAAAGTTAAATGTGAAAAATAATTATTAAAATAGGGATTTTTTTATTCTACCATTACTTTTTAGTGACTTTTTTTCTGACTGTACCGTTTGAACTGCGATTGTACAAGTAGGTGTATAGTTTGTTTAATGTATCGCTAATTTTCTATAACGAAAGTTGCATACAAATCTGTTTAGTAGTAACAAAACGAACAAACAGACATACAATTTCTTATTAATATATAATATATGTAAAATGTTAGTATTTTATAATAAATTAGGTCATTTTTTTTTTATAAATATTTACATCGTTTTAACGAAATTAATGGTACATTAAACAATTTTCAACTATAATTTGAAAAATGCAAGAATATTATTAGTAGTCTTCTTAACATTGATTTTGGTATATTCAAACGTTTTGACGTAAAATTAGTTTTTTTTGTGGGACAATTTGAATAACTTACATAATTATAAGTTCAATATTTAATATTTATAAAAATATCTACTATTTTTGTCTAATCAATAACTGGCATATTTTAAACTCGGTTAAAACATCTGTAATATTTATAATATTTAAGTGATTCAAATTTCCAACAAGCGCACTCGTAAACGATAATTAGCGCTTAATCTACATTAAATCGTTACAAAATCATATTTATCAATTTAACGTATATTAAATGGTAATTAAGGTCTATGAGTATGAGTACTTGTGAGTAGAATAAGTTAAACGATGATGGACAGACGTGTGTAAAGTTTTATATATGTATAGCGGAAAAGGTGATGTGATTAGTTTGTTATATAGAAAATGAAAAAAATTTTGAAACTAAGTTTTGTTTATATTGGAGTTGTAAAATTCGTTTTTTTTATACATGTTGATGTTTTTTAATTAAAAATATCTCTGTAACAAATAGACGTGCTGTTATCTGTTAAATATATTATATATTTGCGGCTTTTATCACGTTCTCAATTAAATCACCAATTTTGCTTAAATTTATAATCTGAATTGTTATAAACTTTTTTGTTTATGCACCGTTTGAAAATGAAATGTTAAATGAACACTAAATGTTAAGGGAATTTTACAAAAATACAATAGTCGAAACTGCATTTGAATCAGTTTAACCGTTTCTGAGATTAGCTAGCACAAATGCACAAGAATTAATTGTTTTGGGCTCTATTACATTGTCTCATATATCTTCCATGTACAGACAAACTTCAGCTATTATATGTATAGACTATTATTGGTTTCGTTGAAAAAAGTCCTGCTGTATTCTAAATTTTCATACAAATTTTGAACAATATTACAAAATAATCACAACACTAAAAGAACAATGCTTTAGAAAATAATTTTAATTTGGTTTTCAAATACACTGAAACTATATATAGGAGGTTCTATAGAAGGATGCGTTTTGGAGCGAAGTGGGTGTGGGTTCGATATACCGATGTAAAAGGAAATTATAAATGTTTGTCATTTTTTATAGGCTTATATAATTATTATTACGTAAGATTTGAACGCAAAAAATATTTTTTTTACACATTATCAAAGTTTGAGTTGGACGAAACTTAAAACTCAATTTTTTAAACTCAAAAATGTAAGTAACTTTATAAACAAGGTGGGTCTCTAGGTGGAAAATGGAATTTTTTGACACTAGGTTTATTTTTTATAACTGCACCCACTTTCGTTAGAAATTAAAGATTATTGTGAGCTATTGAAACGGGATTTATTAAGTGGCAGGTAGTTTTTTTTTATTTTATGCAATCAATACAGATAATAGTTCTTTCGTTTCTTTTTTTTCTAAAATCCGTTGAAATAGCTTGCAGATTAAAAAAGTGTAAGCTTTGCTGAAAGCTTTTAATGTGCAAATGATGAAAACAAAAGAAAATGTTGCAAATATGATCTATATATAAAAAATAAATCTGTCTATACATAAGTTAATTGTATCTTCTCACTTATGTGTATTTAAAAATTAGATTTTTTACTAAATCTCCGCAAAGAAATAGGTTTTTTTAGGCATTATAATTAGTAATCTTAGGCTATTTTTGGATAATTTGCAACGATTTTCTTTTATTATAAATCAATAAAAGACTAACGATTTCGACTTTTAAAACACTTTTAAGGTTTAATATTTAATATATTGATATGCTGCTGTTGTATTTTATATTGAGATAATGGCCAAGTTTGTTCTAAGATAACTAAATCATTCTCAATATTTATAATTGGGTAGAAACAGGGTCAAGATTTTATAAATATTGGTCAAGTTTGCATTAGATTTGTTAACGTAACAATATAATTTTGTTTTATACTTCAACACACAGATTTGGCCAAGTTTGGTTACAAATCGCCAAATTATGTCTTAATTGACTATAATCCCAATATTGGTCTTTGGGCTAACTTTGGGTAAGTTTTAATTGAACTTGGCTAATTTATGGATTTCATATTTGTTATATTTTTATAAAATAAATTACCGCCAAGATTTACTTCGAACATAATAAGTTTAAGCCTTATAAAAATAAATAGCAAAAAACCTTGGCTACAATTCGTCAAGACTATATTATAAGGAACTTGGCCTCTATTTCAATATCTAGTCATCAGCAGCTGTCATTAGTCGCGTAGTGTATGTACATTTACGTGAATTTGTAAAGGCTAGAACGTTTATCATTCAGTTTTTACCAAAGGAATAAGAAATGAAACCTAGAAAATTTATTTTTTACTTTTTAAAACATTCTGTATAGTAATAAACATATGAAAGAATAAAACTTGCATTACACTTTTTATATACAAATATATAATAGAAATTATATATTTAGTGTAATACAAGTTAATTTTAAAAGTTGTCTGACCAAAATGACATAAGAGGTATCGCTATCTCTTTCTGTCGTATAGCGTTGTCTCTCTCTATCTATCTTTAGGGGACTCATTCCAATACATACATTTTTCTCGATTGTGGAGTGTTGGTGCCTTTGTCGTTGCGTTGTTTTGAATACTCGTTGGGCCAAGAGCTGGGAACTCCATCTCGTTCTCGCGTCGTGCTGTCTCGCTCTTGTCTACAGTTGTTTGTATGTACATTGTAATGTATTAGTTTTTTTTTTTAATGTTTGTCGCAAACGCTTGGCGTGTGATTGTTTGAACCAATGTTGGTTTATAATTGAAGATATTTTTTTGTATGACAGACCGACGTTCATACATGTTATGTATGCATTTTTCATGGTTTTTACGTATTATAATATTTTTTTGCCCCTTTTTTATCTTTCCATTGTCTATATAATGTGTGTGCGCGTCGGTGTGTTCCTACGTTGTGTGTAATTTCATACGAATGTGTAATTTCATACGAATTGTGTTAAATTATATAATTGTAGTTTTTGTAACGAGCTGTATAAATTTAACTATAGTTCCATTTCGGTTCGAAATTAGAAGGTAAAATAAAATCTGTTATTCAATATCTAATTGAATTTATACAATGTTCCCGAAAACTTCTATACCATTCGATAATTTACTTATTATTTCTATTTTCTATTATTATTTAATTGTCATTTGTAACGCTTTAATACTATTAGTGACTAATCTTTTTATCTACATTTTATATTCTGTGCGACGCTACACATATATTCGTCTCTTTCTAACTTATAATTGAGCACGGGTGTGCGAGAGGGGGACAGCATGTCGAATGTTAGCAAGAGATGGATATATGTTGGGTGCCGCAAGCTCGTAGACAGATTTCAATGAAGATTTGAATCTCATGCATTTTTTTTGTGCTTTTATTTCAAATTATGGAAACTTCATCACATTTAATTTAAGTTCTAGTTTTTTTTGCTTAAGTTTTGTGCTTTTTTGCTGTGCTCTTTTTCTCTTTTTGAATATATCTTAGTGTTTCGATGTTGATGTGTAGAAATTGAAATCTGTCTACCGTTTTTGTCGTATGTTTTATGATACAGATTAAACAATCAATGGTTACCGTTTGAATACATCTGGAGTTGAAATTTATTTTTACTCTGTGACATAAAATGTTTGACAAATTGTACAACACGCTGTATAAGTAACTTTGTGCTTAGGATCTTACAATTGTAAGTGAAAAATTATTATTTAATTTTTTTTCTCAAGCTTTAATACTTGATTTAAACTTAATTTCTTTATCACATTTTGAATACAAAGAAACGAGAAAATAATCCCAGTTATTAAAAAAATAAATAATAAATTTTAAACTTAAACGCCTGTAAAAATATAATACACCAAAGATACTTGTCCTTTATACAGGTGGTTGTTAATTGATTAAAAAACCTGCAACTATTTGTTTTTAATATCTATTCATTGTTTGCATAGAATTTTTTCTGTTAAATGTTAGTTTTGACACAAGCATTTAATTTTTTTTTGCATTTAATAGTTTTTTTTTCTTCAAATATTCGTTTTCAAACGCTCCTGTATATAGTGTACGGTTACGATATACAGCGTGTTTATTGTTCGCATTTATTATAAGTAACGCTTGGTGCGTGCGTGTGTTCGCTGTCGACAGTAATATTTAAACCATTAATTCTATTGATTATTATTATTAATGTACAATAGATATGATTAAAAATGATTTTTAAGCTTTGTGCGTTTTATTTGTAAGTACCCGCCGCTGTTGGAAGTACCTTGGGACGCTTGCTAACGCGATTGGTTGTGGGTTCGAATCCCATTCTGTAGAATAATCTTTGGATGGCAAACATTTGTAAAAATCTCTCTACAGAGATGCTAGCGACAGGTATAAGTTGTAAAAAGCGTATCTCGAAGTAGCTGGATGTAGGACGCATGGGTTAGTGGTTAGAGCGCTTGGACGGTTTTCAAAAGGCGCGGGTTCAAATACCGCTGCGTTAGTTTTTATACGTTTTCGAAATATATGGTTTTTTTTTATTAATGAGTATTTTCGTTTCTCCGCTATGGTACACAAGAGGAGACGAGAAAGTAAAGCTAGCTTCTCTGTATTTCGTTGTATGCGGGAAAATGTGTGAAGTTGAAATAACCTATATCTCCTATAAATAAAACAAACACTATTTGGATCTACGTGGTTTTGGGTTTTTTTTTGGACCTGACCAAGGAACTATTGCCTCCCGAATTCTGACATCAGGTTTATGATATATATATATATATATGAAATATTGTATTTTCAACGGATTCGGACACGTGTGCACATTTTGAAACAATTTAGATTATAATAAATTTGTCTTGATACTTTGTAGTTGTTTCTTAAATTGATAGATTGATACAAATGAAGTTGAATCAAGTGTTCCATTGAAAATGAACCTGTGACTCTCAACTAACAATTAGTTTTCAATATTCTTATATCACAACTACTCACAAAATGCTACTGAAAATGGGTGTGCGGTAAGAGGCTTGGCGGGACACCTCGGTTGACCTCCGAGAACACAGTATTGATGATGCTGGATAAGGAATGAGGACCCGGAGTGAGGAGGGCCTATACTTTTTTTTTACGTTTTTTTTTATACGTTTTCTAAATATGTCTTTTTCAATTTCCTAAGTGTGCGAATAACACTTCTAAACATGTAAAAAAAAAAAAAGTATATATAAAAATACTACTTATCTTATTTCGTCTGTACGTCTGTAGGTAAAATTTAAAGGAACAAAATACAGCAAAGAAAGTCTTTAGTTAAAATTTCTTCCTCTATAGACATATCCGCACATATTGTTTGTTACACTCCGATTATATGAAGACGAGAGGCGGTGTATACTTCATTATTTAAAAATACCATTGTGGCGCAGTGGGACTGTCTGGATGGAAAGGCGATTGGTTGTGTATTCGATCCCCACTGGACCCGGAGGAAAGATTATAACAAATATTTCAACTATTTTCATTTCTTCGCTCCGTTAAGTGCCAGTGTCTTGATTTTGGGAGGAAAGTAGAGGCCGGAGTGTCTTGACACTAGGTTCCCTTTGACTATCCTTTTTTCTTTGGGATTGGGAAATTGGATTAGTTATGTGGGAATTCGGACTGGCAGATGTGGACCGTCCGTATACCCACTAACACCTCACAGTGCTCCTCCTTGGCTACCACTAGCAGAGGCCACGGGGACCCCCATTCGTCCGTGAGGTCTCAGCTAAACTGCTATGCGGGAAATATTTTTTTAATATTTTATAGAAAAGTTCTCTAAGTAAGGAATACTATAAGTTGCACAGTTCCCAGTGTCACTCCGTTCGATTCAAGGCATTGCGTTCTAATTTTAAATAACTTCGTTCTACCGAATGGGAATCGAACACGCGACCATTGTGTACACAAAAATGGCCTCAAAGAAAACACACCTATCGCTTACATACCCAAGGAACACACCTTCAAATCCTGCTTCGTACTGAATCCATTGCATTAAAAATCTCTTATGCAACTCAAAACAAAGCCACAGACCATTCTATTCTATTACTAAAAAAAAAAAAAAACGAATTCGTCATCAATGTACACAAGTGTTCTGAAAACAAATAGTAATTAATTCTATTGAATTGTTTTAACAAAAGATAATTTAATTGTTTTTGTTTAGCTTGATCAGTGGCTTGTTCGAGTCTGACGACCAAGGTGGTAGAAATGTTGACCAAGGTGGTAGCTTTGTTGATGATGGTGACAGCGTGTTTGGCTGGTGAGTGTTGAAAAAATGATAGATACGGTTTCCTTCATCCGGAAGCCAGTTTCCTCGCGGTATTTTTAATCTATATTTGGTACAAATTGGTCTAGACCAACTTCTATATATGGTATATATGGTACAAATTGGTTTGGACTTCAGCTGGGCTGATGAGTATCTTCTAAGAGCTCTTTTCCAAAATTAAGTCTTAAACTTAAGTATTTTATTCGTAGGTGTTTCTTTTTTAACTTAATGTATGTATGTAATGTAATACATATTAATTAAGTACTGGGATTCGAACCCGCGCCTTTTGTAACATCGCTTGGCTGTAAACAATAAAGCTATACGTTTTTATTCATATTAATTGATTAGAGTCTAGAGTTCTCGACTGTGCGCGATGGTTGTGGGTTCGATTACCACGAGGGAATGATTATATTTAAATTATTTTCATTTCTCCGCCCTGGAGACAAATCAATTGAGTTCCGCGATTAACACGCAACGTCTCGGACTCATGCGAAAAGTGAAATACGGAGTGTCTTGACACTCGGCTATATCTGATTAAAAGCAAGAACCTGCAAAAGAAAAATAATATGCCCCCCCTTTTCCTCTACAGTGCCGTCTAATATCATCCGTCCATGCAAATTAAACCACAAGGAGTGCATTCGTGATAACCTTGCAATCAACTCGCGATGCAACCCGAAGGTACGCGGGTTCGTTCCCAGCGCATACAAAATACCAAGCTTCAAGTTCGACACGCCCTATTTCAACGCGACTTACATCGATGAGAACTTGATCATTAGAAACCATAACAAGTGTGCTGTTTCGGAGTTTTTGTGAGTATTGTATGTGTGGGAGCGTGTTTTGGATGGAGGCAACTGATGGTGGTCACCGCGGCCCACGACCCCCGTGTAACACTAGAAGAGATACAGGGATCGTGCCGGCCTTTAATTGTCTGATTGGAACCGCGGTTGGTTGTAGGTTCGATTCCCAGTCGGATAATTGAATATAATTTAATTTAGTTTTTGTTGTCTAGAAAAAAACAACTTACTTCCGTTAACCTCTGAACTCTACGCGCTTAAGTTTCCATTATAAGAAAATGGCATAAAAATTATAAAAACTATTACTAATTCAAAACGGAATAATCATAACTTAGTGCTATACGAATACAAATCCTATTACATTATTTTTTTAATATAATACAGAAAGTGGAGCTTCTGACAGTTTAAAGAGGCCCCTCAAGCCTCCACATGTGTCTCAAGTCCCAGACACTAACCGAACTCTCTTGCAATGCCATGGACACCTAATGGAATGCTAATGGGCTTCTTAATTCTTAAATATATATATATATATATATATATATATATATATATATATATATATATATGTATATTTATAAGCTAATCGCTTTTATAATTAGTGAAAAGCTAGAGTCAAGAGCGGCGAAACAAAAGAAATAATTTAAATATAATCATTCCATCGAGTGTATATCGACATTAAAACTCATCTGAACAAGTCAATTTATAGGCAATTAAGAAAATGCTTGTTCCAGCTTTAATATCGCATCCGATGTCGCGGTCATAGCCCTCGACTGCCCTTTGCTGGAGTTCGAGTCAACCAGAACCCTGATCCAGCACGCGTCTCTACGGGAAGATACCAAGTACAGCTTCAACTATAAAGGGACTTATCGTAAGTAACCATTGGAGACATGTGAGTGGAACTTTTTTTACAGATTCTTGCTTTTTCCCGCATAGTCAGAGAGAACCTAGTGTCAAGACACTCCGTTCTCCACGCCCCACCTCTCAAAGTGTCAAAGCTGGGACTCAACGCCGCGCTGTCGTCTTGTTCACCGGATCGGAGCAGGTCAATTGAAAAGAATTAAATTTTGATCAATCCTCCGAGTAAGAATCGTATCTATAACCAATGGTTATTACTATAGTTTTTTTTAAATAATTTAAACCCATTTTGATAAAAAAAGTCAGAATATTTCAATGCATTTCATTGAATACCAGTGTAAATTAATAATTTTGCAACACACATTAAACAGGAATTTTAAAACTCCAATTGTCTCAACAGTACTGTCTTAGTAGCTTGCGACTGTCAGTACTGACAATTTTTAAACTACACGTAGTATCGTGTTTTTTTTACAAATATATCAAATTAAATAATATATTATATATATAATATAGAGCCTATTGGTCTTAACAGCGAAACCGATGTTGTGAGGGAAAAGGGCACTTGGTTCCTGCGAAATACCAGCACTAGTTGGCTGCTTGAGAGGGACACAAGTTATTTTAAATTTAAAACAAGACCGTTATAAGAACCTTAGAAAATATTACAATTTAGTCGTTAAGTCTAATAAATACTTAGCCTAAACTTAGCCTAAACTTCTACCAAAACTTATTCTAAGAATATGTCCATTTGTTAGACAGTATACCTTAAGGGGGAGTTACTTCACTTTGTGATTGCAAAACACATAATTGCCACTGTTTCTACATTGCATTACATTACACTACACTAACACCCACCAAAAGTTTCACCCTTATTAGTCTTCTCATTAAGTCCGTGTTATCGGACGCAAGGTAGCCTCAACAAGAAATAAATATAATAATGCTTTTGCTGGTAGCTGCCGCTAGGATTGACAATACTGACTTTTTATGTTAATTGACGATTCGATAATGCTTGTAATAGCCTATTTCGAATAAAGAATATTTAGATTTATGTTTTCTTAATATGTTTTTTTCAATTTCCTCAGTGTGCGAATAACACTTAAAAAATGTTAATATATATATATATTGATTTTGATTTTTATTTTAACACATTTTTTAATGTGATCATTTTAACCATATCAGTCAATCAATGAAAACTACCTGTGACCAAGAACCACTCAAACATTAGTTTTTCCGAAACATATTTTCGTATATCGATAATAATACCGATAATAATATCGGTATACGAGAATATGTTTTGGAATCGATTAATAAATCTGCGTAGCGTTTATACGCTAAGATATATCGATCCGACAAGATAATTTTATTTCAATAAGAAATATATAATATTTTAATGTATTTTGTATAGCTTTAATCCGCATCACGGTCAACCTGCCGCACACCAAAGTTCTGGACCTGTGTAGTTCGTTTGCGTTCGCTGACGTCACAGCGCTACCCATCTTCAACATCAACCCCAATGGTAATCACTCTGTTTTAAAACATTTTATCTTCTAGAAGAGAAGCTAGAAGATTAACTAAAGACAATGCATAGTCTTTACCAGCTTCCGCCCATTTAAGATGTAGCATGTTACCGGAATTCAGCTTAGCATATTGTTTTATCAAAGCTAGGAAATGAACTTGTCTCATCTTCCTAGAGCGGAAACTTTTAAATGGTTCAATTTGTTTGTATTAATCATTCTGCCGTGTGTGTATCGAAGTCACAACCACTCGTGTGGTCAGTCAGACGCTGTCCCACTGCGCCACGACGGTGTCAATATTAAAGGAGTTTGAATATATTATGTATTTAATATATTTTAGAAAATGTTATGGAAATTAACTTAAAATATTTTATTAATCGTTTTTTATAAAAAAAAGCATTAATTAACAAAAAGAAATAAATTCATTAGTTAAATATCTATTAGGGTACTTAGAAGATATTCATACAGAAGATATACATACAAACATTGAGGAACATATTTTTAGAAAACGTATTAAAATTTTGAACGCGGCGGGATTTGAACCCGCGCTTGAACTGTTTCGTGGCCAAGCGAACTAACTGCTAAGCCATTCGTTACATTCGGCTATTTCAAAACTCTTATACGGTTACACATTGCATATGCAAACGTTGATACTTTTTTTTTTTAATTCTAATATCATATATTTTCTTTCAGATCGTAAAACAGAAAATTTTTTAGCAAAAGATTTGACTTTGTTAAATATATATGAAAGAGAAACTTTCTTCGAACGCGCGAACCAACTCGCACGCTACTACATTAATTCTATACTGTGCGATTTTAGATGCAACTTTTGAAAATTCTAAACAAATACTTGAAGTCTAAGTAAGAAGAAAGAAAAAATAGTGTGATATTTTAAAATTCAGAACAATATAACGAAAACAATTAGATATTGTTAATCTGCAATTGTCCAATGTTTTTGAATTAAATAATCGGTTAACACATTTTATAATCTGTACAAAATTCTTTTTAATTAATAAATAACACTAAAATTGTTTAAAGTAAATTTTGGTTTAAATTTTTAAATAAAAGGATTAAATTTTGGTTTTTTGTTTTTGTTTAATTTAAATTTAGGCATGAACCATAAGATGGAGAATCGACTTTTGATTCCGTTTTGGTTCTTAGAAATTTCAATTCCCGGAATCGATTAATAAATCTGAACAATTGATTCTGGTAATGAAATCGATTCTGAGTAAAAAAACATTTTACCACATATTTTGTGAGAGTAGATATGGAAGATGTGTTTCAAAAATATGAACATGCTCTTGTGTATTTATACCCTTAATCTTAAAGAATCTATTCATGGACGTAAAAACGTAATAAATCGATTCTTGGTGGATTCTGATAACTCGGCATCGAGTCTAAACAATCGAGTTAGTAGTACATTCGGCTGCGTCGAAATTCTTATACGTTCATTTCTGTTTTTAGCATCTCTGAAAGACAGATTTCTCCTACCCAAAAACTATTTCTAAGAAACAATCGTTTGGCAACAGAGAATGCAATTTCTTTGCTTACAAAAAAAAGAAGTTGTAATAAGCGTATTTAAAGATTCTAAAAATTGCAACAATTTCAAAGGTATCATTGACACTCTGGATTACGCAATTGTTAATAAATAACCACCGCAAACGATTTTCCCAAGATTTGATCTGATATCCGGAACTATAAGTGTTTAAAATTCTTATATTGCATTGTATTATTTAATATTGAACTATGGATTCTGAAACTTCAGGCGTTCATCTTTATTCTTACATACTTATTGGCAACACACTACGTTTGAAATATATACATATAAAACTAATCTAACATATGTCCTAAACAGTCATTTTATTACTAATTAAAATACTTAAATTCAAAGAGTTTCGTAATAGTCTAGGGTTTCTGATAGGAAAATAAACAAAATAAAAAAAAATAGCCTTTATTGTTACTCTAGTGTACTCGTGTACTGAAATGCCTGACTGAATTTAAAATAATAACTTAGTTCTAAATAAATTATCTGCATATATTTATTGGCAAACGGTCGTTAATCCGATGGAACTTGTCTTCTGACAAAGGCCTCCTCTAAAGCTTTCCACATTTGTCTATCCTTCGCTGCACGGGTCCATATTGGCCCTGCTATTTTCTTGATGGCATCCTCCCATCTCTTAAACTGTCTGCCTCTGATCCTTTTGCTGTCTCTTGGATACCACTCTGTTATTGGTCTTGTCCATTTCTCCTTATTGTCTCTTATTACATGTCCTGTCCATCTCCACTTCAATTGTTTCTAAATTGTGTATGCAATTTTAAACTTTCGTTTTTCTTTTGATATATTTTATTTTCACCCTGTCCGTTTTTTTGACTGGTACAATGCTTCGCTCTATACAGTTCTGACAATTCTTTATTTTGTTAGCTAGTTTTTTTGTCAGTGTCCAGGGTTGACAACCGTATAGTAAACATGGCAGAATACACAAATCGTATACTGTTTTCTTTTCTTTCATATGCATTTCTTTGTTTTTCGTTACTTCCCTTAGTTTCCAGGTGTTAGCAAAACCGTTTTCAGGTATTAGCAATTCATCTATCTATTTCTTTTCTCTTACCTTCTTAAGGAGCTATTAGTTGCCCGAGGTAGACATATTTTATTTCTTTATTGTTTACACTAATTTTTTTTATTCCCGAAGAATTTGACATGATTTTTGTTTTGGATATTTTTATTGACGGCTGTCAATAGTTTCATTTGCTAACTGCTGTAACATTTGTAGGGTTTTTGGGCTGTCCGAAAATAATACTTGGCCGTATGCGAAACGTAGGTGATTCAAGTTTTCGCCCAATCCAGGTTTCTGGATATTATTTCCAAGACAGCTGAAAATAGCTTAGGTGAGATAGGATCTCCCTGGTGTACACCTCTTTCGATATGAAATTCTTCGCCTGTAGATTCTAACTTAATTTGTGCAGTACTTTTTGTGTATATTTTTTGTAGGATGTGTATATATATTCTTTGTACACTTTGTGATTTTAGTGCACCCCAAATATATTAATGTTCCAGTGTATCGAATTCCTTATTTAAATCGACAAAGCAAAAGTAATAAATTTTATTATATTGTTTGAACTTTTCTAGTATTTGCCTAAGAGCGATCTGTAGTTGTAAAATTTCTGCAGAATCCAGCCTGTTCTTTAGATTGGTTTTCTTCAAGTATATTTGTGATTCTAGAGAATATTTTTCGAAAATACCTTGTAATATATTAGACACTAAGCTAATTGGTATGTAGTTGTCATTATCTGCTGCGTCACCAATTTTATGAAGCAGTATAATTATTGATTTAGTCCAATCTTCCGGAATATTTTCCGAATTTATGATTTCGTTGAATAAATCTTTGAGCTTTGAGGTGATCACTGGAAGTGTTACTTTTAAGATACTAACTCCGGTGCTTTGGCTTTATCTTCTTTTAATATTCTAGGTGTTTGTTTTTCGTCAGTTAGTGTATTAAATACATTTGTAGTTGATCCTACCAGTTCTGGTCCCCTACCGGCTTTGATATAAATTTCGGTAGAATTCAGTGGGCTATTTGTAGTATATCAGGTCTCTTTGCTGTATTTTTGCCACTTTTATTTTCATGTTTGGTATCCAGTCTTTTTAATTGTCTTTTAGTTTTTTTTAGTTCTTTCTTTATTTCGACTGTTTTTTCTATATAATTATTCACAGTATTAAGCCGTTTCGTGTTTTAGTTATCAGTTACGATAGGGAAAATAAAGCTAACTAAATATACTTCCTAAAATATGTAAATTCATGGGCCACCTCAAACCAAGTTATGATTCATGAGTGGTTGAAGTCAAGAAGTCCGAAAAAGACAAAAGATACATTTAATAATAAGTGAGTTTTTGTTTAAAGCCGGTCTGGCATGTGTAGAATAACTCGTAGATATATATTTGTGGCTATAAATGTCCAGGGCCTGAATATTAACCGTAAATGAGAATTTACAAACACAACATTTAGTTTCAATGCCTCTGGTGATGTAATAATAAAGAAGAAATAAGAGGCTAGCTGTGAGTTTAAAAAACTTAAGACTTTTGAAAAAGTACAATAAAAAATGGCTAAATATAGATATCGGACTAACTGAAAATTGATGAACCTGAAGAAAGAAGCAAGAGACGCAAATAATTTAACTTAAGACTATAGATAGATAATTAAAGGCCCTTTAGTAGCCTCGCAAATGCAATTAAGGCCAATGACAAGGTACACGTCAAAGATTCTAAAGGAGATGATGAAAATAAGCTCGATTTCTTTTCACGATTTTATTAGCCATTTTGAAAATGAAACCATTTTAACCTGGATTAACGGTGCGCAATTTTGGGTATTCGAAAATACATTTTAGAACTCGACGTTCCGAACACTTTACAGTAGTCCGTGGTCACAGGTAGATCAGAGGTGGCATTTGTCTGTCATTTGATACAATTATTATATCAAACTACCGCCAACGATTTCTTAGTTGCTTGCAATGCCCTGGACAATTCGCAGGTCAATCATTTTTGCAATTTAAAATCATTTTCATTTTGGGTTCTAAATGTATTTTCGAATACCAAAATTATACTGATTAACCGGTTAAAATAGTTTCATTTCAAAACCAGATGAGATGAAAAGTCAGGGTCAGTGTGGGCCACTACGAACAGGCCAATGCAATTTGAATACAAAATCCTGAAGAAGCCTCAAAATGTTATTGATTTGCCATCGATTACAATACGGATTAGAAAACATCCAAAAATGCTTTGAGAATACAATTGGGGGAAAATTGAAAGTAAGTTAAAAGCGTTTACCTTAATTAATGATTTTATAAATGAAAACAGGGCCTTTGTTAATGAAATGCTCGCTCCAGCCTATTTCAAAGGTATCATTAAGTCGCTAATAGTTATATAAATATTTAATAGAAAAAAAAAGTTATCTCTTTCGCTTAGTTTCTGCGTTCTTTCTAGGTCTGAGGCATTAATAATTTTATGAACTGCGGCAAAATTATTAAACGTTCAAAAATGATGCATGGTTTCCTTCTTATTTTGAATTAATTTTTCTTGTTTGAATTAATTTTTTCCTTTATTTGAATTAATTCTTAATTTGAATTAATTCTTCTTATTTGAATTAATTCTTCTTATTTGAATTAATTCTTCTTATTTGAATTATATTTAACTTTGACTTTGATGTTATTCAGAAGTTGACACTATCATCGGGCCACTTAATTTCTGCAGACAGATAAATAATGAAGACGAATTAAAAACCTTTTATGCCATTGCCATTTTTATTTAAACCATTTCTAGCTAATATTTTAAAAAATATAGCACCTATTACCCTAAAATCTGAAACTAATTGGCAATGAACCTATAAAATAACATTCTATTTGTATATATCTCTTTATACATATAATAAAAATGTAACACATTAGGGACATCGCACCATGGCATAGCCGTCCGCCCGATTGTCGTCGTTTTCCTCGAGATATCCTACCTATTTCTGACTCCTGAGCCTCGGTCGCTGGTCTCCTAAGCTGGGTCTCCCCTGTGTAATCAGGGGTCTCACCCGGCTGGACAGACCGCCCAGGCAACAGTAGCTTCTTCCTTCCCTAATCTCACATCTCCAGCCCCTCTCAGGCACTTACATTTATGGCCCACCCTAAGGACCGGTCCTAATCTAACCTAACGGTGCCAGGACACCGTCATTTTTGACGGTGTCCTGGCACCGTTTACCGTGTCCCCCCCTGGGTGAAAGAAGACCCAGTGTGTGTAAAAATGTAACTGATCCCTGTCTGTACATGGAAGACATATGAAATAAAATATTATTAGGGGCATTTATGAATATAATAAAACAAATAAAAAATATATTATTTTATTTTCTTTTCTGTTTGTTTGTGCAGACTAATCTCAGAAACGGATTTAAAAGAAATTCCATAAACAAAAAAGTTTCTACCATTTAATTTGTATATTTAAGCAGTTTGTGTTTTAAATGAGAACGCGAACGGGCGAAAAAACTAAATAGTTTAGTCACATAGCAGGCGAAGCCGCGAGCGGGTCGCTAGTTCAAACTAAGGTTAACGGAATGTAAAAGTAAATATATTTTTCAGCACTGTAAATTCAGAACAATGGAGATAAATAAACAAAATTGTATTTTGCCGATCGAATTTGTCTGTATGTGCTCCGGAGTTGAGAATCAATCAATATCTCAATTCTGATTAGCTATTTGACAATCAAATAATGAAGCATATAATTTAATAAATTATTTAAGACATATTGTCTGACACTCACAAATTTTAAGGAATGCGTAAAAATAAATGTAAAAAACATTATTCTCTCAGTTTTATTCCATAAAAATCATCACAAGTTAGAACACTATGCGTCGGGACTTTATGGGGAGAGGCGAAGCTTAATAGCAAATACTATATTATATGTATGTATGAAAAAATATATTTTAACGCTACATATATCAATTACCCTTAAAATAAACATAGCGTAACTCCAAATTGTCCAACAACTGACAACGAAAAGTTTTTTTTTCTAATGTTCTATGTGTCAAGTGAACGACTTTTTGAGTTCGGCCACTTTAATACTAAGGTTTCGATATAATATATGAATAGAGATAGAGCATTTTCATTACCAAGAGTTAACTAAAGATGCTTGACTTTATGGATAAAACAAATAGACACAGAGATCCTAGTGTCAAAACACTCCTTTCTCCACTTTCCACCCGAAATTACGACATTGCGTGTTGAGTGGCGGAACTCAACACAGCGCTTTCCCTTAGGTACCAGAGCGAAAAAATGAAAATATTTTAAATATAAAAATTCCCCTAGTTAGTATCGAATCCACAACCAATCGTGTTTACAGTTAGAAATTAGAAAGACGATAATTATATTATAATTTAAATACTGCTATAAATGGTGTCTTACCATTTAAATTATTAAACAAACTTAAATAAACAATGCTCTTTCTATGCATATATTATATAATTTAAATATAAATCTATCAAATATGTCAATTACAGCCAAATAATAAAAAAAAAATACAGAATATATTTAAATATTTCAATCTTGTATAACACATTAGACTTACAAAACCTAATATAACTCGATTAATATTATAAGAAAAGGAACAAAATCGAACTCCCTGCCTCTATTTAGAGTGAAATTAAGTACCATTAATCAACTATAAAAGACATATTTGACATCTGTCAACTTATGACTTATGTCAATACATAATAATTGATTATTTACATATTTTATCTGTTACTATTAATTAATATATTATCTATAAGGCATTACACAGCCAATCTATTATACTGTTACAATAAAATACAATGTAATAAAAAAAACATTAAAGTGTAAACAACACATTTTTTAAACTATACGTTTCAATTTTAATGACAAAATTATTTAATTTTTAATGGAAATTTCTAGAATAAACAATATTCGAGATTCTTAATTCACAATTAATATAAAAGGAAGCTGAAATACACTTCTTCAAATCGAGTTTTCTAATACTCATTTAAAAATCGATACAGCGATGAGACAAGATTTCCCGTATTTTAATATGAATCGATATACAGAAAAATCGATTATTAAATCTAAAATGGCATTTTTAATATATCCTATGATATTTCACACTCTTCAGGTCCCATACATAGTTAAGAAACTTTGTTTCTATTATAACAATTTAATATGGAGGAGTACACAACATACAAACAAGTAAAAACCTTTTTTTAATGCTTCAAACATTAATATCTCCTACTGTTAATGCATCATCTGAAAATCTTATATTATATATATTTATATAAAATAAACACTGGAACTAAAATATTAACTAAATGGCTAAAGCATATATATATATATATATAAATTGATTACAGTACTTTCTCACAGATGGTACAAATTAAAAAATATATATCAAAACTACTAGAAATGTCAATGCAGTATTATTGCCAAGATATTATATATATGACATTTCTAGTATATATATATATATAGATATATATCATTTAATATTGAATTAAAATACAAAATTTTCTAAAATTTACTTTTTTTGAATACAATGACAAGTGGCAAAAATAATGGAATATAGTTGTATACAGCTGCTTATTTCGAAAAAAACTAGTTTATTTCATAAAAATAAAGTATACTAACAGCTCAAAAAAGCATTGTATAAGAAAATAAGTTTGTAAAATAGTATGGTGAATAAAAATCGTTATTGTTAACGGTAATACCGAGTGTCCCACGTGGACTGGTATAAATTGTCAATTTGCAATTATTAATTAATTAATTAGTAAAGGGGGGCATTGGGTGGGGGGTATTGATGGTCTCATCATTCTGTAAAGCAGAAGGCACTTAGAAATTGTTTTTCTAGTTCAACTTTAACAGAAATTATACTTGTCCTATTTATGCATTTCCATTCATTCCTTCTATCAAATGAATGATAAAAAGACTGAACTATGACAGGATAGTATATATTTTTTAATCTTTACGCTTTTTCCTCTAGTGTTTCCTTTCATCTAGTGTCATCTTTTTTTTTTTGGTTTTGGATAAAATTGAGCAATCTATAGAGAAGTAGTGTATATAAAAAATATTATAATATTAATTGTTCAGTTCGTTAATAAGGAAGTTTTTTTTGCAACATTTTTTAAAGTGTTATTCGCACACTAAGGAAATTGAAAAAGACATATTTAGAAAACGTATAAAAATTTGAACGCAGCGGGATTTGTAACCGCGCCTCTTGAAAACACAAATACATCCGTTTTTTTTTTACTACCCACAGTTGTTAGTATCTAATAACTAATGACATTTTGGCGGAATTTTTGAAATTTAATAGTTTTTTAAAAAAAAAAAATTGTACAGTGTTTTCTTCACCGAGTTAAAAAATATTGATATAAATAAATTATTGCATAACCAAAAAGTTAATTTGATGCTTTAATTTTTAAGAATAACTAAAAAATTTTTAAGAATAACTTACAAAAAATATGTCAATTGTATAAAATAGACGCTAACTTCACGGAAATCTCACAATATAAAAAGGTATAATCGTTAAAAAAACATCTTAAAACCTGAAAATATTTGTAAAAAACATGATTAAAGGGTGTTTTTATTACACATTTCTTTTCCAACTACGACTACATTAGGCACACTATTTACAATCAAAACCAGGTAACCAAAACCAGGTAACCGCTTAAAAATAAAAAAAATAAAAATACAAAAGAAAAACATTTTCTTCAAAAAAAAAGAAAACAAAATAAACAAAACTCTAACAAACCTCATGAATTATTGCATTTCATAAAGAAAAACCCGTAATAAAATTAATTTTAAATAGTAAAAAAAAAAATAAACAACCTGCTTTACCTGGATTTGGCTATAAACAGTCGATCCTTAGCAATGATTGGTGACGAGTAATCGTAGATACTTGTATACAACGTATATTCCACTAGGTTTTTTCATCTGAAATTTGGAAAAGGCAAATAAAGAAATGAAAAACGAAAAAAAATGTGCACTATATAAAATCACTAGTGAGATAATAAATATATAATTTGAAATTTAAATTTTATTAATAATTTTGTATTATTATTTATCACGCGTCGTACAATTAGTTAAGGATTTAAAATAAGATATGATTTCATACATGTAACAATTGCCCTGAGCGTGAATCGAACCCATTACCATCGCGTATACATACAGCCGCTGTCAGGCTGTGCCACGATATATCATTATATACTTTATCATTTTTGAACATAAAAAGTGATTTAACAATTACTTTCTGTAAAATTATATAAAATAAGCAAAACAAGAACGATTGAATTTTTCTTTATTCAAAAATGTACAATATATAGCTTGCACACACTCTCATGTACTTGCAAACACACATACACACACACACACACACACACACACACACACACACACACGCGCGCGCAAATATACACACACACTTTATATTTGTTGTGATTCAACAATATTGTGTTATAAATAAAAATACATTGTTTTCTTTTTGTACTCAACGGAGACGCGAGTCATTCCCAAATATATTTTTGGATACATTTAGGGAACCGGGCGCCCCCCCCCGTCCCCTCCTCATTCTTAGATCTTAAACGTATACATAGAAGCCATCATTTGACAGCGACAGCGCCTGACTGTAATTGCGATTGGTTGTGGGGTCGATCCCACTACCAGGAACGATAATAATTTAATTTTCGTGTTCAAAGACTTATATTGAATCCTTAACAATATTCGCGTTAGAAAAGGCACCCTCACTTTAATCCTTGGCAGGAGTTCTATCACACCGTCTTAGAAGCTAGATTGAAAACTTATTCTAGTATAGAAGTTTTAGTATTTTCATATTACATACAAATACATGCGTTACGGTGTCAAAGTGGCCTAACTCAAGACATTACACCATAGAGCCACACAATTTTTGTTTATTTGAAATCGAATTTGGCACACACTTTACTCCTACACTACGATTATAACTTTAACGAGACACAAATTAAATCCAGCTTCGTTTAATTTGAATATATATGATGTGTAATAAACCTTTCTAATACGAAAATGTTTCTTTTCTTTCTTTCTTTCTAAAATGTTGGCCAAAATAAATATAGAAAACAAATTAAATTGTCTGTCTCTGAGTTAGACCACTAATATTATTTATATAATACGCAGGGATGTTACGGAATTCCGTAACCTCAGCCGACGGATGTGGGAAATAAAAAACAATAATGTTAAAACGAGTGACCGAAATTCTCAGAAACTGACGGATATATAATCCGTAATAAATTGATATTCGTAAGCGAAACCATCCGTAACATCCCTTACAATATTTATATAATAAATGAATTATTGACTTAATAATATTATTTTGAAGAAGGCATTAAGTAACAATCGATCAAAATTATGCATTTCCTTACAAAGACTATAACATATAATAACATTTTCTTTTAATATACGTCTTTTTTTTTCTAAATTTCGATAAACTGTCACAACTATAGCAATGACCGAACAGTTTACATCCAAACATCCAAACATTCAAAAAGAAAAGTGAAACAAGTTAAAAATTAATAATCTATATTAGTATTAAATCTAATCACAAGCCTATAAATCCTAAGGACCCATTTTCTTATTAACAATAAAGAAAGCAAAAAAAGAAAAAATCAGATCTCCATCTGATATAATATCATAGTTACTGTCAAACTGACAAATATGTGTCAAATAGAACCTTGTTCTTTAAATCTATATCAATATATAATCTGTAATTCTTAACATACTTTAAGAAAAAAAAAGAAAAATCAGATCTATAATAATAATATAACACTGGTATTCTCACTAATAAGTTTTTTTTTATATACTATTATTGAAGACACGCTTGCATGAAGGGGACGCCTTTCTCTATCCGTTCGAAACTGAGACATTGCATTTGAGACACTGAGTTGAGAGAGGAACTGAACTGTCTGGCAATTTTATCAGCAAAGCGGAGAAATGAAAATAATTGAAATATCAATCATTCCTCTGAGTGGGAACCGAACCCACAACCAATCGCGAAGGTGACATGTTGCATAATTTGAATTTTGAATGTAACGATTTGTATCAAGATTTTAATAGCAACTGTGTTCTTCACATACATATATAATTAAAAAATATTTTCGGAAAACGTATAAAATTTTCAACGCAGCGGGCTTTCAACCCGCGCCTTTTGTTTATTTACCGTCCAAGCGCTCTGACCGGCGCTAAGCCATGCCAAGCCGCGCCATTTGTTATACATCTCTGTAGAGAGATTAACAAATTTCTGCTACCCAAAGATTCTAATGAGTTATTCATTCCGAATGACAATTTTAAATATTTAATAAAAACAAAATTTAATAAAACACTAACTTAAAAAAGCAAAAAAATTAAGAGTTTAAAGGTTTTTAATTTAATTTATATGCATACGTCATTTATGGCACCTTCATACATACATAGCTTCAAACACAACTCTAATGAACTTTGAACTAATTACGAGCGAATGGTTTCTAAAACCATTCATTCCCACTAACCAAAAAAAACAGCAATTCAAATAAATTATAACAATATTAAATTAAATAAAAGATGTATACCTACAAAAAAACTATTACTGTATCAAATTTACAATTGAATGAACGGATTAATGAATGAAAATGCAGATAAAAGATTATTAAAGTATCTAAAAAACATGTTTTATCTGTCAAAATTAAAAAATTAAACATTTTTAATTTTTAAAAAAAGCCTATTTTTTTATCTAAAACAGGTCCTTAGTTACGTTACAGATGGCCGAAAAGGTTTCTTGATTGGTTTTTTTGGCTTTAATCGTTCCTTCCTTACCTGGGTGAGGCGTTTTCTTTCGCATCTGTGAACAAAATTTTATAAACGTGTAAAATTAAAAGAGAAATAAATTAAAAACTTAGTAACAACAATAACATCACATCAGCGCGACAGCAAAAAAAAATTAGGCTGTAAACATGACTGTATTTATTGCGGGTTCGATTCCCGTTAGGGGAAATTTTAATTTCTCCACTGTGCTACCTAAAACAAAGCGACGCGTTGAATTGCGCCGCTTAACATATCTCAAATTCAAATGGGGCGTAGTGTCTTGGCACTACGATCTCCATTTCCCGCCCGAAATCGAGTTAAGCACACCTGTAATATTACATGATAATGGCGCCAACTTATGGGTTCTATTGTAATTCGGACGACATTTTATTAATAAAAAAAAAACAAATCATTTCCCCAGTCTGTTAAATTTAAAGTGCGGCGTTTAGTTTAGTCTGTAAAAAGAGATATATACATTATTTGTATGATGTAATTTGTTTACTTCATTTGTATACATGGTGTTTTAGAATGAATATGCGTAAGGAAATTCATTCAAAATAAAATAACAAAAATGATATAGCATATTGACTAAATGCATACATATGCATACACAGTACATATATTAAAATATAAATTTTTCCAATTTCCAAAACACCTAAACCTAAAAAAATGACAAACAATATGGCGTCTGAATTATAAGAAAAATTCAACACACTCCAATTTATTCATTGATTTCAAGTTTCAAATAAAATGATAACAAATAATGTTATTTAAAATTTAAATTTCACCAACATACATTAAACATTGACTAATTTTCTTATCAAAGCCACTTTTTTTAAATGAGGAGAGCCAGAAAGAAGCTAGTTTCAAGACACAAGACACATTATTTTCAATTGTCTGGTGAAAAAGACAAAGCGCGGTGTTTAGTTCCGAAAGTGGAAATCTGATTGTTCAGAAAGTGGAAATCAGATTGTTCTAGCAATAGGTCTCTCTAGATGTCTAGATGGCAATACGAGAAAAGCTTGAAACTGTTCCTTTTTTATGATAAGTTTACAGTTTTTACAGTATAATTACATAAATTACAGATTCGTCCGCGTAAACTATAGCTTTGTTTCGTATTTTCTTAGGAAAACTAAATAAAAAAAATGTGAGAAAAAAGTAGCGTATGTTCATCCGAAGAACCTCAAGTATCTCTCTATATAAATTTCATCTCAATCGGTTCTGTGGTTTGACCGTGATGACGATTACAACCAGACAAGGCTACATTCCGCATTTTAAGCAATCACATTCGCATTGTAGCAATCTATACTAATATTATAATTGCTTTAGAATACATAATAATTGAAATAACTAGGTAACGCTACGGACGTAATTATTTTTACTGCGCGAATATTTTTATTTTCTTAAGTCAATTAACTCAATAATAACTTAACGGTTACAGTTAATATAAGAGCATTCTTTAAAAGTATCCTTTGGTTTAAAAGTAAGTAAGTAAGTCATATTACTGTCCCGATTTTATCTACAGTACACCCTCGCACCACACCTACAGCACAGTTCATAACTGAGGATAGGATAAGTATATTTTTTAAGTGAATATTTGAAAAGATCCTAAAACCGAGCCTGCCGAGAATTGAACCTGGACCTCAATAGGATATGCACGCATACTTCACTAGAAGTTAAGCCAATTAAGTTGTATGTACGTTATCAACGAGCGACGTCGATGATGTTGATTCAATTTATATTCCAAGAGGTGGATAGGCAGGGAAAATTTTGTGACATTCAGATATTCAGACATCCTGTTCGCCACTTTTGTGTGTGTTCATTGGCGGAGCTCAACGCCGCGCTGTTTTAGATTATACGGAAATTTTATTTAAGTTATTTTGATGTAACTCAATAAGCCGTGACCGTACAAAATCGAGTCTTATAATTTGAATGCCTTGTAATAAAGGAAAAAATAACCGGAATTAATTAAAGAGTTTTTATAAAACACTTGGGGGTCAGGAAAAACAATGTGCATATAATGTTATTTTTGCAGAATATGTTAGTTTGTCAACTTTTTTCAATTAAATCATTTTTAGAAAACGTATAAAAATTTGAACGCAGTGGGATTCGAACCCGCGCTTCTTGTTCACCGTCCAAGCGTTCTGACCGCCGTTCAAAAGTCTTATACGCTTATTACAACTTATATTTGTTGTTAGCGTCTCTGTAGAGAGATTTTTACAAATTTCTGCTACCCAAAGATTATTCTACGAACAATCATTTGGCAAGAGAGAATGCTATTTATTAAATATATATTTTTAACATGTTTTAAAGTGTTAATTGCACCCTTAGGAAATCGGAAAATACATATTTAGAAAACGTATAAAAATTTGAACGCAGCGGGATTTGAACCCGCGCCTCTTGAAAACCGTTCAAGCGCTCTGAACGCTAAGCCATGCCTTAAAGAAAGCTGTATTATGCTGTATTATAGTACGGCTTTTTTAAATGACTTACCATTTGCTGCCAACATCCTGGACAGGTCGTGCCCCACATATAAGATCGCCAATCAGGAGATACTCCAGCTCCTGGGCTTTAGACTTGTCGTGGATCTTAGACCTGTTCCTCAAGTTTTGGACCAAATTTGGCACATTTACATACATGTCGTCGTCAGTCTTTAGGATGTAGCGAACTGGAAAGAGTATGTTTTGGAGTGAACAAGCGGCTTTTTTGGTGATATATGAGAACAGAGGAATTCTATACAGCCTCTGCGTTCTGCCTTCTTCATGCATAGTGGTGCAGAGAGAAACACTCCGCTCTCCACATTCCAACCAGTTACGAGACGTGACGGAACTCAATACAGCGTGTGTCTGTGTGAGCCAGACCGGAGAAATGAAAATAATTTAAATATAATAATCCCCTCCAGTGAGTATTGAACCCACACATCGAGAGACTTTCCTCATATTGTGCTATGAAGCGCTTTGTCTAACCAGACCGGAAAAACCATTTATATTTTAAATAAATAAAGCAATAGAGTGGACATTGAACCTACACTTAATCACACAAGTGCCACTGCGTCTATATTTTTTAAGCGATAAAACCGGAAACGACCTTCATTCTCACATTTCGTCATCACAATCAATTACATTATTTAAATGGCAAACAAGGAAAATTGCAGTTAAGATTATGTAATGAGTTTCAATTGAGAATCATTATATTAATAAGTGAAGACAAAAACTTTGGGCCTATACTTATTACCTATGAGCCTAAGTTACTCCTTATTACGTGCGCTATCTGCAAGTAAAAGTACCGTCAAAATCGGCGCAGCCGTTGCGGAAGTTGGCCAGAACAGTTGGCAAGGTTGTTTTAATATTACAAATAGACGCTTCAATTTTATTGACTTATATGTGTACAGATGCAGTACAGAATGTCAATATTTTTGAATTAAGCATTCGCTACTATTTGTTAGCCATATTGTATAAACACGTTGCTATGGAAACGCGTATATTAAGCTTCCACTGGTCTACTTATGACAATTAGTGATGATAAAACAATTTAATATAGATAGATAAATAAAAAAATAACAATATTTGAAACGTAAAAAAATATATGGCATTTTCAATTTGAATTTTCGACATGTTCGTATAACCGATGGTTGTGGGTTCGATTCTATTAATTGAAGAGGTATTAAACAAAAAAAATAGTCTGAATTGTTGCAAAATTCTTGTTTCATTAGCTGCACACTTTTTCCCGCATGTCAGGATATGCAAATATCATTCCGTTATCGTACATTTCGACTATTATTTTATGTTATTTTCCTTTTAAACATTACTTGTTCATGAATCGAAGCATGAACATTTAATGCCATAATGGCCAGTAATGCCATATGAACATTCAGAGCGAACCTAGTGTCCGGACTCTCAGTTCTCCACTTTCGTGAAATGGCGGAAATAACCACCGCGCTTTGTCTTAGGTACCAGAAGAAAGAATAACTATCTGTTTAGATTTAGAAAATACACACTTAGGTTCCGCCGATCAACACGCAATGTCTAGAAAATAAACATAGAGGCTGCTCTCTGTCTATTTTATAGACATATTATAGTATTTTATAGACTATTACATATATACATAGTAAAAACGAATTAACAAAAAAGTTAAAAACTTACCGCTTTCTTTACAATTATTGGTGACCCATTTCAACATCATTATAGACTTCAGAGTTAGATTATTGTATGAATCAATGAAACCTTCTTGTATGATATCTCCATGCTTATCCACTTCTTCCTCAATTTTATCCTGAATTTCAGTGTCATTGTCGCGTGGCGGCAGTCCGAGTAAAAACACCACTTTAAAATCTGCCTCACTGGTGACAGGTTCATTTTCAATTACATCCTCTTTTGGCAAATCTTTAGATTTCCTAAGAATTGTTAATATTCTACTTAAATCAGGACCTTCATCTTCGTAGCCTTTCGGTGGAATTTTCATAATATTCGATTGATAATCATAATCCATGTCCAAATCGTTGTCTTTTTCGTTTAGCTCTTTGTTCATATCGAATTCTGGCAACATTTCTTGTTCTTCTTCATCATCATCATCAAATCTCTTTTCTACTGGCGCTTCACTTTCAGTGTTCACCAGATTTGTTGCCAAGACTTTGGCTAATTTAGGTAAGAACTGACCGATGCCAGATATATCTCGTTTCACCCTATCTACTGTATGTACACTTAAATTAACACGTTCAGTATCAACTTCCTTGAACAAATCATAGGTATAATTGTAATTATTATATTTTCTACGCACTAAATTGTAAATTTTGGAAGTGTTCAAATAATTTTGATAATTGCCCCAAGTTTCTCGTACAGCTTGTCTTTGGGCGAAGTTATTTGTGGAAGAACAGACTACGATAAGTAGAAAAAGATTATTTTTTAATTTGTTTTTACTTTTTGCGCATACATGTTTCGGTTCGTGGAGAGTTGTGACATTGTCTGGTTGTACGTAAATTCTTGTGTCCCTATTTGTGTGGACAGACCAACCGGCTACTGCAACTGTAAGGGAAAAACATTTATGAATATTACATAGTACTAGCCGTGCCCGCGACTTCGTTCGTGTGGAATTCTAAAATAAAAGTAGCCTAAGTTATTTGTTATAACATCAGCTGGCTGTCCGAGAAAGTACCGTTATAATCGGTCCAGCCGTTCAAGTGATTAACTAGAACAATCAGACAGCCAGACAGAAAGACAAAAGTTGTAGAAGAAAGGTTAGTTTGGTATATATGTACCACCGTGTATACATACATATGCATTGAGTATAAATGCGGTTATTCTAATATTACGAACAGACACTCTAATTTTATTTATTTGTATAGATATATATAAAAGCAAAGCTACAACTTTAGTGCCATAGTACACTTCTGAATGGTTTTTTTTTATCACCTATATGTCTATAGAAGACAAGGCTAACGAGCTTTCGGGCCACCATCAGGTGGGCGTTACCATCAGGTAAGTGATCACCGCCGCCCACGACCGTCTAACACCAGAGGAGCTACAGGCATGTTGCCGGCCTTTAAGGTGGAAATAGACGCGCTTTATATAATAGACGACTGCATTCATGAATGCTCGTGGGTTCGATTTCCACTCAGTGGAATGATCGTATCCGCTCGGGTGCTAATGGTGCTAAGACAAAGTGCGACAATGAGTTCTGCAATTCATCACGCAATGTCTCGAATTCAGACGGGGCGTGGAGAACGGAGTGTCTTGACACTACTCACAAGAAGAAGATAAAACCTATTTCCAATAGCATATAAATAAAAAGAAAATACTTTTGACTGTATAAACGTGGTACACTGCAAATAGTTTCAAGCTCAAATCTCAGATATTCAGTTTTTGCCATTATTATACTTTGAAAATTAAAAAAAAAACTATTTAAACCCATAATAAATAAAATAGTATAAATCTTATATATTTTAGCATTCCAAAACAAGCTATTTTGGAAAACGCGACGATGTAAACACTTTACAGTAAAATACGTATTTAGAAAACGTATAAAAATTCGAACGCAGCGGTATTAGAACCCGCGCCTCTTGAAAACCGTTTTTAACCGTTTTTCTAAATATGTCTTTTTCAATTTCCTTAGTGTGCGGATAACACTTTAATACACACTTTACAGTACACTTCCATGATCACAGTGAGTATTACGGGCACCTATCAATCAATAAATCTGGCACAAATTATTTCATATAATCATTTATATGGTCTTGTTATGCTTATGGTCGTAATATGAGAATCAGAGTCAAATCACTGAACTCTTCGCCCGTCCAATAACAAGCGGAAAACGTCAAATAAAAAAAAAACAAAAAAAAGCGACATCGAATCGACCTAAAGCATGTCTCTAGAAATATGACTTGACAAGTGTTACCTATCCCAATTTCACTTTCGCGCAAGTTTTTGACGTTGACGGTCTGGTTGTGGTCATGGTCGTTATATGAGAATCAGAGTCAAATCACTAAACTCTTTGTCCGTCCAATAACAAGCGGAAAACGTCAAATAACAAAAAAAAAACAAAAAAAGCGACATCGAATCGACCTAAAGCATATCTCTAGAAACATGACTTGACAAGTGTTATATACCTAACGAAATTTCACTTTCGCGCAAGTTTTTGACGATCGTAATTTCTATGAACAACGCCCTTATGTTCAACTCGTGATGTTTTAATACATGGATAGAGCGCGGCTACACTCGTTTTATAATAATAAAATTGAATTATTTAACTACAATAGAAGAAATGCGGTCAAAATTTACATTAAAAACACAAGACTGTTGATATTTTACTCGCTTTATAATCTATCTATCTAGAAAAAAAACCCAGCTAAACAGGAAAAAAAAGAGAAAGTAGTGTGGAGTGACGGAACTCAACGCCGCGCTTTGTTCGTATATATCAGAGAGGACAAATTGTATTTTTAATAGCGGATATAACAATCAATGAGCGGATAAGTGTTTTAAATATAATTAAAACCAAGAGAGTGGGAAAATAACCCACAACCGATCGCTTTTACAGAATTAGGTACTACATTGTTTATTAAAAAAAAAAACTTGTACTGTTTAAAAACCTTAAAAGTCTTAACTCTATAGTTCTAGCTTATTGGCTGCTGTCTCAGCTATTTGGCAACCACGTTTATGATACATTGAATGTGTTTTGCATAAATTACACAAACTGTGACCGTGTCAGCGCAGTTGTTGGTGATCTCGACTGATAATGTTAAACGCAGGAGGATTTGAACCCGCGCCTCTTGAAAACCGTTCAAGCGCTCTGACCGCTGAGCCATGCGTTCTACATCCAGCTACGTTGAAATCCTTATACGCTTATTACGACTTATATTTGTTGTTACTATCTCTGTAGAGAGATTTTTACAAATTTCTGCTACTCAAACATTATTCAAAGAACAATCGTTCGGCAAGAGAGAACGCTATTTATTAAATATTTTAACGAGACATATCAGCGGGAATCGAACCCGCGCTACGTTCAAATTTTTACACATTGTGAATTGTTATAATACTTTTAGAGTCTTGAAACCTATTTTTCTATTAGAAAATAATTATATGAAGATTTAATTTTTTAAATATCTCATACGGTGCCTTTAGGCCCAATTACAATATTTCCAAGAATCAAAGTCAGTGAAAGTTTATTTTATATGCATATTTTGTAACCTTACGAATAGGCAAATAACGCAATATATCTAACCAGAAACCTGGTGACACACGTATTTGTATGTAAATTTTAATATAAAATGCGTCTGTGTGAGAATTGAACCCACAATCATAGTTTCGGCGAAACAAGAATGTAAAAAAGCCGCTTCATTCGCTTGCTTTTTAGTGTGGAGACATTCAGTTTCCCACGACCCGAGCCATATATATAGATATATATAAATATAAACAACTTACACACGAGTGAGAATTGAACCCACACCTGTCACCCAGACATTGCGTCACTGCGCACACAATGGCAACATCGAAAGGCTAAATAGCCAAATTTATTAGAAATACTAGACTCTTTTTACGACACAAGTATAGATGATAGTGTAATTTGAAACAAAATAAATATTAGAAAAAAAACTAGAGCCATATATCTTAAGAACAACTGCTTTCTTACGCACAATCTCTCCGCCAATATATACGTCTCTCACAAAAAAAAAAAAAAAGAACCCACTCACCTTTAGGCAATTGGTCATTGGCCCTATTGTACACTGGTATATAGAGCAATACACAGAAAAGTATCATCGCAGTACTTATAAGAGAGAACTTGGCCACTAATGTAACCGCCCACCGCTTCTCCCGCTCGAGCTTGACCTCGCCAGGTAAAAGCCGACGGTGTTGATCGTATCTAGAATCGCATTACAGACAAATTAGGTAACAAAAAATGTATGCAGAAAACAAAAAAAAACAAAACAAAAGCCATACAGCAAGGTGGGCCTAGAGAAACTAGTGTCAAGAGACTCGATCAACCATTTCCCAGTTTAAACAACACCGCACTTTGTTGCCGTGTGCTGGGACATGATAATAATTGAAAAACATATATTTAGAAAACTTATCAAAAATTGAACGCAGCGGAATTCGAACCAGTGCCTCTTGAAGTCCCTTCAAGCGATCTAACCGCTAAGCCGTGCGTTCTACATCCAGCTGCGTCGAAATTCTCATACTTATATTTTTCGAAATTCCTATAATCAGTTTCAAATCCCGCTGCGTTTAAATTTTTATACATTTTCTAAATATATGTTTTTTTTAATTCCCTAAGTGTTTGAATAGTTCCTACGAATGGGCATTGAACCCACTACTATTACATTTACCGCCACACAATGTCTCGATGTCTCTAAAATAAGGCAAATAGCTATTAGTTAAGGTTTTGTGAAACAATTTAGAAAAACATAAAATTTTAACGCAGCGAGATTAATTCGGGATTTTTATACGTTTTCTAAATATATCTTTTTCAATTTCCTAATTGTGCGATTAACACAAAAAAAAATGTAAAAAAAAACGTATAAATTTTGAACGTTCCGGAGCCGTGCATATTAAAAAATGTATTCATAAATACTATAACACGAAGGCCCTCGTGGCACAGTTAGACAGCGGCTAACTGTAAACGCGATTGGTCGTGGGTTCGCTTCCCATTCGGAGAAATGATTTAAATTATATTAATTACACCGCTCCGGCAAGACAAAGCGCGGCGTTGAGTCCCTTCGAGCTTTGACACTTTGAGAGGCGGTGCGTGGAGAACGACGTGTCTGGACACTAGGTTCTCTCTGACAACACTGCTGTGCGGGAAAAAGCGAAACTTATCTCTACTGTCATTATTGTCAGCAACTCAAGTTGTTAGAAGTAATTACTTATAAAGCCTTGTAAATAGCCCGTATGTATTTATTTAAATTGAGATTGTATCTGTGGAGATGATCCTTGCCTCATTTTAGACGTCGTTTTCGTTTTATTTATAAACTTAAGCGAATTCATTGGTTCACAATAAAATGTTAGGCAATCAGAGATGAGATAAACTAGTGTCAAAACACTGCGTTCTCCGCTCTCAGCCCAAATACGAAAGAATATTTTTTTACACACACACACACACACACACATACACACTTATTTTTAACATAACATATAGAGCATATAAAAAAAAGTACATGCGTGAGTTGAAAATATTTAAATTCATTCAGCCGTTAACGTATTGACTAACATTTGGCCCAATACGCGTGGTCTACATTTCCATTTGATTGGTAACTTTCGTGTGATTTTTTTTTAATTCTTATGTTCGATTACACTAGCTGCGCCCGCGACTTCGTCCGCGTGGAATTGTGACCGAATTAAAACGAAAACGTCTTTGATATTAATGAAAAGTGGAGTAATATGACACTAGGTTCTCTCTGAATGCCCTACTAATAAGACATATTTAGAAAACGTATAAAAAATCCCGCTGCGTTCAGCAGCGGGATTTCAACCCGCGCCTCTTGAAAACCGCGCTCTGACCGCTAAGCCATGCGTTGTACATCCACGAACGTCGAAATTCTTACACGCTTTAACAACAAATATAATTTGTAATAATGTTGGATTCGAACCAGCAACTCTTGGAATCCGTCGTTGGTCAGAGCGCCTGGCCGGTAACCAACAGGCGCGGGTTCGAATTCTGCTGCGTTCAAATTTTTATACGTTTGCTAAAAATATGTTTTTGCAATTCCCTAAGTGTGTGATTAACACTTTAAAATGTTAATACAATATATTTTTCTTTCATCTTATCGGTTATTCCTCATAGCGCAAGGTCGTCAGAGATAACCTAACCTAGTGTCGAGACATTCCGTTCCACACTTCCCACCCGACATCGAGACATTGCGTGTTGAGAGGCGGAATTTGTTTTACTAGAGCGGAAGTTAAAATAATGTAAATATAATCCATTGAGTGGAGATCGAACCCACGACCAATCGCGGATAAAATCAGACGATCGGTGGCATTTGTCTGTCATTTGCGATAATTATTATATCAAATTACCGCCAACGATTTCTTAGTTGATTCTCGCAGACTCAGCTAACTGTATCTTGCTCTCTGGTGTGATAGGATTGATATAATAATTGTATCAACTGACAGACAAATGCCACCACTACCAAGTCTACCTGTGACTACGGACCACGGTTAAGTGTTCGAAACGTCGGGTTCTAAAATGTATTTTCGAATACCAATAATATACGCGATTAATCCGGTTAAAAATAGTTTCCTTTCAAAAAGACGATAACTAATTCTCCTCTCCTTATAACAAACAAAAAAAGGGACGGCTGTTTGATATTTTGCAATATTGTACTGCTAATAATCTATTCAATTACATGTGAACAACCCCCAAGCTGTCATCCTATTGGATAGTGTAATGGACAGGATACGAACCTGTAACTACTGTCATCGCTGTCTCTGTCGGAGTAACCGTCGTCATCCCATTGTTGGTGGACATCGCGTGCCATGTATTTGTGCTGGAAAGAAAAGACGATTCGGTAAAAATATAAAGAAAACAATGATTTATTTTATTTAGAAAACCAGAGTTCTGCCTAAGCTAACGCAATGGTGTTAGGTTCATATAAAACTGGGGTGAACGGGGGACTGTTTCCTTGGAAACGACAAATTTACATTATAATTGAAATCTAATTCAGTTCATCAATTCATCACAAAACTTCGTCATTCAATTCATCACAAAACTTCGTCTGTTGCTATATATAGCTTACCCCGCCCCACTTCTTTCTTATTCGTTAAGTGAAGGCTGTGTATAAACAAAACTCAATACAAGTATCGCTATACAATTTTTTTTAAATATTTTTTGAAGTGTTATTCGCACACTTAGGTAATTGAAAAAGACATATTTAGAAAACGTATAAAAATTTGAACGCAGCGGTATTTGAACCAGCGCCTCTTGAAAACCGTTCAAGCGCTCTGACCGCTAAGCCGTGCGAAATTATTATACGTTTTCTAAATATGTCTTTATCGCTATACTATTCAGTCAGTTATTGGGTCTCGCCACACATATCGTAATAATAATATTTTCGATCAGAATATCTAAAAATTCATATTCATAATATTCAAAAGTAATTTGGCAAGTACTTTTGAATCATACATATTTAGAAAACGTATAAAAATTTGAACGCAGCGGGATTTGAACCTGCGCCCATTGAAAACCGTTCAAGCGCTCTGACCGCTAAGCCATGCGAAATTTTTATACGTTTTCTAACTATGTCTTTGTCGCTATACTATTCAAAGTACTTTGGCAAGAACTTTTGATTCGTGGAATTTGATGGAATATAAAGCTACCACGAGCTCGGAAGGCAGTTCTGCCGAGAACGGCGAGAACCCCAACAGTTGCCCTTATTAAATATGAAAGTTACAATTTAAAAACACAATGGTAGCTATCTTGGTTGATATTGTAATGCATAATTTAAATCCACACATTTGTATTTTCGAGCGTCCGTTTGCAACTACCCCACTTGGTGGAATGGTTATATTTAAGTTATTTTCATTTCTCCGACAAAGAGCGGCGTTCAAGTAAAAAGGCGGAAACTGGAGACATTACCTGCTCAAGAGTGAAAATTTTGGAGATGAATCCGGGTAAAAAGGTTTCATTTAAAAGTTTTGTGCGAAACAATATAATAAAAATGTAACTGGTCGCCGTCTGTATATGGAAGATATATTTTTTTTTTAATCTATTTTTATTTAGGGACTTTTTAAGTAATAATACAAAAATGTCAGTCCCATCGTTCCCTAAAACAATGTTCAAACACCCAAATATAGCATTTCTTTTATCTCCTAAGAACACTATTTATACATAAACTTATACAGCATCTTAGCTACCACAGGACAAGGTTTGGACAATAAACATTGGAAAACACCTACATGGAAGATATATTAATATATATATATATATATATATATATATATATATATATATATATATATATATATATAATATTGGAGCCATTTATCAATGTAATAGAACTTAAAAAAAAATTATTCTGTATATCTGTTTGTCTTTGCACGCTAATCTCAGAAACTATATTTCGGTAAAATCCCCTTAACATTTAGTGTTTATTTCATTTTAATCAGGTCATAAATAAAAAAGTTACAACCATTTAATTTATAAGTTTAAGCAGAATTTGTGATTTAAATGTCAGTTGTTAAGTAAGGGTCGCTTCTGAATATATTGCGGCATAGCAAACTAACTAACGAGTGGCGGAACTCAACGCTGCGGTTTGACCAGAGCGGAGATATAAAAATATTTTCACAACCAATCGCCCCACAACCAATGGCGTTTACAATCAATCAGTCAGTAGGTCCGTTCACTAGGTCCTCTTAATGGTTATATTTAGTCACTACGTACCTTCCGTACCTTTTGTTAAAAAAATCTGAATTATTGCAATATATATATATATATATATTGTTACTTAACTAGGCTAAAAACTAAGGCAACTGTTTTTAGACTTACACATAACTTTTTATATTATTAGTTTGTTCTAGAAATGTTCTATATAAAAAAGGCTTATTTAAAAAACGTACAAAAATTTGAAATTTCTTTAGAATTTCGACGTAGCCGTATGCGCTCTGACCGCTAACGCATGGCTTAGCGGTCAGAGCGCTTGGACGGTTTTCAAGAGGCGCCGGTTCAACTCCTGCTGCGTTCAAATTTATATACGTTTTCTAAATGTCTTATTCAATTTCCTTAGTGTGCGAATAACATTTTAAAGCATGTTTAAAAAATGTTCCATATAATCTAATCACCAAGACAACTAGGACACTAGCTGCTGCGCGGGAAAAGCGTGAAAAACAACTCAATATGCATACAATACTTTTTAATTCACCTTTCGCATTGAGCCCCATAAATTAATATTTTACATACGGACGGTCGTATCGGCTCAATTTTCTTAGAACACGATCGATGGCGGAATTAACTTTTTCTTGTTAGTGATTTTTTTAAATACACAATAATAATTCCCCATTGGCAGTGTGTCCGTAGTTAACCACGACGGTTGTGGGTTCGATTCCTAGTTCTAACGTCTCAAAATCAGACGGAAAGTGGAGAACGGAGTGTCTTGACACTAGTTTCTATTTGCATACTGGAATCAAAATAAAGGCATACTAGCGACCCGCTCGCGGCTACGCCTGCGTAAACTACTAGCCTGAACAAATCTTGCTTAAATTTATAACTTAAACGATTGTTATTTTTTTATTTACAAACCGATTGAAATGAAATAAACACTGTATGTTAAGGGACGCTTACTACAATACAATTGTCAGAATTGCATTTATTTCAATATACAATTGTTTCAATATACCCAAACCGAACTCGGTTTAAAATTGGCTAGCATCGAATTAATTGAAGCCAAAGGAAGTTATTCATTTAACACTTGCGGACCTACAGCTATTGTTAATATATATTTTGTATATACATATATCCATTACTAATGTTATAAAAAAGTAACTCTGTGTTTGTCTGTCCGTGACGTCATCACAGGCAAACCGCTGAAGCGATTGCGACGGAATTCTATATAGAGATACTTGACGGCCTTGGGATAAACATAAGCTACTTAATGCTACTATTTTTTTTTTGTTTCTCGAGGAATTTCATTGTTTTACGATAAGTCCGCCGGAAATAGCTCACGTGATCTATAATTCACGCGGCGAATCCAAGAGCGCGTCGCTTGTATAAAAATAGATATTGTCATCACGTTAGCACGTACACACTTTTGGGTAAAATAAGTAACAAATAGAGAGTCCCGTCAAAATCGGTCCAGCAGTTCCAGAGATTAGCCGAAACAAACAGACACAGACAAAAATTGTATAAAATGTTATTTTTAATCATATACCAAAAATAACACCGTGTCATTTAGTCTAGACTAAAAAGATCTAGATAGATCTACATATTTTTTTTAACATTTTTTAAAGTGTTATCCGCACACTAAGGAAATTAAAAAATACATATTTAGAAAACGTATAAAAATTGGAACGCAGCGGGATTTGAACCCGCGCCTCTTGAAAACCGTTCAAGCGCTCTGACCGCTAAGCCATGCGTTCTACATCCCGCTACGTTAAATTTAGATATAGAAAAGAGATAGAATCTAATGTAAAGACACTCGGTTCTCCGCCTTCCCGCTTTTCAATATAGACGGGAAGCTACGCTTTGTATATAGACGGGAAGTGAACCCACGTGTCGCTACATACACACTGATTTAATAACCGTCTACCGGCAAGTTTATACAGGGGGCGCAGTTGTTACTTTTATACAATACATAAATAACATCGAAATAAGAATTTAAGCGCAATTCAACGCCGCGCTTTATCTAAATGTAAAACCACATATATATTTAACATTTCTTAAAGTGTTATTCGCACACTTAAGAAATTGAAAATTCTTCTTCTTATTACAAGGCAATTAAGTCAAAAATAGAAATTTCACGACATATGTAGGAAAGGCAAGCGTTGAATAATCATAATAATTATGACACAATCACTGGTCAATCAAAGGTCGTGGGTTGGATTTTTGGGCATAAATTGGAGAACGGAGTGTCTTGACACTAGGTTCTCTCTAAGCAACTTACAATGCAGCATTGTGAAAAAAAAACAAATGTTTACAGTCACTCGACAAATATATATACTTATATGTAACTAGCGTCTCGCTCGCGGCTTCGGCTGCGTAAACTACATAAGTTTCCGAGATTAGCGTGCATAAACAGGCACACAGACAAACAGAACAGAAAATTAAAAATAATTATTTTGGATTCTATTACATTGATAAATGGCACCAATAACAGTTTCTTTTTTTCATATATCATCAATGCACAGACAGCGATGAGTTACATTATTATTTTATATGCATAGATTGTGATTTAGATTTTAAATTGGAAGTCAAACGCGTGAATCTATTGCCAAGTCCACGCAAGTTGTACTAACTGACTACTAAATAGATGTCGCCGACAAATCAATCATTATCAATATACCTTCAATATTATAAATTCGATATTAACTCTGTCTGTCTGTCAGTGACGCCATCGCGGACGAAACCTCTGAACCGCTTGTGATAAAACTTTATACAGGACCTTACTTGATACTTGACACTCCAAGACCCCTTGGGGTGAGCGTTGCCCCCTTTTTCCATATTTTTTTTTAATTTTGCCAGGAATGGCTGAATTTTTTTTTAATTTTGGCTGAAGCCAGTTTAACTATAGTTCACGCGGGCGAAGACGCGAGCGGGTCGCCAGTACATTTATACAACTCATTCGTTACGTCACACAGTGACTGACAAACAATGCCTAGAAGACTCGACTGTGCGGGGTGGAGTATACTTGTCATGTTGATTTCTTAAGAAGTTTAGGAGATCACTTAGAAGCGATTCCATGAAACACTTATTGAAAAAGGAGACTACTTTCTAAACTCGACATAGTATATATTAGTAAGTTCTTTTCATATTTTGTTTATTTAGAGAAATGGGCTCAGACATAAGAGTAGATGTGAAAGGTGCCCTTTAAATCTACACGTGGATCACAAATCTCACATGCTGATGTCTCCGCATCATTCGCCTGATTCGTCTGATGCCCGACGACGACATGGTGAACCCATGAAATTGTAAGGAGCCTCTTCACTTCCGTGAGGCCGTCGTGGCGCAGTCGGACAGGTCTGATTGAATACACGAATGATTGCGGTTTGACTCCCTCTCACTCGGAGAAATGATATAATTATTTCTCCACTCTAGCGACAAAGCGCGGCACCTATCCCGCCGCTCAACACGCAATGTCGAGATTTCAGCCGAAAAGTGGAGACCGAAGTGTCTTGACACTAGGTACTGCGGGAAAAAGCGTAAAGCTAAAGAATTCGTTCGCTTCCCTGGCAAGGATAATTAAATCCACGCAAAGGAAACGGCATGCGACTATTGTTGATTCTTATAATCCATTTAGCGCAAGTTTAAAAATATATATAACATAATACGTCTGATGCCGTATTGCGGCTTCCGGTACATTTTAAGGCTTCATTTCTTACATATATTCAAATCTACTGAATGCATGCCAATAGCTTAGTATCTGTTTACAGACAAGGGTTGCCGGTTCGGGTCTCGTTTGAGAGATTTTAAATTTTATATAATTGCTATATCTCATTTCCTATGACTATATGCAAAGTTTTTGTTTGGTACAAATAGAACATATTCACAAAAAAAATTATATAAAAACGTATAAAAATTGAAATGCAGCTGAATTCGAACCCGCGCCACTTGTTTACCGTCCAAACGCTCTGACCGCTAAGCCATGCATCTGGCTGCGTCGAAATTCTTATACGCTTATTACAACTTATATTTGTTGTTAGCATCTCTGTAGAGAGATTTTTACAAATTTCTGCTACCCAAAGATTATTCTACGAACAATCGTTTGGCAAAAGAGAATGCTATTTATTAAATTCTATTTTTTTTATACGTTTTCTAAAAATGATTTTCAATTTCTCACGTGTGTGAATTACACTTTAAAATATTAAGAATAGAACAGATCATTTTTTTATAGATTCTATATGCATCTGTCTGTCTGTTTCTAGATGTGTGAATAGATTTAGGAACCTTATGGTTTCTGAAATGAAAAAAAAACAATAAGTTTTCATGAACTACAAGCTCAATCGTTTTTTTATATCAAAAAATAAAGTGTAGAATAGTCAAAAACTATAAAAAAAAAACAAGTAAATTCGTTGCGTAAACGAATAAATTTCAAATTCATTGCTTAGCGCCATACACAAATATTTACAGAGTGGGATATGAAGCCCCCATCACTGTTACAATGTGACTAAGCTAATGTCAGGGTAATGTTCTCTCCGTTCCCCAATTTCCGCCTGGATTCAAGACATTGCGTGTTGGGCGGCGGTCTCCAACGCCGCGCCAGAGCTGAGCAACGAAAATAATTTATATATAATCATTCCTCCTATGTGGATCGAACCCAAGACCCTCGTCTACAAACAGACGTCATTGACTGTACCATTGCGCCACGACGGCCTCAAGTTAAGTTAATTAAAGAAGAAAATAGGTCGCACTCGGTATTACAAAACGTCAAACGCGTGGAAATTGTATCAGTATAACGAGTACTAAGAGGGCGTTGCAAAGAACTTCGGAAAAAGAATGGAAAAACAGACAATTAGAGAATTTTTCCTGAAATTGTTCCAATAAACATTTGGTATTAATGGTTTTTTTTTAATTCACGCATGTCTTTCATTTGCTCGCGACGAGGTTGTTGTCCCCCCCATACTGGCGGAAATTGATCGCCATATATGTAAGAGCTACTGTAAAATGCTGAACCTCAAGATTACAATACAATAGAATAGAAAAGAGTCAAATAGAATAGAATAAACCGAAATAAAATAAGCACATAATTAAAAATCGATCGAACCCACAAGTAACACGCATTTGCATCACATATTTACTCAGCCAAAAATATATTTTTCAAACAAAAAATTGAGATAGACGAAACACTGCCAGTTCAATTATGTACTTTAAATTTAACAAGTAAAATGATAAAAACAAAATTAGTTTCAGAGTTTAATTATGAGAGTGGATTGAAATCCTACATCGATACTAGAATAGTTTCTTAATGTAACCCGTCGGCGTATAAAATACGCGTTGCCGTAGTAACGTGTATGTTACTTTATACAAAAAAAAACACATACTGGTGTATATTTCTTTAGACATTTTTTAAAGTGTTATTCGCACACTTAGGAAATTGAAAAAGACTTATTTAGAAAACGGTTGAACGGTTTTCAAGAGGCGCGGGTTCAAATCCCGCTGCGTTTGAATTTTTATACGTTTTCTATATATGTCTTTTCCATACCGGTGTATGTAATATATACTTTTTTTATTTAATGCATTTCTAATGAGTTATAACAAAATATATATACATATATATATATATATATATATATATATATATATATATATATATATATATATATATATATATATATATATATATATCACAACTGCATTAAATTTCACACCCGTCGTCATACGGACGTATGCACAATTTCTACATAAAAACCTTTCCTTCACGTATGAATATAATAGCGATTCAGTTTTTCAATTACACGAGTTTCATACAAACAGTAACTATAGGAAATGCGAAATAAAAAAAACTATCCATAACGGTAACGGTTTCTGATATAAAAGTTTCAGTAATTTTCGGATATATAAAATACACTTGGGTTGATTGAAAGTAATATAAAACAAAAAGAAATTAATAAACAAGCGGCTGAAATTTGCTTACATTGTTGAAATTTGCCTCAACAATGTTAATATCAGTGGCCATCGTGGCGCAGTGTGTCAACGTCTGACTGTATACGCCATGGGTGTGGGTTCGATTTCCACTATGGAAATGATTATATTTAAATTACAAAACAGAGAGCGGCGTCGAGTTCCGCCACTCGGCACTCAATATCTCTTATTCAGGTGGAAAGTGGAGAACGGAATGAAAGGAAAAATCACGCGATTTGAAAAAAATATATATCGAAATAAAAATAGGATACGAAATAAAAATATACACTACCGGTTAAACATATATTTAGAAAACGTATAAATTTTCTAAGGCAGCAGGATTTGAACCCGCTCGAAAACCGTCCAAGCACTCTGACCGCTCAGCCACGCGTCCTACACCCGGCTACGTCGAAGTTCTTATTTCAACTTATTTTTGTTTTTATCATCTCTGTAGAGAGATTTTGATTGCCAGTACAATTAAATGAAAATAATTAAAAAAAAATCCTCTAAGTGAGAACCAAACCCACAACCAATAGCGTTTACAGTCAATTTCAATCACACTGCGACACGATAATCTACAATTACAAAATAAAAGTAGCCAAGTTACTCTTTACTACGTCAGTTATATGCCAGTGAAAGTCCCGTCAAAATCGGTCCAGCCGTTTCAAACAGACAAACAAAAATTGTAAAACGTTTTATATTTTGGTGTATGTACCGTGTATACATACATATGCCGATGGCAAAATGTATATATAATAAAAATACACTTCATTTTTATTTATTTATATAGATAAAATTTGTAATTCAGTATAAAATTTGGTATAGTTATAGTTTATATGAATTCATTAGAAATACATTAAATAAATAAAACAAATATTACACACACTGCTATGTGTTTGTCATACACTAATGCAAAACACATACACATTTCTAAGGCAATGCAATTTTTACGTCTCAATATATAAAGAGCCGGTCGGTAGTCACAATTCTTTTTAAAATAAGCTAGTACCTAAAAACGGTAACAAAATGTAGAAAACGGAGTGTTTCAAAAATATATTCTCTCTGCCTGTTCTTATATTATATACCGGATAAATGTAAAGATTAAAAAAATTATCTAACCACTGAGAATCGACCCTGTAACCACCGTGCACATGACAATATCGTTTATTCCATTTTCAAATCAAGACTACCCAGGTAGAGAGGTATATTATGCAAATATAATATATTTCTGATTAAAAAAAAAACAAATCTGTTAAATATATGTCAGTTCCCTTGAACATTTGTTCAAGCGACCTTTCGAAATGCATTGTCATAAGTCTTTCTTTAATAACACAGCCGCTGGTCAAAGTGATATAACCAAAAAAAAAAATTTATAAATATTTAAATGTATATAAAACCAGCTGCACGCTTATTCCCCCCACATAGCAGGGTCACTTAGTGTCAAGACACTCCGTTCTCCGAATTACGCGCGAAAACGAGACATTGTGTGTTTGAGTGGAGGAACTAAAAGCCGCCCTTCTTCGTCTTAGGTAACAGAGCAAACGATTTAAATATAAAAAGACCGACACGGAAAACGGTTTTCAAGAGGCGCGGGTTCAAATCCCACTGCGTTCAAATTTTTATACGTTTTCTAAATACGTCTTTTTCAATTTTGTTAGTGTGCGAATAACACTTTAAAAAATGTAAAAAAAAATATAAATTTAAATATAATCATTCCTCCGAACAGGAATTAAACCCACAACCAATCGCGTTTACAGTCATACGCTGTGCCAATGTCCCATACAATAGTAAAAAAAAAATAATGAGGCCATTCCTCCGAGTTCCACCATGCCACTCATCACGCAATTTCTTAGATTTGGGAAAAATTGGTGAGCGCAGCGTCTCGACTCCAGGTACTCTCTGAACACACTGCTATGCGGGATTAAGCGTGAAGTTGTAAGCGTGAAAAAGTGTGTCAGTGCACCGATCTAAGCCCACAATTATACAATAGACTGCTTGCTATGCGCGAAAAAGCTCAAAAATAAACATGAAGAAATCGTCTTACACTACTTTCAAAGCGACGGTTCATGTAATATATAAGACAATATTAATTCAAGTTTCAAGACAAGATTCAAGACAAAATTAACTCATTACAATTTTTAACCACTTTCAATTTCATACTTTAATTCGGAGATTGATTTTAAATTTAAGGCCATTACATAATTTGAAAACAGTGGAGCAGCGTGTGACTGTAGATCAATGGTTGTGGGTTCGAACCCTAGGGGAAACGGGGAACTCCGCCATTTTACACACACGCAATGTCTCTCAATCACGTAGAGAGTGGAGAACGGAGTGTCTTGACACCAGATTTAGAAAAGGCTTAGGCTTTGTTGCTGTTGTTGTTGGTATCAAATTAAAAAAATAACTAACTTTTAAGAGACACTCTATTCGGGCAGTTTTGCAACTAAACGCAATCGTCGTTGTTTTAAATGCAACCCAAAAGAATAGCTATAATATATAAAATATTTTTATGTTTCTCCACTCTGGTAAAAGCATAAAGCTGGGCGTTCAATAAAGAACAGAGTGTTCAAATACTATTGTATTATCGCAATATTATTTAATTATCCATTCCAAAAATGGATAACTATCTAACTCAAATATAATAATAAAAAAAATAATAATAAGAGCTTCATGGCGCAGTGGGACAGCGCTGACTGTAATATCGACACGTTGTGGATTCGATCCGCCAGGGTTCACGGAAGATTGTAGTCCCGTGGCCCTGGCCAGTGGCGGTGGAGGAGGAGCACCGTGAGGTTTTAGTGGGTAAACGAACGGGCCATATCTGCCGGTCCGGAGTCCCACATAGCCGCGTCCGAGTCCCCAATCGGGCGGGTAATATATGGGTAATGTTGTGGATTCGATTACCACTGGGGGGAATGTTCATGATTTAGTTATTGCCATTTCTCCGCTTAACAGATAAGATAAGGCGCGAACGGAGTGTTCTTTCCTAAAAGTGTAACAACCCTACTTAGATTAAGTACTTATAACTAATAAAAAAGTATATATCATTAGTGTTGAATATATATTATATAATAGTAATTTTTTAAAGTGTTATTCGCACACTAAGGAAATTGAAAAATACATATTTAGAAAACGTATATACGCCTCTTGAGGTTTTCAAGAGGCGCGGGTTCAAATCCCGCTGCGTTAAAATTTTTATACGTTTTCTAAATATGTCTTTTTTATATAATAGTCATTATGGCTTTATGGCATATGGCATTGAGATGGCAACATTTTTTTTTAAATAGACTATATAACGATTTGTAACGGTAATATTAGAAGACAGTCTGTACGAGTTTATTACAATATCATATATATGTAATTTAAAACCTCGCTTATCTTTCGCATCGTCCACGCGCCACTTTTCATCCCCTCTTTTAACACAAGTGACCAAGCCCAAGCTATGAAGGATATAGCATGAAGGTGTATTAAATAATTAAAGTCTTGCTAGACTATCAAAAAAAAAATATATATATATATATATATATAAGACTCATTTGAATGCTCCCCTCCACAGAAGGCTTTAGTAAAAGGCAAAAGATTAGTACGTTTTGAAGCGAAAACAGAGATAGAGGAAACCATAACCGGCAGTGTACGGGGCCTTACATTTAAATGGATAACACGTCAATAGCGTGATTCAGCATCTTGACACGAAAATGATAGGGCCATTTAGTTTTAAATATACTAGATATTAAATTTAGCTTTTGGTTCAAACTGCTTACCACATAGCAGGGCGGGTAATCGAGAGAGAGCCTGAATGAAAGTGCCTAAAAATATTCAATTCGTGAGAAATTTCAATATAATCTTATCCATACTAACACTATAAATGCGAAACTCTGTCTGTCTGTGACGTCATCACGGCCAAACCGCTGAGCCGATAGTGATGCAATTTTGTCCAGAGATACTTGTGGATCTTGGGTTGAAAATTTTTAATAATTCACTCGAAAGCCGCGAATAATATATAACTTTTTAGCAATACAAGAAATTATGTTGAAGTTACGTTGAGTATGATATATAAGGGGCAAATAAGGCTAGAATTATTTACATAGAACTGAATATACGCACGAACATTCAGAATATTATAAATTAAGTATGAAAAGTGCCCATCAAAATAATTTGTTTTTAAAAAAATTAATATTCAAGTTCATAAATACGACTTTTCTTAATGTTTTACAGCTATATCCTTGGTAAATTTTATATATTTTTTTAACATTTTGAAAGTGTTATTCGCACACTAAGGAAATTGAAAAAGACATATTTAGAAAACGTATAAAAATTTGAACGCAGCGGGATTTGAACCCGTTCAAATCCCGTTTTTATACGTTTTCTAAATATGTCTTTTTCAACTTTAATTTTTTTTTAATATGTTTAGACTTTTGTCTTCCTCCCTCGGTAAATGTTCATTCTTAGTAATAAACTTTGTGTAGCGGAAATTTGTAAAATATCTTTCTTTCAGCAAACGTTCAAAGATTGGATTGGAACCCGCGCCTTTTGGAAAACATCCAAGAGCTGTGATCGCTAAATCCATATGTTCTACATCCGGCTATATCGAAGTTCTTATACGTTTTTTATATCCTAAGTTTCATTTACTAGAATAACACTTTAAAAATATTAAAATATAGTAAAAAAACTCCAGACAAGTAAAGGCACAAATACTTTTATACATATAGCGTATATAAGCTGACTGTATAAAAATTTCGACGTAGCTCGACAATAACGTAAAGCTTATTAGTATAGAGCGCTTAAATAATACACACGAGGTGCGGATTCGAATCCTGCTACGAACAAATTAATATGTTTTCTAAAAATATTTAGTTTTTACACATCTTCATTATCCATTTCTGAGATATAACCATTTGATAAGGTGGTAACAACTTTTTCCTACCAACTGTCATGTACTTGACGCGCTTTTAAACAGATTTTCTCGCTAGGCATTTAACAAGATCTATTGTGAACCTGTTTAATTCAATACAACTTCTTAAGCCAAGTCATCGCCTCCATAAAGTACATAAACCTATCACGGGTATACGACAGAATTTCGCTATAGTATATTCTAAATTTGAGACTGCACAAATTTAAGTAAGAATTGAAACAATAATAATAAGTAACACTCATTGCTCTATTTAAGAATATATCATAGCATAAAACATATTGAACAGATTTTTTTTCATCAATCAATTAATCAATTTGGATCGGCAAAGAAACTAGTGCCAAGAATCTCCATTTTCCGCTTAAACTTCGACATGTGTATTAAATGGCGCAGCTCAACACCGCTATTTTAAAGCACAACACTAATTTGTGATTTTACTGGTAAACTATCAACATGTAAACTATAAGGTAAATTATATTAATTTTTTATTTGCAGATTCCCGCTTGTTTTTTGCATAGCCGGTTAGTAAAAGAGAATCTGACATTGCGTGTGAAGTGGCAGAACTCAACGCCGCGCTTCGCCTTGCGAGAGTGGAAAAATAAAAAAGAACAACAACCAATTGCGTTAAAAGTCAGACGCTGTCCCACTGCGACCCATTGGCCTCTTTTGTGGTTACTAAATATCAATATTGGTTTTGTATACAGAATATATACCATTCAGTCGAAATATTTATATTCCTAGTAGTGTCTTATTCACTTCAATGTAGTATAATTAGAAATCTTATCAAAAAGGACACGTTTTATATATGTACAAACCACTCGCAACTTGACTATAGGTATTTCGTATTTTTGATCGTGATGACGTCAACTACAGACATACAGACAGTTACGTTCACATTTATAATAATTAGTAAGTATGGATTTCATACTTCGCTTGACACGCCTCCGCGTTTCTAGATAATTCGTTACGAAAACTGTAAAAATATGCTTAAACAAGTTGTAATCAGCCTATAAGAATTTAGACGTAGCTGGATAGACCGTATGGCTTAGTGGTAGCGCTTGGACGGTTTCCAAGAAATAAACGTTCTAGTCCCGCTCCATTCAACTATTTTCAAAAAATATTTTGTTTTTGTCTTAAGCGTGTGAACAACAGTGTCAAGACACTACGTAATCGAGACGTTGCGTGTTGTTGCGGAACTCAATGCCGCAAAAACAGCGGCTTAAAAGATCCATGCTATGAAAATATGATATTAATATATATATATTTATGAACAAATAACATTATAGGTAGTTCAAAATACTGTACTCATATATTTTCTTACATTGATAGATGAAATATACATCATGTGAAGTTAATTAAAGCAATATATGTTTTTATATAAAAAAAAATTTTTTTTTTATTTTGTTAACATTTTATAAAGTGTTATTCCCACACTAAGGAAATTGAAAAATACATATTCAGAAAACGTATAAAAATTTGAACGCAACAGGATTTGAACCCGCGCCTCATGTCTTTTTTTTCACACAATAATTATATTACAGTCATTCATCAAATCGATTATTTATTTTTTCTCACATTACACAAGACACAATAGTATCATATTTTTATATTAGTTATGTGTATTGTTTTATTTTTTTTCTTAATATCAATGCTTAGTTTGTTTTGCCATTATTAAACGATTGAATAGAAAACGCGAAAAAAGAAAGAATGTATTGTCAAGACACTCCGTGTTCCACACCCAGCCAGAAATTGAGACATTGCGTGTTGAGTGGCGGAAATCCACGACTTTATCTTACCAAAAACGAGAAATTAGAGAAATTTTAAATACAATATTTCCTCTAAGCCCCACTCAGCACACAAACCCACAACCAATAGCGTTTTCAGTCAAATGCAGTCCCACTGCGCTACAAAAGCTCAATAAACATGTGTAAAGGACGTGCTTACAACAAAAATAAGCTGTAATAACAAAGCTGGATGTAGAACGCACGGCTTAGCGATTAGAGCGCTTGCACGGTTTCCAAGACGCGCGGGTTCGAATCCCGCTGCGTTAAAATTTTTGTACGTTTTCTAAAAATATGTTTTTCAATTCCTATATCCTAAGTGTGTGATTTTAACACTTTAAAAAATGTTGAAAAGATGTAAAGGAATTTTAAAATATATTTTAAACTAGCGACCCGCAAAGCGGTTTTCCCTGCGTAAGCTACACAACTTAACTATTTTATCGCATTAAATCACAAACTTTGCTTAAATTTATAATTTAAAATGGTTGTTACTTTTTATTTATGAACCGATTGAAATGAAATAAGCACTAAACGTTTATTGAAGGTTACGAAAACACAATAGTGAAAACTGCATTTGAATCGGTTAAGCCGTTTCTGAGATACGTTTGTGCACAAATGTGCACAGACAAAGACTAATGAAAATTTAAAATCATTGTTTTGGTTTCTATTGTATTGATAACTGCTCCCCCCCCCCTCTAATATTTTTTTCATATATCTTTCATGTTCAGCCAGCGATCAGTTACGTTTTTATTATATGTATACATATAGATGAATCTATATTAATTATAAGTATATTAGAGTATCATTGTGAACACGCTATGGTTATGACAAAGAACTAGAATGAACAAAGAAGAAGAAGGAATGTCAGAGAACTAGAATCTATATGATAACCTGGAATCCCATCACACCAGAGATAAAGATACAGTCAGCTCATTTTGCAAGAATCCAGGGCAGTACGCGAGGCAACTAATAACATAATAATTGTATCGAATGACAGACAAACACCACCTCAGTCTACACGCGATTGTGACCACGGACTACTGTACAGTGTTCGAAACGTCGGGTTATAAAAATGTATTTTCGAATACCGAAATTATACGCGATTAATTCGTTTAAAATAGTTTCATTTCAACCTGGAACTGTTATGCAGATATAAGTGCAAAGCTGGTGTGGTGGTAGGTTCAATTCTTATTGAAGAAAATCAGTAAAAAGAAGTCATTAGTCTAATATGACGAAACACAGCTTTACAATTAGTCACTTACGTAAAATGATGAGTGAGAGAGTGGGTAACTGATCACTAGGTATTTTTTGCCAGATCTGCTCTGATATGCAGCGGATACTTATATATTACACATCTAAAAAACTTATGTTTTTATTACGTTTAATTGATTTATATCTTTGGCTCTCTCTAGCCATTTTGTTAAATACAAATTATTGTCATCCAAAATAAAATTATTAAAAGCTATATTTCAAAAAAATAATAATAATAAAGCAGCTTCAGTAATGCCACAACATTTCATTATCCAATTTATCCTTTTATTCACATGTTGAGTTGCGGAACTCAACAGTACACTTTGTCTTATTAGAATGGAGAAATAAGAATTATTATAATTATTAGAATTATTAATAATTATTATGATTTTATTTATAAAATATGTATTGAACATAATTTCATTCAAAATATATTCTATATTCTTATTATTTAGAAAACGTATAAAAATTTTATGTCTCTACAGAGATGCTAACAACAAATATAAGTTTTAATAAGCATAAAAGAATTTCAACATAGCTGGATGTAGAATGCATGGCTTTGCGGTCAGAGCGCTTTAACTATTTTCTTCAGAAATCCTGCTGCGTTCAATTTTTTATACGTTTTCTAAATATGTCTTTTTCCAATTTCCTAAGTGTGCGAATAACACTTAAAAAAATGTTAATTTTTTTTTAATAGGGCACCTGTATGGACCATAATTTTTTTCATAGTGGAAGCTATGGCTTTAATGAATCATTCAACTATCTCCTTTTTATACATATATGACTTTAGTATTTAATATAAATGCATATACAATGTTCATATCAATGTCAGTGTTTACAAACACTAACTGTTCCACACAAAAATTTCAATTTTCACGCCCAACACTTTATTTCCAAGACAAGTGACCCTCCAATCTCAGCAGATGCTAATTAAACACAAAAAAATGTGTCAACCAGTTTAAATATACACCGTTCTTCTATGAACTTCTGAACTGAAAGTCAAGGGCAACTGTAATACCCATAACAAAATCACAATTAACGTATATTAGACAATATGCCTTGTATTTTTCTATTAATAATAGAAAGAACTATATATAAATTATATATTGTTTAAGCTATACTACGGAATTATTGCGAAAATAATATATTTCTCACGAGCGAGACGAGACGCATAATACAAACAGTTTATACATTCTAATATACTCACGTTTGTACTGGATTTTCTATAAAATAACACAAAACAAAAGCTTCACCTTGTATTAATTCATAACTTGTTATTTAAGTGTGTTACAAACATAAAATATTATAAATATATATAATTAAAATGAACGACGACCGCACGTTTGAAGTTTCATTTGCTACTGCGGTTTTAGTGTTGGGTGGCCACTGCAGCCATTTTAGTGCTGCCATGTTTTAAATGACAGTTGCCTTTTTATATATATATATATATATATATATATTTCAATCTAATTTTTTTAAGATATAACAGAAAGGGATTTTTTTTTAATATATATATTGATAGGGGATAGGGAATAAGTCACTCAATTCAATTTCTCTATATAACATGACATTGGTGAAGTGGTTGGTTATTATTAAAGAACTGAAACGAGTTGCCTGATTCCAATCGCTTTCTTTTTCATGTAGTGACTTGAAATGAACAAAAAATAAAATAGATAAGAAAGTAATTAATAAATATAAATAGTTTTAAATAATGAATAAAACAACAATTGTTATTTAGATTTAACTTTTTACGTGTTAAGTCTATATAGACCTCACTTTCATAATATCTGTAAATAAAAGTTTTAAATGAACAAAACCATCAGCACTTATAAATTACTATATTCTTATTCGTAAGGTGCTTTAATATTAAATATATGATGACGTTATGAATTAATGATATATTAAGTTATGACGTCATCAATGTCCTAATAAAATTATTATATTTTTTGATTACTACATTTGCTGCAAAAAAACAATTTTCATTTCACTAATAAGTAATGATATTATTTATAATTAATTAATTATAAAACATTAGTATATTTATAGAATTTTTTTTTTATGTATTCTATATCTTTAGAAAACGTATAAAAATTTGAACGCAGCGGGTTCAAATTTTTATACGTTTTCTAAATATGTCTTTTTCAATTTCCTTAGTGTGGGAATAACACTTTAAAAAATGTTAACAAAATATATTCTATATCTGTCAAATGAACAGCGTGAGTTGGAACGTATCTTTATTTACATTTTTCATTAGTATAATAAATCTGTGTGTATTGTAATCTTAAATAAACTGTAAATATAAAAAAAAAAATGGCTGCAAGTGTATCGAGAAATCAAATTTTGTCGTTATACAAGGCGCTGATGAGCGAATCTCAGAAATTTACGAACTACAATTTCAGGTAATGTTTCATAATATTGCATAACCTCAAAATTTTTTTTTTTAATACAAGTCTAGATTAAACAATAAATAGCACCTTGTTTTATTTCATCAATTAAAACCGATACATAGTCGTACCTCGCCGTATTCCCCCAGATGTCCCCTAAAAAAAAGGTTTCTTGTCTGATAATTACCAGTAATCTTGGAAAATTTACACCGCTTAATCTTTTTAATATTTTTGGTCTGTATAACAATTTATCCGACCCTGTAATGTATATCTCCTATGACCCACTGGTGAACTTTAAAATAAAAACCCGCCATATGTCAAGTTGTAATAGCTGATTTTTGTAATTTATGTATGAACCCATATATTCTATATATAGTATGATAGATATATATTCCATATATTAGCTATCGTTACTTATCACGTATCTTATTTTCAGTTTTTTGTTCCTGAAGAGAAAGATTCATAAATTGTTAAATTAATGTAATTTTAATGTCCTTGTTATATTGAATTTCTTTAAAAATATTTTGTTCGGAGAAATTTTACACGCTGTAAATACCTGAAATTAGTACTAGTTTCAGAACCAGAACTATGCATAAGTTATTTGTATATCATAAAATGTAACTATGTACTGTTGGCATATTGAATAAATACATAAACAAAAAGAAAATGACGATTTGTTTGTGTATTTGTGGTTATTTGACATGATGATTATGATTTCTGATATTGGGATATTTTAAGGTGTGATACATATAGCTGAGTAGACAGAGATAACCTATTGTTAACTCACTCTAATCTCCACTCTCCAGCCAATTTTGACACAATGTGTGTTATAGTGGAAACCAATGCCTCACTTTGTGTTTAAAGGAAAGTAATTTTATTATTTTAAACATAATCATTCCCACTGTACATTGAACCCAAACTTGTTGTGGACCCTCAAGGACTGACTCCCTGTGCTGCAATGACCTCAAATTTAGAAATGTTTAATAATTGACCCATATAACTGTTAAGCAGTGCATTGTTTCACACACATATGTATTTAAGAGAAAAGTGGAGAATGGAGTTGCTCAGCTCAGTATGAAAAAAGCGAAAAATTTATAAAAGAAGAATTAAAACACAATACCCTAACATTTTAATGTGTTAAAGTGTTTTTCACACACTTAGAAAAAAATGGAAAACATTTTTAAAAAACATATAAATTTGAACTCAGCGGGATTCAAACCCACGACTTTGGGTACTTACTCAGGTACTTTAGTTGGACACTGTCCAAGCACTAAGCCATGCATTCTACATCCGGCTATTTTGAAATTCTTATATGCTTATTACACCTTATTTATGTTGTTAGCATCTCCGTAAAGAGATTTTTACAAATTCCATCTACACAAACATTAAGCTTACTTTACTTTACAGATTATATGCTTTAAGAAGAGTGAGGGATGCTTTCAAAGAAAATAAATCACTGTCAGACCCAAAAGTAATAAGGAAAGAATATGAATTTGGCAAAGAAAATTTGGATATTATTAAACGGCAGGTGAATAACTGATTTATAATTTATAGTGTGTGTTGCGGACAGTGCCCGTGTGTATGTGTCTGTGTGTATATGTGTATGCGTGTATATGTGTCTGTGTGTGTATCTTAATATTATGGTTTAAGCCTGAATGTGAGTAAAAATAAGATAACTGAGAGAAGAGACAGAATGCTAGATCAGGGTAAATGGAACGTTATTAGAACAGGTGAATGAAGTGATATGTCTGGAAAGTGTGTTTACTAGCGATGGATGATATGGAAAGGTGCATATTGCTGTCGGTAACGGTAGTGTACTGCGTCGAAACGTGGATATGCCAGAAGAAGACAGAAAGATTACTGCTGTACAGGGATAACTTCCTAGGATGTGCGGAGTTCAAGTCAAGAGTTCAAGTCAAGTTATTCAAGTCAATAAATTGACTTGAATAAATTCACTTCATTGCAGATAGGATCAGCTAAAACTAAAACTGATACACAAAATAGCAGGTGTAAGTGAGTATGTTATAGTAATAATGAAGAAGCATGTGATCAGGTGGTTTGGGCACCAGAATTGGAGCACCCATTGCATGTTGAGTGGTGGAACTCAAAGCTGCCCATTGTCTTGTTGACCAGAGTGGAGAAATGTATATAATTTAACTATAATCATAAATTCCAATGAATGTATCTAACACAACCATTGCGTTTTCAGTCAGAGTGTCAGTCTCAGGTTTATTTAGCGCTGATTTAAAAATGTATTCTCACATCGTTTCAAGGATACACATTTTGAAAATAAGCTATTTCTATTGAAGTCTTGTGTGTATGAAAGTGATGTCTCATACAATATGCATTTAAAAGAATTGTTAATAAATTCACTCGTATATTTCACAATGGCCAGTATTATGTGTTATTTAAAGCCGTCTTTCAACTAATTTAAACTATTTACTACTAATTACAACTAATTGTTTTACAGGTGATTATAGGAGACATGTACAAAACTGAGAAACTTGTTATTGAAAATATTCAATAAAGTGTTACATTCACATATACATATGTGTATGTGTACACTTTAATATATATATGTTAAAAATGAGAGAAAAATAGAAAATGGAGATCCTAATTTAATTTATATAGTATATCAGTATATTGCAATAAAAAAATAATTTTGACAAAATTTGATTTACATTATGGTAAAAATACAGATGTATGGAAAGTTTTTTCTAGACAATATTAAAATCGTATATGTTACTAGCCCTGTTTCGTATTTACAGCGGCCTTGATACAATGAAATTCCTGGCAAAACTAAAAAAAATGGTAGAAATGTTAGTACCCTATCTATGTGTTCATATATCCTATATCCTCTATATAAAGTTTCATCTCAATCGGTTCAGTGGTTTGACCGTGATAACGTCACAGACAGACATAGCTAGTTTCGCATTTGTAATATTTGTATAGATTGCTTTAGAATATGTAATAGGTGTATATACAATAAGACCTTATACTTGTAAGCGTTGTGGTACAATAAATATTTAGAATTTCCAGCGATAAATCCGTAATTATTTCTGCAAATACAGCCTTATTACTCAGTGGTAATGTAATGCTTTGTAACGGTGAAATATTTTTTAAAATCGCTCCAGTATTTTTTGAGTTAAATCCAAGCGAACAAACAAACAAACAAACCTTTCCTCTTTATAATATTAGTACAGAAGCATAGAGAGATGATGTCTCAATTTTTTTTCTTTCTGCATTAGATTTGTATTGTAACTTTGATTCATTTATAACACATTTAATTTCTTCATATATATATATTTATATATATATGAAGATTGGTACTAAAGTTATAAAAAAAGAGTATAAATGATAAAAGCTTTGTTAATATAAAAGTTATAATATTATTTTTAATACACCATTTGTTAAACTATGTATGTGTACTGTCCTTTTCTATTCAAATACTAGTTAGAAAGAGATAGCAACATCTCAAACCAAATGTTATATTATGCTTCAAATATCCTGATGATAAGTCTCAAGATTTACCAACTTTAATGGTAAATGTCCGAACTGTTAATTTGAAAGTTATATCTCAGTAGAACTTAGGTTTTTCTTGTTAGATATATTAGTTATATATATATATATATATATATATATATATATATATATGCATTTATAATGTATCAATTAATTGTAATGACAGAAAGAGACAGCTATCTAGTTTCTCAAGCTTCATCTTATACAATACTCATATCTTGGTAAAACTTAGGTTACCATTACAGTTGGTAAATGTGAGGACAGTTTGAGGTTTTCAGAGTTTGTTCTTGTATTCAAATATTACAAAAAGTATGATGTTTTTTAATTTTAAGAAGCACAAGCTTGACACGTGTTCAGCTATTTTTTCAAATATAGATTAAAAAGAAATTAGATCATTAAGTTTTGTTTGAACATTTGTAACATATTATAATGCATTTCTTTTAAAATTTAAATATTGTATGTTTTCTTGTTATTAAATGGATAGTTTTAAACATACTTTTGGGGTTTTTATTTGTTATATTAATACTACTTCTTGTCCAGGGCTTTGTTTGTGTGGAATGACCGTACTATAGTGTACACATAACCTATATACATATAACCTTTCACTGTTAGTATTATCAAGTCTTAAACCCAGTGTGGTTAATTTTTTGGAATAGGTTTTATAGGTAATTTTGTCTGTTTAAGTAGCGTATAAGATTTTTTGGTGTAACTCCAGTGCGGGAATGGACCGTAGAAGGATCGTACAAAATGTACTATATCATATTCTTGTAATTTCTTTTAGTTCTGTATATTTATTTAGTTTGTCCGTTTTTTAATTTTTCAGATTATAGATGTATATATTAATGCCTAATTTATTTAAACACCCACCATGGCAGCTTCACCTGTATCTATCTATCAATGTAAGAAATTCTTGCAATATTATTTTTAATTGCTTACCATCTGATTTGTGTTTCAAAATATTTACACGTGTCCGGATCCGATAGCAATACAAATATTGTCATAGCAGGAGCCCGATGTCCTTGAAAGGAGTCAGGACGACCGTACACGAGGAAATTATTATTAAGGCTGTTTTTAACATTTTACAGTGTTATTTATATACTTAGGAAATTGAAAAACATTTTTAGCCTTTTGGAAACCGTCCAAGCAATATATAGCATTCTCTCTCGACAAACGATTGTTCATAGAATAATTTTTGGGTAGCAGAAATTTGTAAAAATCTCTCTACAGAGATGCTAACAACAAATATAAGTTGTAATAAGCGTATAAGAATTTCGACTTAGCTGGATGTAGAACGCATGGCTTAGCGTTCAGAACGCTTGGACGATTTCCGAGAGGCGCAGGTTCAAATCCTGCTGCGTACAAATTTTGTATAGGTTTTTAAAAATGTCTTTCAATTAAGGCTGTTTTTTTTTATTATATTTTTTAAACTAAGATAAACTAACGCAAGCCATCGTGCCGCAATGCGACAGCCTCTAACGCGTAACAGTATACGCGATGTATATGGGTTTGATTCCCACTCGGGGATAAGATTTTATTTATATTAATTTAGTTTCTCTGCTCTAGTATTTGTCTTGAATTCATGATATGGTATATGGGAAATAGCGTCAAGAGAAAGTTTTAGAGTTATTAGTCAAAAAAGTGTTATTTTTTTTGTAATTTCGTTTTAATATATACAAACGTTATTTAAATTATTAAATAATATTATTTTATTTTATTTACTTATTTACGGCTTCACTGTCTTCTAAGGAGGCTACGTTTTTATCTAACTCCATAGACGACAACTTGTTCAAATGCTTTAAGCCCTTTTTGTCATCTTTGTGGTGTTTCTTATGACCTTTGCCCTGAAAAAAAAACGAGTTTTTTTTAAATAAATATTTTTAGAAAACGCATTAAACTTTGAACGCATCGGGATTTGAACCCGCGCCTAAGTTAGCACTATACAAATATTTATTTATTAACCCATAAGAATATAACATTGGTTATTTAAGTTTACGGAGTGAATGATAAAAGGAAAATGTAAGTTATACTAGCGATGCGCTCGCGGCTTCGCCTACGTAAGCTACACGATTAAGCTATTTAGTGATTTCGCTCGTCCGCGTTCTCAATTAAATCCCAAATTTTGTACAATTTTATAATTAAAATGGTTGTAACGTTTTTTAATTATGAATCGATTGAAATGAATTATTGAGGGACGCTTAGCAATATACAATATATTGGATTAGAGAATTTTAAAGATTCCAATTATTTATTAAGTAATATGCACACAAATGCCCCCCGTTTTTAATGTCCGACCTAGAGTATCGGTCAGTACATGGAATATTTATGAAAAAAAAATCAGAAATGGTGGGCGAAAAAACGAAATGGTTAAGTCGTATTGTAAACGCAGGCGAAGCCGCGAGCAAGTCGCTAGTTTTTAATATATTGCCAGTAAAATACATACCTTGCGTTTCCTTTTATGGTTATGTTTTTTATGTTTCTTTTCATTTTCTTCTGAAACATCAGCTTTCTCTTTGTGATGAGTTTCTACTGGCGCTACGTAGGTTGGTGCGGGTTCCTTTAATAAATAAACATATTTAGTTGAAGTCATCGTGGTGCATGACGATGACCATGGTCGTGGGTTCAATTTCCACTCGGCGAAATTATTATATTTGAATTATTTTCATCTTACAGCCACTTAGCACTTATGCGAGAAAGAGCGAGTTACAAAAAATATAATTTCTATGTTTCGAACTTGTGTGCCCTTTTGGGGTTGTGGGAATTTTAAGTATATTAGAAATTTTATATTAAGAAAAATACAAGTCACTTTGGTTCCACCAACCAAGGCGTAACGTCTATACAAAACCTCGAGTGAGAATTAAAGTTACACCTATGGTATGTATGACTAAACACTATTGACTGCGCCTCGATGGCGCTTTAAAATAAATTATTAAAAAATAATGTTTTTAAATTTTTTATATCTCATTTCGAAGCCGCGCCTCTTGAGTACTGCCGAAGTTTTTAAGCAAATGGTCTTTCATATTGCATGTGGCAATAGGTCGTATTCATTTGGTTGAATTTAATATACTAGTAAAAGAAAAAGGGCCGCATTTAGTTATTTAGCGGCCCTCGGGTTGCTCACCCCTGCCTGCTTATCGAGCCTCGTTCCAAATTACAATACGTTTCTAATTATTTTTCTTATCACGAGACTGATAATAACAATTTATAATATATAAAAACAAAAACATTTTTCTAAAAACGTTTTCTAAAACGTATAAAAATTAGAACGCAGCAAGACTCGAACCCGCTAAGTCATACGTTCTATATCGCTACATCGAAACTTACATGCTTGTAATTTCCAAAAGGCGCGGGTTAGAGTCTCGTTGCGTCTAATTTTTACACATTTTCAAAAAAAAATGTTTTTTTTTATATATAAAAAAATAAGTTTGCTAAGTGTGTCCATAACACTTTAAAAATATAAATAAATTTATATATGTATAATACAAAGGAAAAAAAATATTATTGGAGGCGTTTATCAATGTAATAGAACACAAAACAATGATTGTTCTTATCTGTGCGTCTGTTTGTCTGTGCGTTTGTGCACGCATATCTCGGAAACGGCTTAACCGATTTAAATGTAGTTTTGATTTATGTATTTTGGTCAGCTTTCCCTTAACATTTAGTGTTTATTTAATTTCAATCGGATCATAAACAAAAAAGTTACAATTTGAATTATAAATTTAAGCAAATCTTGTGGTTTAAGTGAGAACGCTTCTGATGAATAAAACTGAAAATGAGTCAGGTATATATTTTTTTAACATTTTTTTTAAAGTGTTATTCGCACACTTAGGAAATTGAAAAAGACATATTTAGAATACGTATAAAAATTTGAACGCATTGGGATTTGAACCCGTGCCTCTTGAAAACTGTTCAAGAGCTCGGACCGCTAAGCCATGCGTTCTACATCCAGTTACGTTGAAATTCCTATACGCTTATTACAACTTATATTTGTTGTTACCATCTCTGTAGAGAGATTATTGCTATATAATGCTTGGACGGTTTCCAAGTGGCTAAAAATGTTTTTCATTTTCCTAAATATGTAAATAACACTTTAAAATGTTAAAAGCAGCCTTCATAATAATTTCCTTGTGTACGGTCGTCCTGTACACGAGTTCGCGCGTTCAATTTTTATACGTTTTCTAAATGTCTTTTTCAATGAGTCACGTAGTTTACAGACGAAGCCGCGGGCGGGTCGCTAGTATTGAATATATTGAAAGAAATTGAAAAAGCAACTCACCTTTGGCCCATTGTTCCTTCTGAAAGTGTTGCTTGCGTCACTAAAATAGCCATTGACATTTTCAACTTCATACGAATGTTTGTTTGCATCGGAACGGAGATATTTGCTGCCTTTATTTTTAGACGGAAATCTAAAAAAAAACCGTACCAACCCGTCAATCAATCAATCTATCAATCTATGTATATAATAAAAATGTAACTGATCGCTGTCTGTACATGCATATTTATCATAGTCATAGAAGCCAAAACAATGATTTTAAATTTTCTTTTTTGTTTGTGCACACTTATCTCAGAAACGACTAAACCCATTTTAATTAAATTTCAACTATTGTATTGTGGACTTTTAACATATAATTTAGTCGTATAGCTTATGCAGGCAAAACCGCGAGCGTGTCGCTTGTATAGTATATAATAGACATAAAGTTCCCCATTAGTTCGCAGCGTGAACGCGCAGATGACACTCCTTCGGGGGAGGGGGAGGGGGGGAAGCACTATAGGGGGTGGGGCTGAGGGGGGGTTTCTCGGAACCCATTAAGCACCAGAATCTATTGAATATTCAAATGGAAGTAGTATGGGTGGACCATAAACTCCACTGGAACTCCACTAAATTTTAAAGCCCATCTTAGTACAGGACCACTTCTGATCTTAAAAACCAATTGGTTGTGGGTTCCTTTCTCACTCGGGGGAATGAATGCCCCGCTTTACCTTCTTACTAGAGCGGTTCGAACCCGCAACCTATATTTTCTATATTGTAATCGCCATACCTGTTGTAAACTTCGTTTTTATTACTAAACTTCTTTGGACCCCTCGTTTCGTCTTTGTCTCGTTTCTTATCACTTTTGTGATGTTTGCTCGTCACTTCATTATCAGATCTAAAAAAATTAGAACCAATTTAAAATAGGCTCCTGACAGCAAACGTTAAAATGATAATAACGAAAAAAATAACGGACTACTGTAAAGAAAGCGGTGTGTTCTCTAAAATATTTCATATGATTTTTTAATTCGAATACGAATTCATCAAAAAGCCCTGGAACACATTGAAAGTAACCAGAAAGTGAGGTGAGAGTTTGATTTTTGCTTCACGCTTTTTCCCGCATAGCTGGGGACATAGACACACCGTTTTTCACTTTCTGTCTCCATTCGAGACATTGCATGTTGTGTGTGCACTTCGGTTTGCACATTGGATTTGATGCTTCAAAAAAACGGAGTTTCAAACACCAAAAGTTTGAAGACCAAAACATGTTAGCTAGGGATGCTGAAGGATTGGTGACGTCATCACCACTTCCAGACACCATAGTCGATGTGCAAGCGGCACGAGTGGAAGCTCAGAACAGAGAGGAAACGGATCCAGGGTTGAGCCCACTGCCCATGGACCCTGGAGGGGGGGGGGGGTCGTCATATTTAGTCATAGTAAGTGTCTGACAATAGTTTCCAATTAACAAGTACCACATGTGAAATGTCAAATCAGTCAATACAAGTTCTACTTCCAAGTCAGCCTTTTATTATTATAATAAATTAAAATAATAACACAAAAGTTCTCACAATTTCTCGTCCACATCACTCTCTTTATGAACCTTCTCGCTCATCCTTTGGACGACGCTCTCTATGTCCCGCATCCGGTTGCCAATCGCGTCTACTAAAGCTTGGAGACCAGCTGGCTTGCCACTTTTCTCTTTTACAGGCTAAAACATGTTGAGAATACAAAAACCTAATAAGTTCTTTGATTTTCACGATTATTACACATTTCGAAATGAAACTATTTTTAACCGGATTAAGCGCGTATAATATTGGTATTCGATCAATCCTAACCACAACAGAAGAAAGAAGTTTCATATAATAATTGTATCAACTGACAGACAAATGCCACCTCTACCAAGTCTACCAGTGACCACGGACTGTACTGTACTGTAAAGTGTCCGAAATGTCGGGTTCAAGAATATATTTTCGAATACCAATATTATACGAGATTAATCCGGTTAAAAATAGTTTCATTTCAAAATACAAAATTTGTTTAAAAACAAACTTTTTTTTTAATTATACCCAACAACTTTAATTTAATAGTTTTTATATTGATTATAAAAACTATTAAAGGCATCGTGTCGCAGTGTGACTGTACACGCGATTGGTCGTGGGTTCGATTCCCACTCGTTGAGATGATTATATTTAACATACTTTCATTTCTTCACTCTAGTATCTAAAGGCAAAGCGCGGCGTTCAGTTCCGCCACGAAGACGAAGTTTTTTGACACTTAGCTTGTCTCTAAATGTCCTGCTATAAGAGAAAAAGCGTGAATACTTAAAAAAATAAAAAAACTAGACCGGCCATCTTGGGTGTTCCGACATGTTGGGTTTAGAGTGACGTCACAACTAACCAAACTAAACGTTATACAATATATTTAGAAAACCGTTGAACCGTTAAAACCGTTGACGGTTTTCAAGAGCGCGGGTTCAAATCCCACTGCGTTCAAATTTTTATACGTTTTCTAAATATGTCTTTTTCAATTTCCTTAGTGTGCTAATAACACTTTAAAAAATGTAAAAAAATGTGTATATAATATTTTTAACATTTTTTTAAATGTTAATCACACACTTAGGAAATTGAAAAACATTTCTTTGGACGGTTTCCAAGAGGCGAGGGTTCGAATTTTTATACGTTTTCTAAAAATATGTGTATACAATATTTCAGCTCAATCGATTATATATCCTTAAGGATATATAATTTAACACACAAATATACATTACGAGTTAAATAGAACCTTGAAAACAACAGTGTAATTTGAAAGTATAGATAAAGCACAATTTTTTTTAAATTTTAGATTACAGCTTCAAGCATAGCGGGCAGAGAGAACCTAGTGTCTCAGCTCTCCGCTCTATGCTTGTAGTAGCCGTCCTTGACTCAATAGACTCATTAAAGTATAATTAATGATGTAAATTTTTATCTTTTAAATTTATTATATTATCAGTTTCGTCAACAGGCTGTAGATTTCATTTAGTGTTTAAATGAGTATTAGAAAACATTATCGCATTGTCGTTCTAAACAAACATTAATACAGATTATATTTTAAATATTAATACTTTAATGTCTTTGTAAATATTATATTATACTAATATTAGTTTTTTAAACGTTTTGTTTTGTTTTTAAGTGGCCATTTTGTCGCAGTCGGACGGCGTCTGTAAACGCGATTGGTTGCGATTATTATTTTATTTATATTCGTATTTCTCCACTCTAGTAAGAAATAGCGCGGTGTTGAGTTCCGCCATACAATAGGCATACAATAGGCATACAATAGGCCGTGGAGAACTTTGACTAGTTGTGTATTTAAAAAAAAAAACAACTTACAGGTGCATTTTCCACATCAACAGAGGGATCGTGTTCATTCCACTGGTTTAAAGGTATGTCTGTCCATGTGTTCTGTAAAGATATATATATATATATATATATAAGTGATTGAAGTCGTCAGTAACCGCGATGGTTGTGGGTTTGATTTCCACGCGGGGATTTAACAATAATTTATTTTTATCTTCTTTCCTTCTTTTCAGTACGGCGTTTAGTTGCAATTAACATTTGACTGTAAAAAATTCTAAGCTAAACGCTCCCCACATTACATTTATAAATGAGTGTTACAATTATTTTAATTTCGAAGACTGATTTATATTAAATTTCCTTATAGCAGGGTCAAAACACTCCGCTGTTACGAATTCAAGGCATTGTGTTCTGAGTGGCGCAACTCAACGCCGTTTTGTTTTACTAAGTCTAAAAATTTTAATAATTTAAATGTGAACCATTCATCACGCTGGGTTTCGAATCCACAACCATCGCTTGTACATTGAGGTCTCAAGATATACTTAGCTTCACGCTCTTTCCCGCATAGCAGGAACTAGGATCAGAGAGAACCTGCGTATTCGAAGTTGCGTGTTGAGTGGCGGAAATCAACGCCGCGCTATATTTTGTTCATCAGAGCAGAAAATAATTAATTAAAATGTGATCATTTCCCCGAATGGGAATCGAACCCACATCCACCGTATTAACGTGTTGAAAAACCGTATTAAAACGGTTGGACGCTGTAAACTGGTCTCACGATTTGTTTTAATAATTTCGAACATTACATTAGTTTGTCCTTTTAGAGTGACTCCGAAACGGTTTGCGGAGATTTTCTCATCCGACGTCTCTGGTGTCTGTAAAACAAAGTCCACACAAAAAATATATATATATATATTGTATTATTATATCAATCCATACTAATATTATAAATGCGAAAGTCACTCTGTCTGTTTGTCTGACTGTGACGTCATCACGGCCCAACCGGTGAACCGAAATTTTATATAAAAATACTTGAGGGTTTAGGCCCCCCCCCCCTACTTTGCTCCTGTAAAGGTTTCTTTGAAAATGTCGCCGAAAATACGACACATAATATATATATTATTATATCAATCCATACTAATATAATAAATGCGAAAGTCACTCTGTCTGTTTGTCTGTCTGGGCCCAACAGGTGAATAATTATATGAAGATACTTGAGGGCTTAGGGAGGAGTAAAGGATACCTGTTCGTTAAGAGGCGATTCTTCAAAGTCCACCTCGTTGTGGTCTCTGTCTGTGTCATCGTCTTTGTTTGCATTGAAGTTAGGTTTGTTCACCCGTTTATGTCTGGAAACGAGGTTTATTTATATAATTTATATGTATTTTGTTTTAAATACAAATATTTTCAAATAATATGAGGCTATCGTGGCGCGTCTGAATGTAACCACGATTGGTAGTGGGTCCAATTCCCATTCATTCTGATGAGAATTCTGCCGCTAAACACACAATGTGTCGATTTCGGGCGGAAATTGGAGAACGGAGTATTTGGACACTACCTTCTCTCTGACTACCCTGATATGAAAAAAAAAGTTATATAACAAATTACTTTATATTTTCGCGATTCTTTTCCTTTTCATCGTTTGACGTTGCTAATGCAATCTGAAATAAGAAAAAAATGTATGTCACACATATTTCCATTTAAAATAAATAGAAAACGGAGTGTCTTGGCACTAGATTCTATAATTCTTGCTTAAAAGAAAATTATAATATTTTCTCAAACTTTCGGCTCACAGCTACAGCTGACAGCTTTCGACAGCTAACACATTATCCAATTTGGGGGTGCCCAAAGGAAATAATAATGGTGAGCTGGTTTTTTGTCGTAATATTCATTTAATTATTATTTTTTATTAATCAAGTCGGTTACAGTTTCGTTTATTTCTATTCATATGTTTTTCATCGCTTTGCAGGAAGGCTTTGAAGGAAGGTAAAATTAGGAGTTGTCGCGAGGAGTTGCCCCATTCCCATAGTATGAGCACTTACAACAATATCGGGCGCAGCGCGAGACGCCCCGTCGCTGCAGTCGGGGGCAGTCGTGCGCTTCGCAGATCGGAGTATTTTGTCGTGGGGTTCGTTGGGATTCTCGAGCTCATAAACCGGACCCGGACCTAAGCTTCTAAATTAAAATGTTTTTAAATGCTATTTAGTTATGCTTTGTATATGGCGGCGTTGGGTTGCGCAATACAGCAAATAAGCGCGTCTAAATTCGAGTCATTGCGAGTGTTGAATGGAAATGTAAAAGGTTCAAATTTCTCCGGATGGGGATCGAACCCATAAATAAAAGTCAGACAAAACTGCCGGCGACCTAGTTTTTTTTATTAAATTATTAAAAAAAATGCAGCAATGTCTCTCGCTACAAGTGGAAATTTGCAAAAATCTCTCTACTAACAACAAAAATAAGTTATAATAGAAAACTTCAAAGTTGCTGAATGACAACGTATAACTTAATGATTTATAGTTTAAGAGGCGCGGGTTCGAGTCCCGCTACGTTCAATTTTGATAAATTCTAATTAGGATTTGCCAACTTACTTCGACCCAATATGTTCATCTACGGGGGGTGGTCGCTTCATTTTGTACATGTGGCTCCAAGGTGCAGCTGGCAGGGTCTCCCAGGGTTGCCCCAGGACTCTGGTCCAAACTTCCCCACGAACCACTACCAGGCACCTTTTAACAAATATATGCTAATTTGAATTGTTACTAGATTTGCTAAAATCAATTAATTTATTTTGTACACTATAAAAGAAGTGAAGTTATAAGAACTCGAAGAATTCTAATATATATATATTTGGAATCATTACAAAAATACGCTAAAGAAAAAATATTTTGGAATAATACTCAAATTATCGAGTAATATCCATTATCCATTAGATAGATTTAATATAGCGCATATTACACACACACACACACACACACACACACACACGCACACACACTACACCATATGTTTGTCATACACATGTGTATAAAGTGACATACACATTGCTAAAACAATGTGTATTTTACGCCTCAACTGAGTTACTAGTATTATTTAGTACCACTTGGCCATGATTCTAGGTTCAAATTCCACTCGAATGAATATTGTAGTTTATAAAACAAACTGGCTTATTTGTCGAACCGAATAGCTGCCAATTTTGTTCGAAACCGTCCTAGCGCTCTGACCGCTGAGCCATCGTTCCACATCCGGCTACGTTGAAATTCTTATTCGTCTCAACAGAGATACTAACAACAAAAATAAGTTGTAATAAGCGTATAAGGATTTCGAAGTAGCCAGATGTAGAACATATGGTTTAGCAGTGAGACCGCTTGGATAGTTTCAGAGAGGCGCGGGTTTGAGCGCCACTGCTCATTTCTGCCAAAAATGTTATACGTTTTAAAAAACCTAAAAAAAATCCACCGATAGATATATGATAAGAAAAAAGCACACAAATCTTTCATAGCTTGGATTGACAGAATTCCAATAGAAGCATGTCCTGAAATGAGATGTGAAGCTGCACTTGGAAAATGGTAAAAAATATACAGAATTGGTGCATACCTGAGTCTTGTACAGCAATAGGGGAACTGCATGTTGGTATCTTCCACCACTTCTTCGCATTCGATAGCTGATTCTGGAGCTTCAACACGTTTACAGCTGTATAGAAAATATAATTATATTATAAGGTAAAGGGAAAGCTTTAGACCTCCTTTTACCTAAAAAAAGCGGACGGAGGACTATGGAATTTGGCACATAAATTAAAGTTATTAGTTTATAGAGTCATGTGCAGAAATTCTATATTTATGTAATAATGCATTGAAAACTAAGGCCATTGTGGCTCAGTGAGTCTGAATGTAAATCGTGGGTTCGATTCCCACTCGGGGGGAATAATTAACTTTCAATTATTTTCATTTCTCTGCTCTAGTACCTAAAACAATATCTCGCTTTCGTGCGGAGCGTCGAGAACGGAGTGTCTTGACACTAAGTTCTCTCTGACTACCCTGATGTGCAGGAAAAAGCGCAAGGAAAACACATTAACAAACAATAAATTTAATATTACACACACTAAGATGTGTTTGACATACACTATTGTGTAAAGTGACATGAAATACATGCTACATTCTATTTTTTTTTTTATTTGTTAGGAAATCCTTTACGGATACGAGAACGATTGGGGACTCGGGAGTGGTTATGTGGGACTCTAAACACACATGCTCCCAAAGCAAAGTGTATTTAACGCGTCGACAAAATTATACTATGGCGACATTTAGACGGTATTGTATCGCAGTGGGACAGTGTTTTTAACGCAGTGGTTGTGGGTTCGACACACCCTCGGTCAAATAATTTTATTGGAAACAATTTTCATTATCCTAAGTATGCAAATTCCAAAATACGTTTATATTCCGCTACTTGAAAGTAAAAAAAGCACTTGGACACGGACAGTAACCAAGCGACACGGCTGCGAACCCAGCTGCGTTCAAGTTGTTAGTCTCAACTTAACTAAGTTTTGTCTGTTAATGTGTTTCCTTGCGCTTTTTCCTGCACAGCAGGGCAGTCAGGGAGAACCTAGTGTCAAGACACTCCGTTCTCGACGCTCCGCCCGAAATCGAGATATTGCGTATTGAGTGGAGCACAACGCCCCGCATTGTACTAGGTACTAGAGTAGAGAAATGAAAATAATTTAAAGTTAATTATTCCCCCCGATTGGGAGTCGAACCCACAACCAATCGCGTTTACATTCAGACTCACTGCACCACAGTGTCCTTAGTTTTCAATGCATTTCACAAAAAAAATAGAGTTTCTGCACATTTCCCTTTAAACTAATTAATTTATATACAAATAACTGTCCAAAATCTCATTAAAGACATTTGAGATCTTACCCAACGCTATAAATAGCCAAATTTCTACCACCAGGCTGACATCGATGTCGCGTACAGGAATAGGCGTCAGCCCATTCTGTGTACGCTGCGTGTTTCGTCATAGTACGAGGGTCTGTGCAATCTGTGGTAGTAAAAAAAACTCTGGATATCTATGGATTCAGAGTGGACTCCTATAGCGTTACAGAGAGCCGTGGAGCTAAGTGGAGGGTTAAATCTCGTGTAAAATACACATTGACACGAACTAGACAGATATATATATATATATATATATACATATATCGATAAGAACGTATAGCTTAATTGCTTAAACCGCTTGGATACGAGAGGCGCAGGTACGAATCCTGGTATAATAAAAAAATTGTGTGTTAATAAATTTTTTAAAATATTGAAAACCATCTTTCAATATTCCAGTCATCTAACTATATAGCTATCACTTAACATATATAGCGTTATTGAAGGACCAGTGGAACTGGACTTAATTTTTTTGACACGTTACCCTGAATAAGGCTTTCAAGTATTTAAAAATTAAACGGAATCGTATAGGAATTTTACATTAAAAAAAAATAGGTTCATTACGTATAATCTACCGTATAATAGACATATTTAGAAAACGTATAAAAATTTGAACGCAGCGGGATTTGAACCAGCGCTTCTTGAAAACCGTTTGAGCGCTCTGACCGCTAAGCCATGCTTTCTACATCCAGCTGCGTCGAAATTCTTATACGCTTATTACAACTTATATTTGTTGTTAGCATCTCTGTAGAGAGATTTTTACAAATTTCTGCTACCTAAAGATTATTCAAAGAACAATCGTTTGGCAAGAGAGAATGCTATTTTATTACTAAACTATCTGTGCCCGCGACTTTGTCCGCGTGGAGATCTTACATCAGTGAAAGCCTTATTTTATATAAAGCCTTATTATATATTAAAAAGCCGTGAAAATCGGTGTAGCCGTTCTAGAGATTAACCGGAACAAACAGACTGACAGACACAAAAATAGCAAAAAATAATATTCTGGTCTATGTAGCGTGTAAACATTTGCATTTAGCATATATATATCATAATATTAATTTATTGACTACAATGGTTCACTATTTTGGCTTTAATGGCTTGAACATAAGATATTTACTTGATATTTTGGTCAATTCATACAATGTCTTAATAACTTGTAGCCTATGTGTTACTCTGATGTATAAGCTACATTATTGTAAAGTTTCATTAAAATCCATACAGTAGTTTTTACGTGAAAGAGTAACAAATATCCTTACAAACTTTCACGTTTATAATATTAGTAGGATATATATTTTTTTTAACATTTGTTTTTTAAAGTCTTATTCGCACACTAAGGACACTTTAAAAAAAAATATTAAACATAATTATACCGTGTATGTATGTAATAGTTTATTGAATTGACAATTGTTAAATTTTATTTCAAATTCCCACACGGGTTCCACAAAGCGCTGCGTTCAGTTCCGCCTCTATCCAAATGAAGACAAAGGCTGCTTCATATTTTAATACTCACACTGATTCTTATAAGATTCTGTAACTGGCGATGATCTTGCGACCGCAATAAATAAAAACACACCAATGAACATTTTTGAATAAATTAAATTGTTATCAATTCAAGAAATTTATATAGTTGTAGAAGTATTGTCACTTGCAAGTGACATTCCGGAATTGTATTGAAATCGCGGTTTCTGGGAGTTATTGAAGTGGTTATTCGTAGTACAGTTGTTAACAAAAGTGTTAACAAAATGTATGTATGTAACATGTTTTTTCTTTTTTTTTTTTGAATGGATAGTTTGCTGTTGGCCCTGATGGCCTCTACAGCGTCACGCGGGCTTTAAATTTAACATGTGTGTCGGTTTGTTCTTCACGCGTTTAGGAGTACTAAGGTAACGTGTCCGAAGATTGTTACGGGAATTGAAGAAATGGTTTTTTAATGAGAAAATACAGTCAAATACAGTGGGTATATAATTTGAAAATATATGGTGAGAGTTAATAGGTACACGTACCTAAATGAAGCTGCGGGTGACAGGTAGTAATCTAATATTTTGTGGTTACGACACTTGTCATATAACTTTTCTGAACAATTTAGTGATGTATGCACTGTTTTTTAAATGTTTTATTGCACATTAAATATATATATATATATATATATATATATATAAATTCCATTTAAAAATTAGACGTTGATGAATCTAAACAAGTACTTCTATATATTGTTGGAAATAATACCACAACTTTATTGGTAGGAATTTTAAAGAAATCCTCTCTTAGATTCACCCCTCATCCCACAGAAATTATAAGATCAGTAGGGCCAGTAACTTTATCTGTCTGTCTGTCAGTCAAGTGACCGACAAAGCACAGTTTTTTAACCAAAGAGCTCTATATTAGATATATATATATATATATATATATATAGATAAACAGATGATGTCATGTTAAAATTATTTGACACTTACTATATGTCCACATAAATTAAAAAACAAAACGATATGTCACTAGAGAGAGAGAGAGAGAAATAGAGAAAGAATACTCGCTTACTTTCCGAAAAATAAAATTTGATATTTAAAAAAATATATAATATACGAACATATCTCATTTTTTACTCACATGTACTCATTATCTACAAAAGCACTAAACTAGTTTGTTTAAAAACAAAACGCAATTTGTATCCGGCGTTTTACTAAATTTTTTTGTGTGTTTACTAAAAACCGTTAAAATTAACTCGTAATTAATATTATACTTAACTTTTGTTAACTCTTAAATATATATATATATTAAAATGTGAAACAAAAACTTTGCACCCGAAATATAATGGAAATTTTAGGCAAAGGTAGCCGATCGAATAAAGCCAATATGTAAAGTCTATAAGAAATACATTTAATTAATTAATTACAATACACACTGCAATGTGTTTCACATACACTTTAGTATAAAGTGACATAAACGTTGCTAAGGTAACCAATATTAGCTTTCATGGCGCAGTGGGACGTCTGACTGTAAAGGCGATGCTTGTGGGTTCATCCTATAATGATTATTGATAAATAAATTTTAAATTGTTTCCATTAGTTTGTTCTGCTAAGTCAAAGCAATTCAATTCACTCCACACATTGTTCCTGTCCCAAATTTAGGAGGAAACTGGAGAAAAGAGGGATTCTACTCTACATTTATTATCATGCCATTGTGATTACTCTGGTGTGTAGGTTCGAATTCCATATGAGAAAAATATTTACTAAATGCATATACTCGTATATGTATAAAATAACATTTGCTGTTTTTTTCCGGTTGGATCGATTTTGACGAGACTTTCACTAACATATAGCTGATGTAATAAGGAGTTGCTTAGGCTACTTTAGTTTTAGTACAGGCACTGCTATTAATTAGTATCTTTCTGCTAGCTTGGGCCCCCATTTTAGAGTGAGACATTGCCTTACAATAATTTCAGCTCTTGACTTCTAGAAAACAAAACTCAAGGCTAACTCTTGTAAGACCGCATGTGTATTATAACCTATGCTTTTATTTACATAATTTTTTATTAATAAAGAAGTTAATAATAAAATTCCAAATTTTGAAAAAGACATAATATTTAGAAAACGTTTTCTAAATATGTCTTTTTCAGTTTCCTTAGTGTGCGAATAACACTTTAAAAAATGTTAAAAAATATTAAAAAAAATTCTAAAACCTTAACTCTTGTAAATTCACGCTTGTCCCGCATAGCAAGTTCTCTACATAAGCAGAAAGAAACTGGTGTCAAGACACTCCGTTCTCCATTTTGCCCCTGAATTCTAGATATTGGGTATCGAAACCGCAGCTATCGCGTTTCAAGTCAGACGCTGCGACTCAATGGCTTTAAAAAAGGAATATTTCGTTTTTTTTACAGCTTCACACTTTTGCCTACCTAGCGGGGTAGTCAAAGAGAACCTAGCTCTCCATTCTCCGCTTTCCGTCTGGCATTGAGACATCGCGTGTTAAGTGGCGGAGCTGAACGCCGCGCTTTGCATTTAGGTACCAGAGTGAAATGAAAATAATTTAAAAACTATAATCCCTCCTATAACGCGATTTCAATCCCCCGTATAAGACGGGCATTACCCACAATACCATAAATTGTAATTCATACACTTCCACAGGTTGACTGGAAGAGATCTCTTTCAGAGATAAGTCCACTTTTGTTAACACTTTACTGCTTTTGCTTTTTTTTAAATACAATAAAGAATATTTTTAATTATTAGTAGAATATTATTGCTATAACGCCTAACCACTCCTCCGAGTGGGGATGGAACCCACAACCAATCGGTAACTATCAGACGCTGTGCCACTGCGACACGATGTCTTTAAGGAAACTAATATTATTTTTCTATCCTATGAATACTATAGGATATGTTATAGGATAGCTATGGGGTCAATAACCTTTATGTTTTATCGTAAATAGATTATTTGACCGTAAAATGTATTGTGAGTAAACAAAATAATTTATAAACTGATAAAAATATTTGTATTATATACCTATTTTTGATCGCGGTTCTGTCTGTAAAATTTAGTTCTGGAGGATTTAGTGATACACACACATCACCCTGTTCCCCCCTTTCTCCATATAGTTTCGAGGCCACTCCATGCCACTACTCGTATATCTCACATGATAGAGGTATCGTAAACTAATATGGGCCATTTCTTTTATTATATCAATGACAAGTTAAAAGGGTTTTCAAGAGGCGCGGGTTCAAATGCCGCTGCGTTCAAAATTTTTATACGTTTTCTAAATATGTCTTTTTCAATTTTCTTAGTGTGCTTTCGCACACTATATATATATATATATATATATATATATATATATATAACTCGTCACATGAACGTTTTAACTTTTCTTTCTTATATTTTTAATATTTTTTAAAGTGTTATTAGCACACTTAGGAAATTGAAAAGGACATATTTAAAAAACGTATAAATTTTTTTTTTAACGGTCTTCAAGAGGCGCGTTTTCGAATCGCGCTGCGTTTAAATTTTTATACGTTTTCTATGTATGTCTTTTTGTGTTTTAGTTATTTAATTTATAATGGGTTCATAAAAAAAAATTACATACCATTTGAATTATATGCTTGTGATTTTAGTGACAAAGCGTGGGGGCGACAAAACGAGTCGATAGCTTAGCCATTTAGATTTCGCTAAAGTCGCAATTAAATCATAAAAAATATACTATTCGATAGTATTGGATGATGTAAAGAATACACAAGTGAACAAAACCTAACTATTTTCTTTTTATTTCTTATGTAAATTGATTAGCGAATAAATTGTAATATACATACATATCTTTTAAGTAATGTAAAAGTGTTATAATTTATTAATGACTAGCTCTGCCCGCGATTTCGTCCGCGTGAAATTTAAATGTAAAAAAGTAGCCTAACTTACACCTAACTGCCAATGAAAATCCCGTCGAAGTCCGCCCAGCCGTTTAACATATTAACCAGAACAAACAGACAGACAGAAAATTGTAAAACATTTTGTTTTCGTATATGTACCGTGTTTACATGCATATGCATTTAGTAAAAAGTGGTTATTTTAATATTATATACAGACACTGTAATTTTATACATAGTTATATATAGTATATACTGTAAAAAAAATCTTAAAGATTATATATTAAAAGTACCACAGTTGGAGATAACTAATACCAAAAACCGGTATATTATGAAGCTCCGTAATCTCAACTGAAACTATCAGATATCCGAAATACAAAAACGATCCGTAACGAATAACCGTAAACGAATCTGATATTAAAGTTCCGTATAATTTCAGAATATGTGCGCGGCCTGGAAATGAGAGATGCTTAAACAGGTGCTTAAAAAAACCGCTCCTAGGATGAAAGTAATATGAAACAAAAAAGAATTAATAGATTAGTGGCTGAAATTTACGTACATTCCTTCCTCTAATATCCGTAACTGAAATTATCCGATTAAACGGATAATCCGTAATAAATTTATATCCGTAACCGAAACTCATATAGAAGTAAGAAGTACATATTTTTAGAAAACGTATAAAAATTTGAACGCAGCGGGATTCGAACCCGCGCGTTTTGGAAACCGTCCAAGACACTTTAAAAAAGAGACGTTTAAAATTAATATAGAAGTCTTCATATATGCTTTTATACATTGAATTAACAAATTAAATATTACACACACTACAATGTGTGTAACATACACTTCTGTGTGTTTTCTATGGTTTCGCATGATTTGTATGGTGATATACACGTTGCTATGGCAACGCGTGTTTTACGCATCAACGGGGCTACTAGTTTAATGGAAATCACTACAGTGATTTAAGGAAGGTAGTAACAAACAGATTGTTACTTTTTTTTATTATAGAAAAAGCGCCGATAATATGAGCTCTCTTATCAATTGTCATATTTGATTAATATATTTCATTTTAAGTGTTTCATGTCAAAGTTATATGTCAAGTTCAAATACCATAACCGTTTCTTTCAAAAGATTAAATTAGAAGTCGTTAAGCTTTCCAAATTTTATGTCCAAACAAGCGACGCGCTCGCAGCTTCGCCTGCATAAACTACATTATTTAGTTTATTCAGCCGCGGTTCTTTATGTATTGCGCTGTGTTATTTCTGTTTGTCTGTTTGTTTGTGCACGCTAATTTCGGAAACTGCTTAATCGATCTTCAATAATAATCCAGACGGCGTTTATTAATTGACAATGACTTAAAAAGAGACATATTTAGAAAACGAATAAAGAATTGAACGCAACGGGATTTGAACCCACGTGTGCGAATAACACTTTAAAAACATGTTAAAAATATTTAAAAATCAGAATGACTTATTTAGATAGTTGTAAAAACATCTTAAAATAATAGAATGTAAAGTATTACAGCCATTTCATAATGCATAATCTAGCTAAAAGTGGCATAACTCGATAAAAAAGTCGTATAGAAAATTTCCTGTATACATTTTAAATAAAGATTTAATTTTTTAAATATAGCTCAGCTCCAAACTTTTTCCGGCACAGAATTCATAATAATAAAACGTCCGGTAGTCTCATACAATGTCCATCCAAATTCCATTCCATAGCCCCTAGCTAGCTTAGTGTTCCATACTTGCCATAGTTCCTACGCATTAGCCTTTGGTTACTCAGATATGGATCCCGGCTGATGAGTCGAAGTGAATTAGATGGCTTTCTCAAAGGGGCCTCTACGTATTGGACCTGTCTCCCCACGCAAGCCTTCCTAAGGACCGGGTTCTTTTGAACCCGATAACTTTTTCGAGAGATACATAATAATAAAAAAAATGTTTATTTTCTCAAATTACATTAGATTGCGTGTTTAATATATATAAAGTTGAAAAAGCAATATTTAGAAAATATATAAAAATTTTAACGCAGCGGGATTTCAACCCGCGACTCTTGAAAACCAACTTTTACAATTTCCTAAGTGTGCGATTAATACTTTAAAAAATGTTAAAGAATGCAAAGTTCTTAAGCATACAGAGTGTTTCCTCATTTATAATTCTTTGTTATACAGCGTGTATTGTGCGTGTGCTATCACAGCGCGAAATGCGAATTTTTCGGATACAATCATACCTCCGAGTGGATTCCAATCGAGAACTACCGCATGTCGCTGTTCCACTGCGCCACGACGCCGTTCAAACGACCAACGACTGAACATACAACGAATCCCTTCCAAAAGCTGCCCACATTCATATGATAACCGATAAGAGACAATTTTTGATATATTAAGTTCATTATAATGTTTTGTACGGTGATAACGCGCATTTATATATCGTGGGTGTATCGGGAATGAAGTCAGACAGGTTTTGATATACAAAATGGACGTTTGTATCAAATGGAAGCTGAGAAACATAATTTTGTTGTTTTTGGTAAGTTTATAACCTTTTTTATTATTTACTAACTGATGCCCGCGACTTTATATCTGAACAGTTCCATTTAGTAAATTATAATAACTTTATTTAATTATATATACACCCCCCCCCCCCCCCTTCGTCTATCAGTTGTCTTCGTCAGACGTGTTTATGGCGTATTGCCCGAGAGACATCTTCTTTGGTGGCTGTATAAGCCGATGTGTGAGCGACCTGCTCTACCACAGGCCCGACAAGATAATCTTGAATTATATATATATATATATATATATATATATATATATATATATATATAATATACAAATAAAATTACGTTTGTTGGCCTCGCTAAAGTTTGAGAATGGATAGGCCGATTTGGCTTATATGTTAAGTCCAAGGAAAGTTTAAATGGTTGGAAATCTTAAAGAAATTGCACGGAAAATAGGAAAAAAAACAATTTTATTTTTCCATACGAGCCGTGCATACCTGTATATATAATTTTTGCGTTGAATAGCTTGTACTTTATAAGAATTTTGAAATTCATATTTATCGTAAAAGACATATATAAAAAACGTATAAAAATTTTAACGCAGCGGGATATGAACTCGCGCCTCTTGTAAACCGTCTAAGCGCTCTGACCGCTAAGCCAAGCGTTCTACATCCGGCTGCGTCGAAATTCTTATACGCTTATTACAACTTATATTTGTTGTTAGCATCTCTGTAGAGAGATTTTTCAAATTTCTGCTACCCAAAGATTATTCTACGACCAATCGTTTGGCAAGAGAGAATTTATTAAATATTTCTTTAAACATTTTTTAAAGTGTAATTCGCACACTTAGGAAATCGAAAAAGACATATTTTGAAAACGTATAAAAATTTGAACGCAGCGGGATTTGAACCCGCACCTCTTGAAAACCGGTTTACAAGATAATATATAATATTTATCGTCTTTCTAAGGAAATTTATAAACGCGATATATATCTGCAACGATTAGGGGAATGACACCGGATCCCGAGAAAGTTCCTAGAAAATTATATATTTATATATTTTTCGTAGCTTGATGTCTTTGTCCTTATGTATTTAATGTTTTTAGTTTCTTGTAAATTTTTATTGAATTATATATATATATATATAAAGCTGAAGACGGTTGTGGCTTCAATTCCCAGACGGATGAATGGTTATATTTATATTAATTTAATTTTTCATCCCTGGTAAAAGCGCGGCGTAGTGTTCCGTTACTCTATGCAAAATGTCTTGAATGGAAGGAGTGGAAAGTGGAGATTGTCGGGACACTAGGTTCCTCTACCCTTTGCGAAAAAAACAGTGAAACTAAAGTAAATAAAAATATAAACATATTTCTAAGGTCAAGTAGTATTTATTTGCTTTTATATATTCAAGAAATTGACGGGCTTCCAGTAAAGAATTATTTTTACATGAAAATAAAACATTTTTATTTTTAAATTCAACTTTTACACAACAGTGTATATCAAACACATATGTATGTCATTTTAACTTATAAATGTTCAGTATTCTTTTTATTTTAAACATTGCCTTTTTAAACTCCTTGTCTATATAAAATTAAATTTAATGCCAGAATTCTCAGTTTTAAAAAATATTGCCTTATTGAACTCCTTTTCTATATAAACTTAAATTAAATGCTTCTCGTAAAATCGTATTCCTTCCGCGTAATTTTCGTAAAAAACGGGTTCAAGTCAATAAAACTCAATTACTAACACTACTTTAAACTTTAGAACCAGTAACAATCGTGTCTAATTATTATCACAACCACTTTGCTTACAATGTCAATTCGGAGTCTCAATTTCTATTACGAGGGTAGTTTCAAATGCATTTTGACATCACTTACTACAATGCATCGTTTGTGATAAAAAAAAACTATATTTTGGCTACAACTACAAAGAATAATAAAACTGTTAGTATTTCACTTTCACTTGTAAACAAGCACTACTAAAGTGTAAAGTAAAGTGTTTAAGACGTCAGTTTTTTATGTAAAATCCTTTAAATACTGAATGATACGCGTTTTTAGACACTTTTCGGTGTTCGGTTAGTTTCTTAAATTAATTTTTTACTTACATTTTAGATGTCCTCAGTATTTGCGAACGTGCCTAAATATAAATTGAACAATGGACGAGAAATGCCAGCCATCGCTCTTGGAACATATCTTGGATTTGATCAGGTAACTTATTCCGTTCTTCATATTTTGTCTGTGTCTGTTTATTATCCATTAATATATTGGAATAGAAATATATATATATATATATATATATATATATATATATATATTTGACTTTTTTTTAAGTGTTATTCGCACACTAAGGAAATTGAAAAAGACATATTTAGAAAACGTATAAAAATTTGAATGCAGCGGGATTTGAACCCGCGCCTCTTAAAAACCGTTCAGCCGTATTTTCTAAATATGTCTTTTTTTAACTATATATATATATATTTAAAAGACCGTCGTGGCGTAATACGGCAGCCTTTTAGTGCAACCGCGATTATAGTGGTTTCAAATTTCCACTCGAGTTAATGATTATATTAAAATTATTTTCCTTTCTCAGCTCTGGTACTTAAGACAAAGCGCGGCGTTGAGTTCCGCCGCTCAACATACCTACAACTCGAATTCTGGCGAAAAATGTCAAAATATCTATCTCTCGGCAAATGTTGAATCTAAAACTCTGTGAATTTAAAACTAGCATATTACATTAATTAATAATAAAAATAATTGCCATTAAAAATATTTTTGGAAAACGTATAAAATGTTGAATTTTCGTCCGGTCTCCAAGAGGCGCTACTTTTTTTATACGTTTTCTATAAATATATTTTTCAATTTTCTAAGTGTGTCAATAACACTTTAAAAAATGTTAAAAAAAATTATTAGTTTATCTGTCTTTTCACGCTTTTTCCGGCATAGCAATGTAATCAGAGAGAACCTAGTGACAAGGCACTGCGTTCTCCGGTCACGCACCGCCCGATTTCAAGACATGCTGTTGAGTGACAGTACTCAAGGTAGCGTTTTGTCTTTTTTACCAGAGCGGAGAAATGAAAATAAATAAATTGGGGATCGAACCCATTAACAAAACCAAATCACGTTTCCATTCCGACAGCTGTCCCACTGCGTCACGATGCCCTAAGTTGCATATACACTTTAACCATGCTAAACTTCATACATCTCCGTCCTCATAATTTTCATATAATGGCGTCTAAAGTTTTCTGCTCACAAATTAATATAATGGATTTAGGACACACTAATATAGTTTATAACTAAAATAACAAAACTGAAAAAAATAACAATACATTTTATGCTCTTAAAAGAAACCGGCATTTTTTGACATTTGACAATTCTGACAAATAACTTTTCGCGCCATAGTTCAAAGTGTCCGATATGCCTTAATTTTTGTATTATGATTTTACTTTTAAATAATAAAATAATTTATATAAAATATACAACTAACAAACAAATTTCAGCTGAATATATTAATTATTTTACATTTTGTGTAATTTTTTGTTATAACAGAATGGCATGGTAAAGTCGCACAATAAACAACTCCGAGATGTTGTCATGAAAGCTATAGATGTCGGCTACAGACATTTTGATACAGCATTTATATATGGCACTGAGGAGGAAATCGGAGAGGCTGTGAGAATTAAAGTCGACCAAGGCGTTGTGAAACGAGAGGACGTGTTTATTACTACTAAGGTATTACTAATGTGTGTAAGATAAGGTTTTTATAGGTTTGTTGTATACAATTTATATTTTAAAAATGTGCTGGATATACTTTTTTTACTTTGTATAATATTAATTATGATATGAATACCTATAATAGCACACCTATATAAGCTTGACGTATTAGCTTTTGGGTTCAAATCCTGTCTGCCTGCCTGCATGAGATTCAATCTATTCCGGCCATGAAGAAACATGGAAATATTTTTTTTGGTGGTTGTTTTAAGTTAAATAAATGTAATGTTGTTGTGTAGTATAATTTATATTACATTTAAACAACTTTCAGCTATGGAACACTTCACACAAACGAGAACAAGTCGTACAGTCGGTGAGAGAATCTCTTCACAAAATGGGACTAAACTATATCGATTTATTTCTTATGCACTGGCCAATGGGGCTGAATGTAAGCATTTATCAATATCGTTATTTAGTAACATGAAAACTAGCGGTTTTAGTATAATTAGTAAAAACTAATTTATATTCTTTGAATTATGTTTTATTGTGCTCTTTTTATGGAAATAATGTATAAATTAACAAATCATATAACGTTATCGTTTTAATAAATGCTTATAAGGAAAGGGCTAGGCTTAGGCATGACATTGTATTTTGCAACATTCAGGAGGACTACACTCATTGTCAAACGGATTACATGGAAACCTGGCGAGGAATGGAAGACGCTGTCCAATTAGGTCTCGTGAAGTCTATCGGAGTATCAAATTTTAATAAGGAACAACTAGAACGTGTTACCAAACAAAGCAATATTAAGCCTACAGCTTTACAAATTGAGGTATTTAGTATATATGCTATTAAGTTATTTTTTTTATAGTGGAGCTCGTCTAAATATAAATGAACTAAATAGTATACCGCCTTTTCCCGCATATCAATATAGTTGAGTGTTGAGTTTCAGAATTCAACGCCGCGCTTTGTCTTGTACCAGAGCCGAGAAATAAAAATATTTTAAATATTACCTGTTCCCCGAGCGGGAAATGAATCTGTAACCACCGTTGGCGTTTGCAGTGAGACGCTCATGTAATATTTTATCATTCTCAAATCTTAATATATTTTGAAGGCTGTAACGTAGTACACCCTTCAAAATATTAAGATTTGATTTGCAGAACATACAGTTCCATGGGAAAGTAATATGTATGAAATTTATAATTTTAAAATAAAAAAAAATACTTTGATGCAGAAATCATCATTTTCGTCTCGTCTTAGCTTAAGAGAAAGGAGAGCTTAAGAGAAAACTTAAAAATTAAGTTATTATTTAAAAACAAAATTGAAGACAAAACTTAAGTTATTATTTAGTCAAACGAAAGGCCATACGGTGAATATTACTAACTTTATTATAACCTTAGAAGTTTTTCCCTAGTATTATTTAGTTTCACACCAAAATGTTAATTTAAAAAAATATATAATTTTTTATTATTTCAGGTCCATCCTCAGATGATCCAAGTAGAGCTAGTAAGTTTCGCACAATCTCTAGGTATTGTAGTAATGGGTTACAGTCCATTCGGTTCCTTAGTAATGAGATATGGCATGCAGTTTCCTGGACCTAAGATTGATAATCCTATACTAGTGGAAATAGCCAGGAACTACAAAAAATCTACTCTGCAAGTAGTTTTGAGATGGCTGGTAAGTGTAAAAAAATATAGATGTATGAATATTAAGAATATTTGAATAAAATATTGCTTTAATAAATTAATTTTAACAATTAATTAGTTCTATTTTTATAGTTTTTGAAACAAGTGTTATTTTTACTGTACTTTTATTTTTCAAAAAGAACACCTTTACATTTTATTTTATTATTATCCGTCGCTACCTTGAGACATTTACCAAAATAACATAACATAACAAAAATAACACATAACATAACAAAAATAACAACTGTTATGAAAAATATTTATAGAAAACGTATAAAAATTTGGCGACATTCAAACCTGCGCCGCTTGAAAACCGTACAAGTGACAGAGATTGTAGCGGTCACAGGACCGCTTAGCACCGCATGCGTTCTACATATGCGTCGAAATTGTTATATATTTTTACAGCTGCCAGCTACGTTGAAAATTTCTATACATGCTTTTCATATCTTAAGTGTATTTAAAAATGTTTAAATAATTATGAACAACTAACAATTCTTATTTTTTACTCTCACAGGTGGACAGAAATATTGTACCGATTGCCAAAACGATCAAATATTCACGTTTGAAAGAAAATATAGATATCTTCGATTTCGAGCTGTTACCGGAAGAGATCCAGATAATAAACAAGTTCGAAACGCATAAGCGATACACTTTCCCTTCGTTTTGGCAATTTCACCCTTATTATCCATTTGAAAAGGTTGAAAACCCCATAGCGGATCCCTTTATTTAGATTCCAAAATAATTGAAAACGTATATTTTATGCTCATTCAGTAAATACGAGCGCTATTTTTATATTATATTAATAATTGATTAAAGTTCAAGGAAGTTTAATTGCTCAAGTAATACTTAATATAAATGTCGAATTACATTGAAGAAGATGTACTTTGTTATAATTTTTTTATTCAAAAATAAGACTGATATTATGTAATAAGATATTGTTTAAGAATATTGTATAATAAATTTTATTCGCACATCATAATTCTTATTTACTTAATTCCCATTTCTAATTAACAAAGCAAATTAAGCAATAATGCAAATTAAGCAATATGCAACATACAAACAATATAATGGTTAAAATATATTTGACATTACTGAATTTCCTAATGTGAATTTGCCTTATTCAACTGTCATGTTTCAGGTAAACGTATGTTATCTGTTGCACAAAAGTCAATCATTACTACAGATCAGTTCGGAAATTATCAAAGCACATTATGAATATGCCAATAAATAAAAAAAAGTTATATATAAAATATTATCTTTTAAATAATAAAAAATATAATAATATGTCAAAACAAACAACTTGCGTATTACATTTATCAATATAAAACTAGATTAGCTTAATGATTGTAACGACAGTTTATGAACGAACAATGTTTCGTCCAGTCCAACAACGGAGTAACACCGCGCATAGTTCGGCGAAAAAATAAAAAAATCCACCATATTTGCTCTTTTACAATTGTTATATATAATTTTAAATATTAAGTAGCGATAATAAAACTCTACACTGTGGCTAAGGTGACGCCGTTCCCGATTATGGCTTATTCCGGCAGGAACAAATTCGAGGTGAGTTATTGATTTGCGTATTGTTTTGTTTGAATATGAACAGCTGACATTATATATATAACATACGTACTGCAGTTTCTTTGTTCGCAGTCGCACATTATAGCACTCATTTACTCTGAAAACTTCTATATATTTACGTTGATTAAAACGACAAATAAGTCGCTCTATTTATAAAAATATTAATTCTGTTTTGATTATCCATTTAAATTGTATATTTAATGTAATCATGAAGTTCAGTCACCCTGCAAGTTCGGTAAACTTAATACCGTTATGTGAATAACGCATCGGTGATTAAAACACCTCAAATAATGTTCCTATCAAGACATATTGTTAGTAGTTATTTAAATAGATTTTTAATGTTAATTATTAATATTAATTGTCATTGTGATTATTTATTTATTAGCATTTGTAATATATGTACTATTTCCAAGTTAATAATTGTTTTCTGTTTGTTTAATTATTATATTATAGGCTGTTAACGTTTTTTAATATTTATTACTTTATGATTAATGTTGAATTTTGAATACTCATAATGGTTGTATATTTACAGCTTTATGCTTTTTCCCTCATAACAGGGCAGTCAGTCACAAAAAACCCTGTGTCAGATTACATAGTGCTTTAAATATGATTTGTTGTGGGTTCAATTCCCACTCAGAAATGTCTAAATTTTGGGTGGAAAGTGGAGAACATATTACATATCTAATTTTACTTTAAATATTTCCTTTTAATATATACTATATAATTTTGTTAGTGTAAAGTGTAAAAGATTAGAATTGATTTGCTAAGAAAAAGTGATAATCTCTTATTAGGAAATACAATATTTTTCTTTATTAAGTTAAGTTAAGCCGGTAATTGTTTGATCAATCACTCCATCTTATACTCATTTGAATGAGTTTTGATGGAATGAAGTTATTGTGTTGTCGGTTTCATTCCGACTTGGGGCAATGATTATATTAGAATTATTTTTATTTCTTTGCTTTGGTGACAAAAGAAAGAAAAGTTGAGTTCTGCCCCTCAACACACAATATCTCTAGGATTTGGGCTGAATGTGGAGAACAGTGTGTCTTGACCCTAGATTCTCTCTGCCTACCTGCTATGAGGTACAAAAGTGTTAAGCTTATATATTAATTTAATCCTAAAAATTGAAAAAATGATCTTTTTTTAGTTTTTAACAAGTGTTTGTCAGCTACGCTTCAGAAAATCATTACAATATAACACAATAAGAATGTGGTAGATCTGAGAGTGAGAGGTATATCAGCAAACCTCTATAATTTACTACAAGGGTCCAGTCTGCCTGGCATTTCTTTCTCATCAAATTTTATTTGATTATATTTAATAGCATAACTATATCAACTCTGATAAAATAATTTGGATGATGTGAAGGAAAGGAAATGTATGATGATGAATGTATATCGCATGGATAAAGGTGATATGTGAATAAATTCGATTATTACTAAATTTCTTATCACATTTTGGTCACAAAAGTGTTAAATGACAACCTGTGTAACTAAGTATGTACACTGATATAAATGCATTTTTAGTACTTTTATACGAAAAATATTGATTCTCAACTCAACTTCTTTTCAAGACAATTAGATTCATTTTTTTGAAAGAAAATTCTGTTGTAATTTTTTTGAAAAAAAAAGCATATAATTTGGATATTGTGGTAATATTCACTTGAATTCAGCAGAAGCCATCATGGCGCATTGCGACAGTGTCTGATTGTAACGGACAGCGATTGGTTGTGGGTTTGAATCCCACTCAACAGAATGATTATAATATTTTAATTTTTCTAATATTTAGGTATTAGGTTCTTTGAGACTACCCTGTTTTGCAGGAAAAAAACAGCATCTTCATAGAACCGAATAATTCCATAAAATTGTACCATTTTTTATAAAAATAATCGTGTTCATTTCAGATTTCTCGTTTTACCATTGAAGACGAAAATCACATAAACAAGAAGCTGCCTAAGGAGTTGTTGCTGCGCATATTATCTTATTTGGATGTGGTATCACTATGCAGATGTGCACAGGTACAGACTATATATATATATAGTATATTTGTTTAGGCCGCAGTCACACACACACAAACACACACACATGCCTTTGTATTGTATAAATAATATTTTAAAAAAATATTTGAATATTTACTTCCACAAATGTTATGGAGGAGCGAGGTCACAGGTACTTGTATTATTCTGGTGAGTCACTTGGCTGTCTCTTTCATGTGCCTGATGAAAATGTAAACCTTTTTCACTATCAATGTTTATATAAACATTAAAGATGAAAGATATACTCATATATCACACATATGTGTGATTGGACCTAATCTTGGTTGTTATTTACCACTTGCTTGCTCTTATATTATGAAGTCGAAATTCTATTCAATTCTGATAAGCATCACCGGTTTTCGGACATACAGAATTGGGTCCGGATGAGGTAATTCCTTAACGGTTAACTGGACATGTGTAAGACTTCTTTTATGGCTTTATTTATATTAACTTGTTCTGAAACTCACGGGACTACGTTGCCGCCACCAGGCTTGGCCCTGAGAGAGAAAATGTAAAAAAAAGAATGTTTTTTATAAGACTAATAATAACTTAATTCATTCATTTCAGCTCTTTGGGTTTCGCGATTTTTACACAATACAAATAAAACTATTTTAACCGAATTCATCGCTGGTATCCGAAAATACATTTTAGAAAACCCAAGATACAGACAGCTCATTCTGCAAGGGTCTGCCAGGGGCAGTACGCGAGGCAACTAAGAAATCGTTCACGGTAGTTTGATATAATAATTGTATCAACTGACAGACGAATGCCACCTCAGTCCACTTGTAGCTACGGACTACTGTAAAGGGCTTTCTAAAATGTGTTTTTAAATATCAAAATATACGCGGTTAATCTGGTTACAATAGATTCAGTTGAAAAAAATTTGATATTTTTGAAAAAAAAATAATTTTTTAATCTTGCTTTGTTTCCTGTCTTCTAGCGAGTAAAATTTTGTAATGTATGTTTATTTTGGTTCATCAACCTCATTCAATTTGTACTTAATTACTTTTATCAAAATTCATTTTCTTATCAAAATATGTGTAGGAATAATTAATTTATCGTGGCGCAGTAACTAGTGTTTGGACTCTATACCCGATGGTAGTGTGTTCGATTATCCCTCGCAGGAATTAATCATTTTCGCTCCAGAGGCTATGCTTCAAAATTAAATTTCATTTTAATTTGTTTAATAATTCCAGAGCATTAGCATGTTCACACAGACAAACAAACAGACTAAACATTTAGTTACAATTAAGTTATAAATATATAATGTATATAGAGTTCAAAGCTTTTCTAATGTTTCATTATGTTTTACCAAGTTTCTGTATCACCATTAAGGCGCCTCATTTATGTTGACCATTCAAAATAGAATGGACTTAATATATAAAAAATTTACATTGTTATTATTGTAAGCCAAATAAATTTAAAAACGTGTTTTTTTATATTCGCGTTTAATTAATTTGACAGGTGTCAAAGCTTTGGAATATTTTAGCTCTTGACGGCTCCAACTGGCAGAGGATAGACTTGTTTGACTTTCAAAGAGATGTAGAGGTGAGACTTACTGATATTATTTAAAATTGAAATATATTTATATAATATATATATTCAAATAATAAAATTCAAATATATATATTCAAATAATTTAATATATCAATAAACAGTATACACTGCTGGCTGTAAGTTTGAAACAGCCTTCAACATATATTTTTTAACATTGTTTAAAGTGTTATTCGCACACTAAGGAAATTGAAAAAGACATATTTAGAAAACGTATAAAAATTTTAACGCAACGGGATTTGAACTTACGCGCCTCTTGAAAACCGTTCAAGCGCTCTGACAGCTAAGCCATGCGTTCGCTTTGAACGCTTCTTTATACGTTTTCTAAATATGTATTGAAAAATACATTCTTGTTGTTCACCTTCAACATATTGATAGAGAAAAATGAAATAGAACCAAAATATATATTTCTCTTAGAAAACGTATAATGATTGAATTGAACGTATAGGATTCGAATCCGCGCCTCTTGGAAACCGTTCAAGCGCTCTCACAACTAAGCTGTGAATGAAATCTATCCAGGTATCGCGGCGCAGTAGTGCAGCTTCTGGTCGCGGGTTCGGTTCCCACTCGGGGTAATGATTATATTTGAATTATTTTCATTGCTCCGTTCGGGTAAGAAGACAAAGTGCGGCTATGAGTCAAGCCTTGAATCTTGAATTCAGGCGAGGCGCGCAGAACGGAGTGTCTTGACACAAGGTACTCTCTATATACCCGACTATGCGAAATAAAAAATATACTTTTATTACAGGGTCCGGTAATAGAGAATATATCGCAACGCTGCGGTGGGTTCCTCAGGCAGCTCTCGTTGAGGGGGTGTGAGAGTATTGCAGATGGTTCTATTAAATCCTTGGCACAGGTAACCGGTTCATGTCCCGTTCATAATTATTTAAAAATGAAGGAAAAGTGTTTAAAGCCTTTTTTTACAAAAAATGTACGATTTTGTATGTAGATGATGTGCAGAGTGATATATTTTTTTATAATTATTTATTAGAAATATTTTAAATTAATAAAATAAATATTACACACATACTATTATATATTTGTTTGAAATACACTTTGATACAAAGTGACATTATATATACATTGCTACAGACTTTAGTGTCAAATCACAACTGTAAGTGTCTTTTTTTTTTTTACAGTCCTGTCCGAACATAGAAGATTTGAATCTGAACAAATGTAAGAAATTAACAGATCAAGCTTGTCAAGCACTTGGCAGGAAGTGTGGGAAATTACAAAAGTGTGTATGATTTATTGTTTTTTTAAACATATATATATATATATATTGTAAGATATGTATTTTTTTGTTCTATAATTCATACTGATTTAAAATTTCATCCCGTCTGTTACCCTAAAAGTATTCTGAGCATGCCTACGTCATATAAGTCAGTCAGTCCAGTCAGTCTCTGTTTTATTTTTCTTTACAGGATTAACCTCGACTCGTGTCCCAATATAACGGATATATCGTTAAAGGCGTTGTCAGATGGATGCCCTGTGAGTTATATTTTTTCTTTATAAAATAGCTGCTAGCTGCGCACGCGACTTTGTTTTACTAACTAACTATAAAAGTAGGCCAAGTTATTGATTATTACATCAGCTATCTACCAGTGAAAGATGCGTCAAAATCGGTCCAGCCGTTCCAAAGATTAGATGGAACAAACAGACTGACAAAATTTATTACAAATGTTGTTTTGGTACATATGTAGCGGTTATTTTAATATTACATACAGATTTTGAAGTGTGACAGCGACTGTTTTTGTAAACGCGATTGGTTATGGGTTCGATTCTCACTCGGCGAGTTGGTTATATTTCTATGCGGGAAAAAGCGCGTTAAAAAAGCCAGCCATGAGATCTTCATAGAACCGAGTACGTTCAAAATTATATTTATAAAAAGTTACGCGGAGAGATTCTAGTGTCGAGACACTATGTTTCCGGCACGCAATGTCTCGTTGTCGGTCGGAGGTGCAATGTCATACACATTTTGAAGCTTTAAATAGGTCGTTTCTTTTTTCTTACTAATAGGTAATAATTTTAATCGAAATACATATTTAGTTAGAAATACGTATAAAAAATTGTGCGCAGCGGAATTCGAACTCACACCACCTGAATGGTTTAGAAAACCTATGAAAATACGTTTTCTAAATGTTTTTCGATTTCCTAAATATGTGACTCTTTAAAATGTCAAAAATATAATAATTTGAACATTTTTATATCGTCTACTATATTGTATATATTATGGTAAATTTCGATTATACATGGTGCTCAAAATAAGCATTTCTTATTTAAATTCTATAATGTCTTAGTGTATTACATCAAGCTTGGTAGTTTGTTTTTTTTTCTAATAAATCCGTAACGCGAATTAAAATGAGCGAACCTGGGCCGGCGTCAATTAAACGTTTATTACTTTAAAACAGAGATATTTAGAAAACGGTTAACAATTTGAACGCAGCGGGACTTGAACCCGCGCCTCTTGAAAACCGTTCAAGAAACACGGGTTCAAATTCCGTTGCGTTCAAATTTTTATACGTTTTCTAAATATGTATGTCTTTTTCAATTTCCTTAGTGTGCGAATAACACTTTAAAAATATAAACTTTAAAACAATTTATTAATATAAGATATAAGGAAAAGTAATAACTAACAAGCCCAGTGTCTCCTGCTCGATGGAGACGGAGGTCTTGGTCCGCAGCCAATATTTACAGAGAACTCTTCAGTGCTGAATGTCCCTGGCTAGCGCATTTATAACACGAGATTGTTCACGAATTTCCGCTATACAAATATTGTTTCTAGGAATGATCAATTGGCAGGAGAGAACGCTATTTATATATATATTTTTAAAGTGTTATTTATTCACACACTTTGAATGAGAAAATATAAAAGACTAGCGACCCGCTTGCGGCGCCGCTCGCTGGCACTGTAGCTGTTTCGTATTTTCGAAAATAACTGGAAAAATAAAAAAAGATTGGTAATAAAGTAACTTATGTTGATCCCTCAAACACTCGTATATCTACATAAGATTTCATCATAATCTGTTCAGCTATTTGGCCGTGATGACGTCACATGCAGACAGACAGCGTTGCTTTCGCATTTATAATATTAGTATAAATAACATTTTGAACGTACCACAATTTGAACCTGCGACTGTTAGACAAAAAATAATTTGTTTTTTTTTTTAAATTCTAGCTTCTAACACACGTGAACGTATCATGGTGTCAATCTATAACAGAAAATGGCGTTGAAGCGTTGGCCCGAGGATGTCCTAAATTGAAGAGTTTCATATGCAGAGGTATGTATGGCAAGAGTGTTTATGTGATGGGAATGTGTTTGATTCTCGTTTAGGGGAAATTTATTATTTATGTTAACATATAATTATTTATGTATCCTCGAATAGGAATCGATCTTTTCAAACGTACTTACAGAAGTGACACCAAACCAATGGTTCTTTTTTTATTTTAAACCACATCTTCATCAGGGGCGAGCAACCTTTTAGCAACGGACTTATCTAAAATATTGAAATTTTTTGTCGCTCAAAATCACATTTCTTAATTGTATTTAACATTGTATTCATATTACAAACATTAAATGTAATGGTAAAAAGGGGGGGGAAACTTAGATTACATACAAATATTAAGAAAAAAATAAAAACCAATATGTACTTCGCAATCATATAGCAACAAGTCGCATTAAGTCGGTAAAATTGAAATATATTAGCGTGTGAGTATCTTTTATATAAATAAAAGCTTGGCAAGCCGCGGGTTGCTCACACCTGATATATAATAAATATATACTTTTTTTTTGTGCAGGCTGTAAAAATGTGAACGACAAAGCCGTGTCCTGCCTAGCGACGTATTGCCCGGACCTGGAAGTGCTGAACGTGCAGGGTTGCGATGTGAGTGCTAGTGCTAGCGTCCGTGCCTAGTGGCGTGTGAGGCTCCCGCCGACCAATCACCGTGCGAGTTGCGTGCGCAGGGCCTCACGGACGAGTCCATCGGACAGCTGCGCGCGGGCGTGCGGCGGCTGTGCGCGTCGGGCTGCGCGCGCCTGTCGGACGCGGCGCTGGGCGCGTTGGCGGCGCGCTGCCCCGAGCTGGTCACGCTGGAGCTGGCGCAGTGCGCGCACCTCACGGACGCGGGCTTCCAGGCGCTGGCGCGGGTGAGCCCCTCCCGCCTCCCCCCACTCCCCACCACCCCCCACGCCTGCGGCTCCCGGTAACGGACGCGTCTTGTCTTTCCAGAGCTGCAGAATGCTAGAGCGGATGGATTTGGAAGAGTGTGTCCTCATAACAGACACGACGCTGGTCCACTTGGCGATGGGATGTCCGCGGCTGGAGAAACTGGTGACGAGTTTACTTTATTAGCGACTAAACTCGCTGTTCTCCAAAGAGTCTTCCAAAGAATTTAAAAAGTAGTGAAAAATATTTTTTAATAACCTACTTAAATCTAAATTTTAATGAGCCATATTTTATTTTTGAAATATAACTTTTTGCCCTATCACAGGGTATCGAACCCACAACCAACGTGTTTCATTTTATTCAGTTGTTTTTTGTTATCTTATCAGACGCTATCGCACTGTGAACTGATAACGGACTACGGGATAAAGCAGCTGTCGCTGTCGCCGTGCGCTGCGGAGCACCTGACTGTTCTTGGTGAGATAATAATTAAATATATATAAGACATATATTGAAAACGTATAAAAATCTGAACGCAGCGGGATTTGAACCCGCGCCTCTTGAAAACCATTCAAGCGCTCCGACCGCTAAGCCATGCGTTCTACATCCAGCTACGTCGTAATTCTTATACGCTTATAACAACTTATATTTGTTGTTAGCATCTCTGTAGAGAGATTTTTACAAATTTCTGCTACCCAAAGATTATTCTACGACCAATTGTTTGGCAAGAGAGAATGCTATACTCGTCGGACTTAGCTTGCTTGCTTTCAAACAGGCGCAGTTTCGAATCCCGTTGCGTTCAAATTTTTATACATTTTCTATAAATGTTTTTCCTAAATATGTAAGTAACACTTTAAAATGTTAAACTGTACTGTAACTTTCTTTTTGAACTCATTCAACTGAAATAAACACGAAATGTTGAAGGACGCTTCTTATCACAATACAATAATCTATCAGTCAAAATTGTATTTAAATCGTTTAAGCCGTTTCTGAGATTAGCGTGCACAAACAAACAGACGAAAAGATAAACGGACAAACAAATGAAAATTGAAAATCATTGTTTTGGCTTCTATTACACTGATAAATGCCTCTAATGATATATATTTTTTCATATATCTTCCATGTAATACAGACAGCGATCAGTTACATTTTTATTATATGTATATATTGAGGTATTGGTGGTTGTGGTCGATGGTTGTGAGTTCAGTTCCCACTTGAAGGTGTTGATTGTATTCAAATTATCCACATTACAACGTCTAATACTGCGTTAGGACATAACGCGGCGTTGAGTACCAATATACATACAGGCACATAATGTTCCCAAAGTAAAAAACAACTTTAGAAACGTATAAATTTTTGATCGCAGCAGGGTTCGAAACAGTTTTTGTTTTTTTAACGTGATAAAATCTGTTAAGGATACCCGCCCGATTGGGGACTCGGACGCGGTTATGTGGGACTCCGGACCGGCAGATGTGGACCGTCCGTTTACCTACTAAAACCTCACGGTGCTCCTCTTCCACTGCCACTGGCCAAGGCCAAAGGGACTACAATCTTCCGTGAACCCTGTCGGCGTTCGTACCCCTACCGTCCGAACGCTCTGACCGCTGCGTCCTACATCCGGCTGCGTCGAAATTCTTGTACGCTTGTTATCAACATATTTTTTGTTGTTGCATCAACAGAAATCTTTAGTTTCAATTTTTATACGTTTTCTAAAAATGTTTTCAATTTCCAAAAAAAAGTATGTCAAGAACACTTTTTATAAAACGTTACATATATATTTTTTTAATATTTCTTAAAGTGTTATTCGCACACTTAGGAAATTGGAAAAGACATACACACTTGTTATATTGAACGCATGGCTTAGCGGTCAGAGCGCTTAAACGGTTTCCAAGAGGCGCGAGTTCAAATCCCGCTGCGTTCAAATTTTTTATACGTTTTCTATATATGTCTTTTTCAATGTTAAATATGTTTCCCAAGTGCTTTAGAAGTTCGTTAATTCATTTGCATCCATATTTGGTTTGACACTTTCAGGTCTTGACAACTGTCCGCTGGTAACAGACGGGGCTCTGGAGCATCTCATCTCGTGTCACAATCTCCAACTGATAGAGCTGTACGACTGTCAGATGGTGACCAGAAACGCCATACGCAAACTGAGAGTGAGTTGCACCAAGTTTCTTTTTCAACTTCACGCTTCACGCTTTTTCCCGCATAGCAGGTTCAGGTTAGTCATAGAGAAACTAATGTCTAGATAAATTGTTCTCCGCGCACCGCCCGAATTCGGTCTAGGTTTGCTCGATAGGAAAATATATTGTTTTTGTTTTTTTTTTTTACTATATTATATATCGTAATGTTCTATCGATATATCTAGGAGATATATCGATAGAACATAGAACAAATATATCGATATTTTCGTTACTTCGTAAGTACTTACAATATTTTGTATATAAACAATAAAATATTATTAATTTTTTTCGATAGAATTCAGGTTAATGAGTAAAAACACCAACTACATACATAAGGAAAACGAAAGTTATAGCGATATCTAGTTTTTCAATATTTCGGTTTTGTATACATATTTTGTAGTTACTCAAGCTGTACCCGTAAATATTTAATAAAATAAATTGAGTAAATATAAGGAATGGAATGAATGAAATTTAATTTCTCAAGAATCATGATATATCAAATAAAATATATATCGATCATATATATCGATAATATCGAGTTGAAACGATATATCGAGGACATATATCGATGTTTTATGAAATATATAATATATATCGTGTGTCCCTAATTCGAGTTGTTCCGTGTTGAGTGGAGGAACTCAACGTCACACTTTGTCTTTTTCACCAGAGAGGAGAAATTAAAATTATTATTTAAGTGTATGTGTTTTTTTTTATAGAAAACATAAATATGCATTTTTTTGTTTTACTAGGTTTTGGATTTTACGAAAAGGAAACACTCTATATATATATTTGTTATTTTTTGATGTTTAGAAAAAGAACATGCTGTGTTAATGTTTATGGTGTCACATTTGGTGGAGTTGTGGTTCTCTGTTGCAAGTGTGGTGGTTTTCGGGTGTGGTTTGTGAGATGAGGGTTTGATTTATTCTTTTATTTGGGACGATTGAGAAGATGCGTTTCATTTTTGAGGATTATTTTTTTTATGGAAATTTAAAAGTCGTTTGTATCTAAAGGGACTTACAGTTATTTTATCATTAAGTTTCTTATTATTTTTAACTAATTGTGCCCGCGACTTCGTTCTGTTCAAGAGGCGCGGGTTTCAATCCGTCTGTGGCATGTGACCGTGTGAAAGAGAAACGCTTTACTAGGTACTCTTTCTTTACTAGTGTCCTTTACTCTTTCCAGAATCATCTACCGAATATCCGAGTGCACGCCTACTTCGCCCCAGTCACCCCTCCTGTCACGAGCAGCGGCGCCCGACCTAGGTACTGTAGATGTTGTAATATCATATGAGTAGTGTATTATATATATATATTTATATAATATTTATATTTATAATTGTATAATCTGTAATATTGTGTAAAAATTTTAAAAAAAACTTTGTATTTTTTTATTGGTTGTCACGAGGCTGAATAGTTTTTGATCTTTGCTTTGTATTTTCGTTGTCAAAATTTGACGTGTACTTTTTTTTTTATTTGCATAGGTAATTTTTTACTACTTTTTTTTCAAATTAAAACTGGTTTTTAAGCTGAGTAGTATATATAATGTAAAATTTTATGAGTGTATTTATATTTTTATATTTATATATTGTGTATAACTGTATTGGATAAAAAAAATGTCGAATTTCTGTCGTGAAGCTGAATATTTGTTGAACTTCGCTATTTATTTTCTCTTTATCATCTAAATATGTTTTTTAATAATTATAATTTTTTTTATTGAAAATATATTAATTTTGTTACATAATGTTGAAAAATAACACAATTTTCAATCGATTTTGAATGCAAATTACACTTTAAGTAGTTGAATATTAAAAAGCCGGCTTAATAAAAAAAAATGTATTAATCCACATGAAAAATTAAAATCAGCCTTTAATACTACGTATATATATTTCAACACAAGAGATGTAACGATATGTTAATAAAAAAAATATGTCTAGATGACATTTTATATTGATGAAATAACACACTCTGTATAATATCACGACATCGAATTTCGAGAAAAAAATAAACTATGTATACACGTTTCATACAAAAAGGTGTTAACTAAGTAATATAAATAAATAATTTTGTAATTCTAAGAATGCTTTAATGTTAAATAATTTTAGGGTCTCAAGACAATATACACTTGCGGTGAATTATTGAATGTGATTTTAAATATAAAAGAATATATGTGTATATATATACTTTCTCTGTCTCTGTTACTTTTTTTTTTTCATTTACACACTCATACAATACATTGTTATCGTGGTTTTGTCTGGCTGTAAAACGTGATTGCTTGTGAGTTCGATATATACTCGGGGGAATATATATATATTTAGGTATTACATCCGAATTTTATTCAAAAGAAAAAAAAAACAAAACAAAAGATAAAGACATATTTAGAAAACGTATAAAAATTTGAACGTTGCGTTCAAATTTTTATACGTTTTCCAATTATGTCTTTTTCAATTTCCTTAGTGTGGGAATAACACTTTAAAAAATGTTAACAAAAAACAAAAGATAATAAAGTAACAATTAGATTTTAATTCAAATAAACATGTACAAAAATTAAATTAAGGAACTAAATAATCAATTAACTGGTAACATTAAAAGCAAAAAGCAATTAACTGAAGAACATTTCTTGTCTCCAAAAGTCCTTAAGCGATGTTACCTCGACGACCGACAAATGAGTGCGACCGTTGTTTATTTTATTTCCTAATGTGTAGTATACTGTCGGCCATAGTGGCCTCTATAGTGTCTTCGGGTTTTGGGGGAGGCAGAGCTAAAACAGCTCCGACCTTAGCTTGGAGACCTCGAGAGGAAACCATCGAATTAGGTCCACGCAGTCGCAAGGGCGCCTCAGGTGAGACTCGAACCTGGACTTGCGGAGTGTCTTGACATTAGGTTCTCTCTGACCTGCTATGCGGGGGAGCAAGATTGTATAATGATCCCATTCGGAAGTTGGTTCATGATCAACTTCTGAATGGGAATCGAACTGACAATCATTCATGATTCAATTAGAGGCTGTGCCACTGCGCCACTATGACTTAAATATAGGATGTTAAATGTTGTTTTTAGTGTGTAAACACTCTGTGCTTCCCTTTTCACACATTTAGTGATATTTATCTAAAATATTTTCTTTTGTATCATATTATTATATTTCTTTTTACCAAAATTGTTGTTTGCATAATAAGTTTTAAATGTATATTTTCTTACTTCTGTTAAATGTATTATATACAGCGTGTTCTATTAAGTGTGTATAGGTGAAATAACAATATTTCTATCTGTCATCCATTTTCTTTAATGTAAGTTTAAATAGAAATTTATTTTTCATACAAATAACATTTAATTCAAGCAGCTTACAAATAATTCTTACAATGTATTGTTTTTTTTTTTAATTTAACCTTTTTTTTAAATTTTTAACAATAATTTGTATTGTGATAGTAATTTTAAATATAATATTTTATATATATATATATATAGGCGATATTCTGTGCTTTAGTTTTGTTTTTTAATATGTCTGACTTTAAACTCGATTGGTTGTGGGTTCGATAACCACTTGGGGGCATGATTATATAAGTTTTTTTCACCGCTCTGGCAAGGATAAACTTGACATTGAGTTTCGCCAACACGTAGTGTCTTGAATTTCGACACAAGGTGTAAGGGGGATGATTAAAAAAAAAATAATGATATATTTTGAAACACGCTTTTATTAGCTGCACTTCTTGATATCCGATTTGTTTCGAAATGTGCACACGTGTCCGGATTCGATTCGATTATATAAATATATATATAAATACATATATATATATATATATATATAATAGTTTCATGCTATGGAATTTGATATCGTTGCCATGACGACCGGGTCACGAGAAAAGTATTTAAAGCGCGTTGATCGTACATTAATTTGTTATTCTACAGGATATCGCTTTTGTACTATATTTATAGTAATTGTATGTATAATATATTAATATAACAAATTGCATACAATAAATGCATATTATATTTTAGATTTGTTTTTTCTTTTTTTTTTATCCATCCCTTTTTTTTAGTTCTGTTAGTTATAATATTAATATTATTTGAATTTTTTTTGTATTATTTTACCAATTTAAAAGTTATTCACACACTTTTAGGTGACGTATCGAAATTTGAAAGCAGTTGGGCTCGAACCCGCGCCTCTTGTTTGCCGTCCAATCGCTCCGACCGCTAAGCCATACGTTCTACATCAGCTACGTCGACATTCTTATACTCTTATTACAACCATTTTTGTTGTGAGCACTAACCAGGCTCAGTAGTCAGGGAGTTTGGACGGTTCAAAACTAGTGTTTCAATTGTTAAAGCACCCATTGCCTTAGCAATGTGTATGTAACTTCGTGAAAACACATGGAAGTGTGTGTAATATACATTTCTAATAATATAATGTATTTTCCAATTTCCCTTGTTTACATATACTTTTGTGAAAAGCAATCCAAATTTAATACAATTGATTTTGTTATATATGTTACATATATAATTGTTGAATGCATAGAAGTGTTTTCACAGACTTTGTAAGTTTTTTTTTTTTTTTTTTCATTTTTAAATACTTTTTCTTGTACTATTAGTGTTAAGTAACCACACAGCGTGTTCATTGTTCACTAGAAATTCGATAACTCTTTAAGCAACCAATGAAATTGGTATATACTGATTGAAAATCATTGAAATTTTCAATATGATATTATATATATTATATACTTATTAAAAAAAAATTTGTAAAATTACATTTTTTAATATGTATGTTTTTTTCTTTTTTATATATATATATTATACAGCGTGTTCTGTTTAGTGTGATAATATAAATATTGGTGAAATATATTGAAATAACAATCGGGTTTTTCACTGTGGGAACACTCCGTACATATGTACTTAATTTAAACCGTAATATATTTTAATAATAAATTGAGGATAGGCGTTTGTGGCGGCGTTTGTGGCGACATTTTGTTGTTTGAGACATTTCTAATCTAGATCTAGTTCTGAGACACTAATTTGAATTGAAAAATAAAACTCTTTGAATTAAATTCGGAATTAAATATGAGTCACATTTTCCGCTTAATAGGCCGTTACTGGTTGGGTGACGTCACATATCATATTTTCAATGGTTTTCAATCGCAGTAATGTAAACTTATAAAGTAACGTTGCCTAAAACCTTCTTATATGCTGACACTGAATCTTGATCTGAAGTAATTTTTAAATGTGTGAATTTCTTTTATATATCTTATATAGCTATAGCTTTTTGAACCTACGACCTCCGGCTCAGGCACTAAACTAAATGAAACTTTATATATTAAATAAAAATAGATGTAAATTATTGTGTAACAGGTGAGCGTGCTTCAGTAAGCGGTGACAGTACCAGCGACTGGTTGTAGGTTCGATTCCAACTCGGTGGAATGATTATATTTTAATTTCTCCGCTCTGGGAACTGAATGCCGCCACCTGACACGAAATGTCTTGATTTTGGGCGAAAATTGGAAAACGGAGTGACTTGACACTTGAGGATTCTTTCCGACTACCTTGTTATGCTTTTTTTTATTTAGTTAAATTGACAGTGACAGTGCTGGGAAAGAATGACGTCATAAGTTTACGCCATTTTATATTTAAGCTAATATTGAAAATAAAAAAAAAACAGTATTATTCAACTCTTTCGTAAAAGAAATACACGCATTTAAAGGTTATGTCAGTTTAAATTGTTAAATAGTGATTAAAATCTCCTTCCAAGTCCGTTCTAGACGTAGTGTTGTCTCTCTCCTTCTAAATATGTGTGTACAGTGTATGTAGTCACTAATGTTATTAAAAAAAAAAATAGACAAATATTTTCATGTATCATTAAATATATCACTTGTATGAGGTACGAGTTTTTTTTACATCCTGAAGCTATTTCCACTACTCCATAGTATATACTAGCGACCCGCTCGCGGCTTCGCCTGCGTACACTACATGTCTGAACTATTTCGTTTTATCGCCGGCCTGCGTTCTCAGTTAAATCACCAACTTTGCTTAAATTTATAATTTAAATGGCTGTAACTTTTTTGTTTATGAACCGATTGAAATGAAATAAACACTAAATGTTAAGGCAAGTTTATCAAAATACAATATAGTCAAAATTGTATTTAAGTCAGTTAAGTCATTTTTTTAAATTAGCGTGAACAAACAAACAGAAATGAAAATTCTAAATTATTGTTTTGGGTTATATTATATTGATAAATGCCTTTAATAATATATATTTTTTTCATATATCTTCCACAGATCGATCAGTTACATATTTTATTATTTGTATATATTGAGGTATTAATGGTGTGGTTGGTGGTTGTAAGTTCAATTCCCACTTGAAGGTACACACCATAGGAAGCTTTCAGTTACATTTTTATTATATGTACACAAGCCGCAAATACCTCCATGTAAAGAAAGAGGTATAGTTTTAGATCCAATATTTAGTGAGATATAAGGAAATGGTAATAAAGTCAGAATAATCTTGTACAGGAATAGAACCTGCGACTGTCTGTGTAAAAAGTACTTTTTCATCCAGCACACCAGGGTGAAGAAATAAAACAAATGTCAATAACAATATCTATAAATATGGCACTTTTAATAATCGAAAATCGCTTTTATAATGCATCACCTTAGCAAGTATGAGGTTGATTTGTAATATATTAATTTAAATTTAATTTTGCCAGATTTAAACACCATGTATAATGGAAGTTACATATGATTATACAGTAATATACATGTTATAAAAAGTATGGTGAATTTTGTTTCTGGCGCAAGCTTTAAAGTAGATCTAATAATAATAATATATAAAAATAGCGAAATCAGCAGGATTCGAAGCGTTGACTTTTGGTCATTGTCGACTAAGCTATACGTGAACGTATAGCTTAGTCGACCTAATCAAAGCTTAGTTATCCTGTTATATTGAAATTTCTTTATGGTTACAGTTTTTGTTTATAATTTGATATTTTTTTAATGAATCTGTTACAAATTTTCAAATATAGAATAAAGTTGCTTCTGTATATTTATATTGAAAATTTATACAATAATTGTACAAAATAAACAATTTAAAATTAAAAATACATTTTTTTTGTATATAAAAAAAAGGTTTTTGCCAACTGTTCTATAGTAATAGTTTGTCGTATACAACTTTATTCTATGTCAAGATAAAAACGATATTTCTTCTAGTCGTGTTAAATAAATAAATAAACAGTCTTTATTAAATACCTTATAAATTATTAATTTTTACATTACATATTTTTGGGAAACGTATAAAAATTTGACCGCAGCGGGATTCGAACCCGTGCAACCGTTCTTGGAAACCGTCCAAGTGCTCTTACCGCTAAGCCTACAACCTCTACGTCAAAATTCTTATTACAACTTATTTCCATTGTTAGCGGGTTCAAATCCCGCTGCGTTCAAATTTTTATATGTTTTCTTAAAATATGTTTTTCAATTTACTTAGTGTGTAAATAAACACTTTAAAATGCTATATTATTTTTTACATTCAGAATGAGAAAAATATTTAAATTTCGACTTACAATTGAGCTTGAACATTCATAAGTTCACACAGAATTTTCATATATTGCGGAGAATAGTGTTCTCTCCCTAGCCTCCTACAAAAAAAAATAACTGCTCAACTTTCTTTTTTTTAATTATTTTTACTGCTAAGGTGATATGCGTTTCAAATAATACTGCCTTGTTTTATTGTCAGCGACGCTCTGCCATAAATATTTTATATACATTTATATTTGCGGAACCTAACTGAACTTTTAAAGTGTTTACAAGAAAGTGTCTAGTCTATATCACAATGGATTTGAATCTTTGACAATTTTTTGTTTTCGAATAATAATATAAAATAAATATATGTAAATAAAACTGTATTTTACGATTTAGTCTCAGATTTTAATTACTACTTAATTTTTTAAAACTAATAATTAAATATAGCTTATGTAAAAACAAGGAAAGAATCTAGACTGGAAATGATCTGAGTCTAACTCATAAACACAATTTAGTCTAATTACACACATAAAAACATATAATAAACATCAATTTTAGTAACAATTATAGAATTAATTGATTGAATAAATAAATATATAATTATTAATTTACAACACATAACGAGACTTCTGCAATGAAAAACCAATACATATCATTCAAGGAAGTGGTCAAAAAAACCTTTTTTTATTGCGACGAACGAAAAGTCCGACGAAAAAACTGTTATCTACAACATAGAAAGAGATAACAATTTAAAGAATATATTTAGAAAACGTATAAAAATTTAAACGCAGCGGTATTTAAAGCTGGGCCTCTTGAAAACCGTTCAAGGTTCAAATCCCGCTGCGTTTAAATTTTTATACGTTTTCTAAATATGTTTTTTTCAATTTCCTTAGTGTGGGAATAACACTTTCAAAAATGTTAAAAAAATATAGATAACACTTTGTTCGTCGGAATATATATTTTTTTAAGATATCTGTATTTATTGTATTTTGTGATAGAATATTAATTAACTTAGATATGACTGACGAAAATAACTGGCATAGCTTTATCTCTCTTTAGCTGTTAGCTGTCTCTCTCTGACACTTGAATGGTGTAATTTATTTTGTTATGTGCATTGGTTATTGTTTGCAGAAGTCATACATATTTTACAATGACAATTAAACAAAAATACACTTAGTGTTTGAAATGTTATAATTTTTTACAAAATAATACGAAATAATTAATAGGAAAAGTTTTTACACAATTATTTATTGTGTAAAAACTTATTTTAGAGCAAAATATTATGACACTTCAAACGTAAATGTACCAAATATTTAGAAGATGTCGTGAGGTCGTTCAAGCATTGTGGGTGTAGACTCCATAACTCGTTTTACTAACAATCTCTTTACTTGATTTTTTTATTTGTACAAGAAAAGAAGATTATTATATATAAAGCCCATATATGGGCCCACGTTGGGCGCCATTTAATTAAAACTGTGTTAAATCAAAACACTTTTAAATATTTGGCCATAAATCATATTCAACCAACGAATGAACATGTGAAAAATAAACAAACAGGTCACAGTGTGTTTTTTTTTCAGCTTCGGAATATACGTATGAGATGTGAATTGTGAATGAGTGGAGAGTTTGGTTTGGGTTGTTAGGTTGATCCAAGCACGCAGTTTTCGTGCATGGAAGAATACAGAATGATTTGTCACTAAGTTAAATGGACACTTAACGTACATTCCGAAGAGTCAGTCACAACGTCGACACAACTGGTGGTTTCCAAGCGATTTACTGTTAAAAGTGCATTTCATTCATTTAAAAACCATTCAATAACAACTGTTAATGTAATTAATATTATTTAAAATTGGTTAAACGGTAACGGAAGCCATATTGTTCTTATTCAAATTCTATATTCAATTTATTGAATAAAACTAAATTGTATAAATATTACTTTGGTAATATAAATAATCTAGTTACAAATATATTTGTCTCTTTCTAACTTATAACGATCTTAATGTTAGAAAAGGACCGCTTGCCTTTTCACAGAACTCAATAGAAATTAGGAGGGCGGAGGGGGCTTTATTGAAATTTAATGCCTGTTTTAGTCAGTTATTGAATCGTCAAAGTACATGCTTAGTTCACTAGAATCTTAGGTCATTCGCAAGGAACGCGATATGTAAGAAATTCTAATAGCCTATACAAGAACAGCTAGTTTACTATGCGTGATATGCAATCGCAACGTGAAGAGGATATAGTAAAATATTTATATACATATGTTGAAATATATTTTTTTAATGAAAGTTTCAAAAATTAATATTATACAAAAAATTTTGGTTACCACTGCCTTTTTTTTGTTAAGCTGTAAACGAATTTTGACGAACTTTTTTCCTTTTTTTGTGTTATTTTTTAATATTTTATTATCTGCGAAAAATATATTTCAACCATACATACCATTCTTATACTATTTAGTTAAAAATTAAAGCGAATTAAGTATAGTTATTGTAACAATATTAAAAGTACTATTAGGGTATATATGAAATAAATTTTTCAACACAAACGTTTCATATTATGTACTTTCTATATATATATATATATATGATTTTTTTTGTTGAAAAAAATAAATAGAATTCTTTTTTGTCTAAAGAGGATGTTAAATATTTTTTTAATTATTATATTTTGAGTTGTCCAAATAAAAAAAATGAATACACAAATACATAATATGAAAAATGTATGCTCTTAGAAATACTTTACAGTGAATAACTATTGAAGAAAAATAGTCGTATTAAATGTAGGGCTGCCAATGACAAGAATGAAGCTAAGTTGAAAACATTTTTTGTGGTTTACCATTTTTTGATGAATTTTAAAATGGCAGTCCTACTTACATTATAGGTGCTCGAGCCCCAACTACAGTGCAGTGTTCATGCTAGGACCTTTACATACAAGTTATTGACCATGCAATGCTTGTAAATGGTAAAAAATATACTTTTTATTTATGATATAAATACAATAAGTTTGCTTTTTGAACTACTTATCGATGTTATCGTGTAAAATGCTTTTCTGGCTTGTTATCATGATTGGGCTTATATATTAAGGACTCTAGCGTATTTCGAAATGGATTTATAAATTGTATGAGTGATTTTTTATTGAGTTACTTAGTTTTCAAACAATATATAAGTTGTTTGGAAAAAAATAATGTTTAAGTTAAAAGTAACGCCTTTCTGTCGTTGCATAGATATTATTAAATAATGGCCTTAATATCATTATCAGTGAATTTCTATTCCATAACTGAAGCTATACGAATGTTTCATAGTAAAACCAATTTTGCATATAGAAGTTATGGGAAGTATATGACAATATCTTGAACTTCAAAGAGCAATTTATACAATAACATCAATAAGTTATTATATATTATAATATATATATATTTATTTCTTTATATTTAAAGTTAGAAAGGAAGTAAATTAATTTACGCACATTGCATATTTTAGTACTAAGCGTCAGGCGTTTTAGGAGTTTGATAAAAAATGTTTTTAAATTTCAAAAGTACTCAAGAATTCAGCTTAATTTTAAATTAAAATAACATCTAAATAATATTCTTTTTATAATATCTTATATAACATTACAATATACTTTCATATATAAAACGAACACTTAAATATAAATTATCTACAAACGATTTTAACGCGTTAAATTTATTTGGTGTTAATGTTCCTAACTTAGTTAAATCTATACGAGCGATGCGATGCTCAACTAAGTCTAGCTTTTTTTAATATCTAGATCTATTTCACTTTCTTCTCGAATCAGCTAAGGTCTGATGCGAACTTGCGACCAGCCGGCAGCCATCGAACAAAGCCGATGCGATATACTAATTATTCTAGCGATATACTAAATTTTACAAGGATAAAACGTATCCTATATATTTGTTTACCTAAGTATTGAGGATAGACATTCGGCGGCTCAGAATCTCCCATCAGTGCTTATCTGACGTTAAATCACTAAATTTATACTGATTTGCACAGATTTAATCTCAGTTAAACGCTAAATGACATTTCTGAGTTCTGTTAGACGTTTTTAATTGCCATCTGGTCGCCGAAAACGGGCCCTCAATTTTAAATACAAAACATGCTTTATTGCGTCTAGGAAACATTATTTTTTTAATACGTCAAGTTATCACGATCTGATTTCGATTGTCTTATTTATATGTAGCACTTATTTTATATATATATATATATATTTTATTTTTTGTACTTTTTTAGGTACAAAATGCGGCGAAACTAATTAAACATTCTGCATCTCACTCTTGTTTATGTGTGAAAGGGATGTGCTCAGTTTTTAGTTTAATAGAAGTTTACTAGATACTTGGCAATCGGACCCTTTTCCGGACCCTTAGACACAAATTTAGGGCCTAATTGTGAAGTCAAACACATTATTCGGCGATTTTATAGTTATTTACAGGTTATTTAGGAACCCCCGACGGCTTTGGTATTATTATTCTCTATAGTAATATAAGTAGAAATATCTATCGGGACTAATCAATTTACATGAAAACCCTCTGTTAAAGCGAAACGCGGAAAACAAAGTGACTAGATGTTCTCTGTCATCAGAAATGTAAGAAGATAAAAATTAGAACAACTAAGAAAATTCAAAATCTGAACCAGTCTTCACTGCTAATGTATAATATGCTTAAAAACTTTTATAGAATGATGATATTGACGGAATTTAAAAAATATTTCTACAAAACTCGCCAATATGCAATTTTTGTTTATTTTATTTAATTTGAATGTAGTTTTATAAGCTCCAGAATCTTTCCTTTCACCGATTTATTTGAACCACAACAGATTACATGTCATTATTATAAGAAAAGCTAAGGACAGACTCTATCCGAATGAGCACATCCATATTCACACGCGCACACAGTTTTTTTTTATCAAAAAATCTTATATTAGAAATTCATAATTTCTATAAATATCACGTTTAAAACGACCTCCGACTATCGACTACTGTATCCTTATACCATCTAATTTGCGGCAGTTCACGCTAGTCTGTCATTTTTTTCCTCTACCTAAAGTGCTCCACGTCTATTTTTTAAGTGCATCTATGAGCAAATTCAAATTTGGTCAAAATTGGGCCAGTAGTTTTATTTAGAAGCATAATTCGAGCGATATCTTCATCTTCAGAGAAACATCACCCACCACTCCCTATCCCACGCAATGTACACGCTAGACTTCATTTGATTCGATAAACTAACTATTATAGTAAATTATTGTTTAGAAAATCTAGAAGTTTTTAGTGAATTTAAAATCAAAATTTCGTAATTAAGCGTTCAGTTTTCATGCGCGTTCGCTCGTGTTCGAAAGCGGGCCAATTTTGATGGAGAAAAAAAACACATGAACGGGATGGAATTGTTTTTTCCTCTATATCTACTATTTATTAATTTACATAACTTCTCAAACTACACATGCCTTAAAGCCGATGGCTGTGATCAGACCGAGTTAAATTGTTATAAATAGAAAATAACGACGCGGTGAAAACTAATCACCTCTTAGCTAATTTACTATGATTGGACGAAGAATGTAATTAAGCTACGCCATCAATCGATCGATACAATCGTAACTATCGAAATACCGATTGATAAAACCGAAACGATCCACAGACGTAAATCATTTCCGGTGTTTCCATCGGTTTTGCGAACGCCAAAACTATATGCCTATAAATCAATTGATAGAACAGATACAATCTATCGATAGATCGTGGCAACTAGTTCTACTTCACCTGCAACATGCACATGCTAGCAACACTAGTGCCGTCAACGCGAGTCGATAGACTCTGTCGAGTGTCGGTGCGCCGTTGCACATGTCCTCTTCGCAGAAACACATGTGACCTGTGCCTGTACTTTCCATCATGCAAACGTGGTCCACCATGAACAAGTTAATTTGTAACTGTGAGGTGCATGTTCGACGGACGACCTCGTATGCTGGAAGAGAAGTTATACAGACGTTTAGTATGTTACAGAATTATTAACAGCTTCACGCTTTATCCGCATAGCAGCGTAGTTAGAGGCACGAAAGATCGGGGTAGTTCCCGTAGGGCCTGGCTAGTGGCGGTCTAGGTGGGGCACCGTGAGGTTTCAATGGGTATATGGTGGGTTTGAGTCCCCCAATTAGGTGGATTTCACGTAAAAAAAAGTAGTTAGAGAAATACATCATTTATAAATAGCGGGCCTCGAACCCGGCCTCTTGGATGTTTCCAAGTCCAACCTATCTTACCATTAAGCTATACGTTCGAAATTCTTATACGCATGTTACAACTTATTTGCATGAATAGTCAAGTTAGGTGTTATAGACAAAGCGGGGCGTTCAATTTCGCCACTCAACGAGCAATGTCTCGTATTCGGGCGTATAGCTGAGAACAGAGTGTCTAAACACTCAGTAAAAAATAATTTCTTACGTTTTATTATGATATAACTTAATGAAGAACCAAGAGGTTCTTGATCCATGTGACGAATCTCTAAAAAACCTCCCTTATAGGTAAGGAGGTCAAGAGCTTTCTAAACAACTCTTTTGACTGTATAAATCAAAAAGAATAAAGTTTTGTTCTGGCAGTATTTTTAAACACGTTCGTGTTCGAAACTATGTACATTGGAATTATGTACATTGATTATATATAACTATTTTGTTTATATAAACGAATTGATTTGCCCATTTCGAGCAAACTTTTGCGTATAAGGGATATAGATAATCTTATAAAAAGACATTTTACTTTAGAATCTCAATAAAGTAACAATATAACAAAATATATGTATATAATATTTGTAAAAATGTATTTCAGAACTTACGGCTCTTAGAATAGCGCACCATCTTCACGCAGCACCCGTTGCACGTTTGGAGAGGAGGCTGATCCCGCGGCAAGGCAGTGTAGTTGAAGGGGTCTTTACACCTCGCGTCCGTCCAACTGTCACATTCGTAACAGTATATCGTGCGAGCTGTCAAGAATTCGCTATGTTACTAAACGAAGCACTGTGTCCGAGTTGGGCCATTTTATCCTACCTTGAAACGTTCAATCCCATTTCCCATTCAATCCTCCGGAAAAAACCTTTCTTTGGTGCAAGTTTTTATTATATAGTGCTCGTTATCCGTTCAATAGTCTCTAAGGTAGTGGAAGGAATTGTATAATAAGATTATAGATACCTCTTCGAAGCCTCTAGATTCAAGGCTGATATGGGCATATAAAGCAAGCTATTATGTTAACACTAAATAATTTACAAAAGCCTAGCGAAAGCAGATATAAGCTACACTTGAACGGAAGCTAATGACAAAAATCCATCTAAAATACCATAAATAACTATAAATATCTATAAATATTTCAAATCTTAGCTTCTATAAATATTTCAAGGAAATAAAAAGTAAGAACTAGACATTATTGTTTGGGGCATGTTTGAGTCAGACTATTTGAGACACGTTTTGGATCTATTGTTATCCCTTTCTACACAAGTAGTATATGTAATTTTGGAAATTTATATTTTCTTACCTTACCAAAATGTTAATATAAAGTCTTTTTTTTATAAACCGATATTTATTCAAACTTATTGTTATAAACTAAATCGGTATAAGTGTTTGAACAAAAAAGCTGTTTTAGTATGCTAGCGATAGCCATTTCGGAGTTTATTATATATTTCATTTACAATACATAAAAATATTTTATTTGTGCATGTGTCGGGACGTATAAAACCTAGCGCCCAATAACTCTAAATAAGCCGAAAAACGAGTTCTATATGCGAGTACGGTAGGCTAGGCTAGCTTCTGTTTGCCTAATTTGCAAAACACAAGATGCTCAAGCTTAAAGCGGGTAACTTATAGCAGATGTGGGTGATGAAAAATGCAGTCTCACACTAATACTAATTAATTATACTCTTTAAAAAAACCGGTCTACTATACAATAGTTTTGAAGTTTAAATTGAACGTTAGGCCTAGATTAGGCCACAAAATGTGTAATCATACATTACACGACCTTTTGTGTAAGACTTCTTGGAACATTCATTACGGCCGTGCAAAACCTAGGTGACCTAGTCACGCGACTGTTTCTTAACAATCTGCATATTATTTTTTGTGATTAGTTTTAAATGGAATATTTGCATGAATTTGTTTAATATGGCTGTAATCTTGTAAGGCTAGGTCAAGGTTGAAATTTCCTTTTTAAATATCACATATATGTATAATGCGCCTTATTTAGTATGTGGGCAATTTAAATACTGACTATGAATTTCTGTGAAATTTTGAAAGGTTGCTGAATTTGAAATTGAAGTTCCACTTTCCGATTTCCGAGGCCAAAGTCAAAATGAAGACTTCAATTATTCTAGCCAACAGTCTTCAATAGTTTACTATTAAAAAAATATTACAATAGTTTTTTTACGTAATTTTTGATAGATACATCCATCTTTCCTATATCTTCTGCATCATCTTCATCATCATCTTTCCTATTCTTCTAATATCCTTTAGAAGTACTTGTATATAAAAACCATTCAGCCTGATCCGATTTAACAATTCCCATACATTAAGCACAAGAGATGGCGTGAAATATAATCGATTGATCAATAATTGGCTTAAAGACGTAACGCTATTAGAGTAAACCTGTTATTGGTCTCAAGTGAGAATTACTTAACGAGTACGGATGCAATTGATATTTTATATATCAATTGATATATGAATTTTAATATAACATTAAAATATTGTTAATTTCAGTAAATTATAACAAGTAGTAATTTCGAATTGCCTTTACAAAAATGTAAGTATTGTCAGTCCTAGACTACCACCAGTTCACTAAAAAGGCCAGCGTGTAAGATTTTGTAACAAAGGTCATGTAGGAACGTATAATTTAGACTTGATTGAACAGACTCTAACAAGACATGTGTCCAAATCTTGAAATACTCGAATTTTATAAGCCAATAAAACTGAATAATGTAGTAGTTTTCATAGTAAAATATTAAAAAATATAATGAATATATATTTTTAACTAAACTAACATTTCGAATTGCTTTGACACAAATGGAGGTATTTGTAAAATTTTTAAGTGGAAAGGGGAATACCCAGCAATTTACTCGCGAATGCAGACTAACAATGATATAAACATTAATTTGACTTATATTAAAATATACGACAAAATTATAATAAAATAATTAAAATTTACGTCAAAAGGTGGCGAAAATCGTTTTAACTATTTTTATTTGAATTTGACAGTTATGTGGATTTTATTCATTACAATCAAACATTTCTTTTTGTTTTTAGATATGAAATAATGTAATATATGTATCAAGTTTTTGTATTTTAATACAAACAAAATGTATTCCTTGAAATCTTAAAAATTTAAGCCTAGTTTTAACATTTTTAATCACACATTTAGGAAATTAAAAAAAATTAGTTAAGTTTAAAAATTAATACCTGTTATTTTGTTGGATAACGGGCTCATGATCTGTATTACTTGATATAAAAATATATATTTATATTAAGCAAACAGTTTTATAAGACCGTTTTTTATTTTTGCACTTATGTTAAATATTTAAAAAAAACAAATAGTGACGTTCGCATTCGTTTCGAAAATATCGATATATTCGTTTTTGTCTTAAATAAATTGAAAGTCAATCTTATTTTCACACAAAATAAAGAACTTACGATAGATAAATTAAAAAAGCTATGAAGAATATATATATATATATATATATATATAAAATTGACACCTTGTCCCCAGTCTACGGCATGATAAGTCATCTCATATGTCGCTAAGCGATTCGTTTTAAGCAAATTTTGTATAGCTTCAGTGATTTTAGCTTAGGCTTTTGTAGTTTTTTCTTATTTAAAAAAAAATACTTACTCTGGCATTCCGCCTGAACAAGGGGACTCAGACTTAGTGTCCACAATGCTGAAAATCCATGCTGTTATTAGTAAAAAATAAAAAAAAAAAGAACATTTTCTACACAGTAATTCTAACAGAAAGTTAGAAGGGCAAAAAATGGGCCTGTAAATAACTGATGTAGATATACTGTAACCGTAGACTGGGCAGAAAAAACAAAAGATAGAAGAAATAGAATTTAAAAAACAAAAAAAAAAAATATTTTTTTAATCAATTTCTTACCATAGCCCTAAATATTCTGTAACTAGGGAAGTTTTTTTAAAATTTCTTATTCAGTTATTCACAGGAAATATGTTTGAGTGTTTCACAATACTTTCGTGGAAGTGTTTGTAAATTTGGAAGAGTAAATACGAGTACGCCATGCACACAATTTTAAACACAACTATTTAACAATAAACACACATTCCTACGGACACTCAAACACAAAAACGAACAGGGCGTTGGAAAACATCGACATCGATGAATATAATCTTATTTAACACTAGTAACTGCCCGTAATTTCGTTCGCGTGAACTTAATGACCATTCCATACTCATTCTAATAATCACGTAGAATAACTTTTGCTAAGATGGCATTTAGCTGGCTTCTTCAGATAGTTCGGTCTTCAAAAGAAAATATAGCCTAAATCCCGCCCAGGCTTAAAAGCTATAAACAAAAAAGGGTTTCATTGAAATCCGTCCAGTAGTGCCGAAGATGTGCGTGTAAAAACTTTCTCGCTCTTTTATTGTTTTATTACAGTACAAATAGATTACTTGAAACAAAACAGTTTTTAATGCCTTTGTTTTTCTATGCCCAATAGTGTTGTTAAATTATTCAAGAAATCTTTCAAAAACTTATAATAACTTATTAATGACAGTTATTTTGTGAGTTGTCAGTTATATTAACAAAACTTCCAAGTAAATTAAAATATCCACGGAACGCTACACAATCAGTCTCAAGACATTAATGAGAACGGAAAATGAATTGGATATAGCAATTAAAATTTAACAGGAAATTCATCGATATCGATGTCGAACACGCAACACTATAAAACATCTCGACTTCTAACGTCCACGTGAGACTTGTTTTGAAATATTACCAGTCCTGATGCACGAGTTGGCTTTCACTTGCTCCACTCCGAACCAGGACATGAGGAGAACTGGAAAAATTAGAGAGAAATATTAATCTTCCTCCTCAGCAGCTTCACGCTTTTTCCCGCATAGCAGGGTTCGAAAGAACTTAGTGTCAAGACACTGTTCTCCCTGCTCGAAATCGAGACATTGCGTGTTGAGTGGCAGAACTCCATACCGCGCTGTTGTCTAATAACCAGAGTGGGAAAATAAAAATAATTTATATATCATTCCTCCTCCTCCTCTTCAAGTGGGAATCGAACCCACAACCATTCGCGTTTGGCACACTGCGCCACGCGGCCTGAATTTATATTAAACTTACAACCATTGTCAAGTAGTAAGAAGAAGTGTAAGTGTGTAAGAAGTGTAAGATTATGACAAGTATTAGTTATTTACAAAAATATATAATTATTCCCCCAAACGGGACTCGAACCCGCAACCATCGTGTACATAGATAGACACTGTCATATTGCGCCGCGATGAAAACAAAAATATTTTTGACATTTTAAAGTGTTAATCACACACTTACGTAATTTAAAGCATATTAAGAAAAAGAATAAAAATTTGAACGTATAAGCAAATAAGCGTATAATTTGACGCAGCTAGATGTAGAACGCATGGGTAGCTGTCAAAGCCCAAAAACTCATTCTCAATTCAAATATAAAATATACTGTTAGTATCTTGACTGATATGCGAAACAAAGTGTGATACTGAAAAAACTTATTTAAAAAAAATACTAATAATTTAATTTACAATATTATTTAAAAAAAAAATCATACGTAATTTTCCATAAAAAAAACAAGGGGCAAGTTTTCGTTCAAACAATTCTCTTTACAATAGTACAGGAACAATTGAAGTAATACCAATTAACGTTCAGAATACAATCGGAAACAACAACCTTTTTTGTTGTTTACTTAATTAAGAAAAAATGTATTTGAAAATGTCCACAATTGGTTGCAACAAGTAGTTTTGTGATATTGACATAATATGTTTGTTCAAAGTTCAAAGGTTTCTAGTAGAAGAGACGGGGAGAAGTGATAAATAATTCCCCTTTATTGTTTAATTTGTTTACGGTAAAAAAATGTTTTAGTTTCCTCGCTTTGGCGCAGTATTGAGTTTTATTACTCAAATGAATAAAAAATAGAAGACAGAGTGTCGCAACGCTAGGTTCTCTCGGCCTATGCTGCTAAATGTTGAATATACGTCAAACTAAAACTAAAAAAATACATAAAATTTTAAATGAAACTGTATTCGTTCCCGCGCCTCTTGGAAACAGTCCAAACGCTCGAACCGCTAAGCAGTGCGTTCTACATCCAGCTGCGTCGAAATTATTTTACGTTTGTTACAACTTATTTTTGATGTAATATCTCTGTAGAGAGTTTTTTACAAATTTCTGCTACCTAAAGATTATTCAACGAACAATCGTTTGGCAAGAGAGAATGCTATTTATTAAATATTTTTAATATTTTAAATTTGTTCATCACTCACTTAGGAATTTAAAAAACATATTTAACAAACGTATAAAAAATTCAAAACCAGCTGAATTTTAGATTTTTTAAAATGTTAAAAATAAAACTAAAAAGTTTCCCTAAATAACCAAAAATTCAAAAATCCATCATGGGGCAGTGTGACAGCGTCTGACTGCATATGCAATGCTTGTGGATTCGATTCACACTCGGGGGAATGATTAATATATTAAGATTGCTTTATTTTCTAATTTAATATTATTTTAGTTATAAATAGGCTTTTAATAGCAGCGTTGAGTTCAGCTCAACACGATTGTCTCGATTTCGGGCAGCAAGGGGAGCACGGAGTGTCTTAACACTAGGTTCTTAGATTTCTGACCACCCTGCTACGCGTGAACCTATGGTACATTGCTTACATTTGCTAATACTTTATTTAACATTTCTTCCTCTACGTCTAATCTAGACAAATTATAAATTCCTAAAGCCCGTGTTCTTCCATCATAAAGTCTGTAGAATATTTGAGAAGGGGTCAAGAATGACGAGGGAACCTTCCCGAGCGTTCGTTGTCCATATTTTAAGAATACAAAATGGTGGAGAGATTGGTCACTAGAGTATGGATGGATGTGGATTCTGATATAATGCCTCTTATCAATTAAGAATATTGTTGTAATTTGTTTTTTTTAATTTGTAACGGAAAAAATTTAATCTGCAATTTAAGCGATGCATATGCAAGCAGAGGAGGTTCGTAGTAAAAGTAACTGTTTTTCGCCACTTTTGGGGTAAAAATGGGTAAAAGTGGCGAAAGGCTTGAAAGGCTTGAACCTTTTTGACTAGGTCGTATTTGAGTGTAGCTAGACCATAAGTAACACATAATATTACATTATATATGAACATACTTCGAATATAATTTGAATTTCAGACCATTTTGTCACGTGACCGTGTGTATGTATGAAGTAAAAACACTTAATAAATATTCATACAAGAAAAAACAACAGTTTTACACTTTTTCTCGCATACTAAGATAGGCAACTACAACCAAATGTCTAGAAGCGAAGACTCCGTTCTTTTGAAAGCTCTCAGTGAACTCCAAACGCTGGTCTTTCCAGAACTAGGGGAAATAATTTAAATATAAGGAGTGGGAATTGAACCCACGACCAACTGAATTGACAGTGGTGTGCTATTAAGCCACGATGACCAACATACTCATACATACATTTGTTCATGTATATTATTTAAAAAATTTACGTATATATTTTTTTTTACATTTTTAAGGTGTTATTCCCATACTAAGGAAATTGAAAAAGACATATTTAGAAAACGTATAAAAATTTGAACGCAGCGGGATTTGAACCCGCGTCTCTGGAACGGTTTTCAAGAGTCTTTTTCAAATTTACATATGTACATTTAATATTTAAAATTCAAGTACGCCAAAGTTAGGTTTATAAATTTGAACTAATAAGGTCATTTTACATGAAAATTAATTGGCGTTAAATCACCAATTAGTTCACGGAACTTTATAATTGTCAAAGGCTTATTTTGAACACTTAACAGTTACAATTTGTGGTTTGCAAATTTATATGGGTAGCGTTGTAGTTGTGTACTTGTAATATACACGGTAGTTCTGAGTTCAAACTCGGCTGATTAATAAAGATAAAAAATAAACTGCTACACGCCATCCGTAGCTGATGGAAATTCCTACTTCAAGGAAAGAGCGCTTTGGGTTTAAATTTTTTATTCGCATAGCGAGACAATAGAACTAATTGCAGGCGTCTGTATTTATTAAGAGAGAGCTTTTCGAGAGCCCTTCTAGGTAAGAGGTACCTTCTAGGTAAGCGTGTTATCGAAAGTCTCATTAACGCTGCCGCCGAGGTTCACGGAAGATTGTAGTTCCTGTGGCCCCGGCCAGTGGCGGTCGAGGTGGTCGTGGTGAGGTATAAAACAAGGGGTCAATAACGCCTAACATTAGGCTTTATGTGGTCAAACGTTAGACTATCATACATAAAAAAATATGTCGCAAAGGTAAAGAAGGAACGAACGGTAAGAGAAGTGGAGACCTCAGTAGACCTTAGAGAATATAGTATCCATGATACTGGAAAATCACGTTGAAAGCATGAGGACCCCCGGAGTGAGGAGGGCGTGGACGAAGAGGTTGATTACAGTGGACGAGGCGGATAAAGTATGCAGGGGCCGTAGGGTTTGGCACTCCGTTCTCTTTGACTACGCCGCTAGAGATAGAGCGTGGAGCTAAAAATTTTACATAGCTGGCAGTGTCAACTTAGAGCATGCTAATATGGAACCTATTTGGCAAGCAAATACAATTATAATACAATACAAATTATAATCGTACTTGTTTACAGGTCATTTGAAGAGCTCCTCTAGAAATGAACCCTGAACAAGGGCTCCATGAGTCAAGGATAGAATGATAAAGATTGTGGTGTTTGGATATGCTTAAAATTAGGTTTTTAGATTAAAAATCACTTTCTCTTAATGTCAGAAAATTTAGGGGCTTGTGGTATTTATATGAAAAAGGGAAGGGTTGCTTGACGTGTTACATTCTTTAATTCATACAACTAAGTAGTTAAAATATTTTTTATACGCGAAACATTTTTTTTCTAGTTTGTCAAACAGTGACTATTCAAATTCAGTTCGTCTTATACACAAAAAAAAAATAGTATCCCCTTTTTTGCCATAGACAAAGGAACGGAGCGTCTCTGCCAATCATTCTCTATACTAGAGATGATCAGAAAAAAAAATACAGATAATTAAATAAACAAGTAAATTTGTATGAGAAAGCTAGTTTTCATAGTTAATTTAATATTAAAACGGGGTACTTTAAAAAAAATGAATACTTCACATATAATAATTATAGTTTCACACGTCAAGGCATTTAAGTCGAAAGGTCACTTGAAAACTCTTTGATAAAAACAAACTTTGTAAAAATAATCATTTGATTTTTTTATAGCAGTGGACAGCGACTGTGCACGGGATTGGCTGTGGGTTCAATTCCCACTCGGGGGAGTGATTATATTTAAATCATATTTATTCGTTTGAAATGGTAAAACCAACTGCCTGTTATAATATTTGAATGATGTGTTCATTATAATTTTTTATAAAGTACTATTCAGACACTTAGCAAATTGAGAAACATTCAAGTTCTTAAACGGTTTTGAAGAGGGAGCGGGTTCAAATCCCGCTGCGTTCAAATTTTTATACATTTTGTAAATAAACGGTGGTTTTCTTTTAATTGTACATAGTTACTAAGTACAGTAAGAAAATGTGAATATGTAAAGAAATATATAAAAACCGCTGGATATCCGCATAAATAAATAAATAATTAATTACTGTCTTAAACATACAGACACTTGTTATAATTGATGGACTTTTACAAATATTTTCGATTTTTCTTCAATTGTCAACAAAATCTAACATTTCATTTGTTTTTTATGTTATACAAATATTCACACGGCAGTCTTTTAAAACATCAAACCATTAATAAGAAGTTTAACAAATGGCGGCAAACTGTACCGTAGTGTTGGCAAAGGTCGATATCGATAAATCCTAATAATTAAATTTAAAATTTATTTGTTAATAAATAAATAAATCATAATTTAATTTAAAAATAATCTTAATTAACACGATCGAATCAACTACCTGTGTGTCCAAACAGTCGCTATAACCACTGCACTATATATAAAAGAGAATACGCGTGTTAATAGTCAGTGATAATGCTTTGGCATTGTTACAGATAGACGTAATGACTGCCATAAAATAGATATATTTCATTCGTTAACTTCTTTTAATGTGATGCTAAAAATCATTGTTTTTGATATTATTGCATAAAAAGTACGCATTTACTTTACTTTATACTGTTTTATGTGAAAAAAGGAGATTTTTAAAACAAAAAAAATGCGTATAGACGCTTTTGGTTTAGTACGGTACTTGATAATTATTATTTTTAACATTTTTTAAACTGTTATTCAAACACTAAGGTTCAATTTTCTTAGTGTGCGAATAACACTTTAAAACCGTTCAAAACTTGAACGGTTTTCAAGAGGCGCGAGTTCGAGTCCCGCTGCGGTAAAATTTTTTATACGTTTTCTAAATATGTATTTTTGATAATTATTAATTACTGATTCTGATCTCAGATGATTGATATGTAAAAGACGGCAACACCGTATTTTTAATAACCTGACAAGGATATGAAAAGTTAATGCCACAGACAAAGAACAGTGTGCCACCCAATGTAGATATATAACAAGAAATATCTATCAATCAACAAATAGCTATCATTACCGACCTGTTTCCGGCGGCCTTTTTGTAAAACTATGAAATTCCTGAAAAAAACTGAAAAAAAACGACAGAGAAAACGACCTATGATCATCCTAAGACCCTCGAGTATATCTATATAGAATTTCATTACAATCGGTTCAGCGGTTTGGCCGTGATGACGTCTCAGACAGACAGACAGTTTCTTTGGCATTTATAATATTAGTAGTATGGATTCCATATCGCCAGAGAAGAAATACTATGCTAAAATTTGTATTCTGTGTTCGATTAACTTACTTTTTTGCATGCTTACATTTCCATATATCGGTCAGTCAGGTCAGTCAGTTAGATAGACTAACCTCTGACCTCTGGTGAAGAGATAATGTCGGTCACTCTTGAACTGCGCTTCGACACTTTCTTTGACAACAAGTACCAAAATTATATTATAATTAAGTGTACTTATAACTTTAATACAGCGACAATGTGTCAGACGAAAATTGTAGGATGTAAGCCCACAAACGTTCCGGATAACGCTATCGTAATTTTATATCAGTTACTCTATAGTATTTTAATTAAAAAAAAAAAAAACTTGCGTTAGTATCTATTAATACTTACATAGAAACTTTTTTAACATTTTCTTAAATTTCAATCACACATTTAGGAAATTGAAAAACATAGACAACAAAGAATTGAACGCAGCAGGATTTCGATTCGGGTTTCCAAGGGCCGCAGGTCCGAAGCCCGCTGCGTTCAAATTTTTATACGTTTTCTAAAAATATGTTTTTTTTTATATAATAACTGCTTATTTTTTAAGCTTATAAGCTATTTATAAACAACAGATAATGTCAGTATGACTATTTGACTGGAAATTTAAAGGTCAATTATAAAGTCACATTATATATACATTTAAACTTCATCTATACATATAATAAAATATAACTGATCTCTGTCCGTATATGGAAGATATATGAAAAAAATACTATTATTTATCAATATAATAGAAGCCAAAACAATGATTTTTAATTTAATTTTCTGTTTATCTGTTTGTTTGTGCACGCTAATCTTAGAAACGGCTTAACCGATTAACATTAAATTTTGACTATTATATTGTAGTAAGCTTAACACTTAGTGTTTATTTCATTTTAATTTATATTTAAATTTAAGCAATTTTTTTGCGAGAATAAAGTCATGTAGTTTACGTAGGCAAAGCCGCGAGCGGTTCGCTAATTATATATATATGTAATGTATGTACAGATTAACTTGTGACGTTTATTGACGCATTTCTTAGTTATCTATTAAGACATCTATACAGTTTATAAGGTCAAAGGTTCAAATCCTAGCCTGGCGCCAATGTTATCACAAAAAAATACCAGCTCACGTATACATGGGACACGGCATACTAGGTACTCTCTCTCACCCTAAAGGGAGAGGGGAACCGGTGCCAGGGTTGAGCTCTCTGACCGTAGTTTTCTACTTCCAAATATGAACCGATTCTTAGGGTGGGCCATAGGTCCAAAACTGGAAGTCTCCCGGAAGAGGGGCTGGAGATGTGAGATTAGGGGAGGGAGCAGCAATTGTTGCCTTGGCGGTCTGCCCAGCCGGGTGTGCCCCTGATTACACAGGGGAGACCCAGCTTAGGATACCAGCGACAGAGGCAGTAGCTCAGGCTTTGCTTGCGTAAACTTTCACCTAAATCACGAACTTTATAAATTAAAGTTCATTTATACGGTTAAATTTATAAATTAAATGATTGTAATTTTTTTGTTTATGAACCGATTGAAAAGAAATAAACACTATATGTTATAGAAAGCTTACCACAATTCAATAGTCAATGTTGCATTTAAATCGGTTAAGCCGTTTCTGAGATTAGCGTGCACAAACAAACAGACAAACCGAAAAGAAAACTAAAAATCATTGTTTTGGGTTCTATTATACTGATAAATGCCCTTATACATATCTTGTTTCATACATCTTCCATGTACAGACAGCGATCAGTTACATTTTTATTTTATGTATGGATTTATTTATGTATTTACTATAAAACCAAGAATATACGTTTGGGTAATATTATAATTAGTATGGCCACGCTTGCCCCTGTATTAAATATTAAGAAGTTCTTTATTATGAATTGCCATAGTAGTGTCTTTACACTACTTTACAGCCATCGTCTTGAATTGGACATGCCAAGACTTTTCTTGGCATTGTCCAATTCAAGACGATGGCTCGATTCCCATAGTGGGGGGTTTCGTTTCGTTTTAATAATTAGTACGATATTAATATAGTTTATATTAGATGTCTCTAGAATAGGTCGAAAAATAGCGTGATGGAAAGTCACTTCGATTATTCTAGACTGGAATAATAATAATATATATTTTTTAATTCTTTAGACAAGACAGACGAGAGTCTTCAGATAACCTGATGGTAAGTGATCACCGCCGCCCGCGACCCCGTGTAACACCAGAGGAGCTACAGGGATGTTGCCGGGTGCGCTTTTCGAAGGTACCCATGTCGAATTGACCCGGAAACACTGCCGCTGGTAGGCCATTCCACGTTATTAATTAATATTCAGATTTTAGCATTTTCATTAACGGTTACAATGAGATTTGTAAATAGCATTTATATAATACAGCTTCACGCTTTTTCCCGCATAGCAGGGTATTTAGAGCATTAACACACTCCGTTCTTCACGTCCCTCCCGAAATCGAGATATTGAATGTTACTTGGCGGATTTGACATGAAAGTATTTTAAAATATAATTCCCGCGAATGAGAATCGTATCCACTACTTATCGTGCTTACAGTCAAACACTGTGCAACTGTGCCACGATACCCTCATTGAACGCCACGCTTTGCCTTACAGTTAACATTAAGCCAAACATTTAATAATGTCAGATATATTTTTTATCCTCTTAGAATTCAAATTTTCAGTTGCATTGAGATAAACCTAAAAATACAATACGTTTTATAGGACGAGTGACCTCTAGATTTGTCTTAATTTACAAAAACAAGATAAAAGCTTGACAGTTCTGTGAGATATTTCAAAGTAATGCATATATTCGAAAATAAATAGTATTTTTTTTTTATACAACAAAAGATAAGACAATACTTTCTCGGTCCAAATATGACTTATGCACGTTTCAAAAGAAAAGCCTCCATTACTGATGTTTCTCAAATGTTTTTTGAAATAAACCACATATTATAAAAAAAAATCCATTCTCTGTGACTGTTGTTGTGTTTATTTTAGTATTTCTAAGAAAATATTCTTGTGAGCTAAGTAAGTCAGTCTTTTATTTTTCATTTTTGTACTGATTAAAACTTGGCCCTTATATGAAGAAATGTAAATGAAAAATTTCTTTTTATGGTCTTTTTATTTATGGGCACGGTCTTCTTATTTTTATATATATATATAAATAAGAAGACCGTGCCCATGCATTTCGTGCATTTCGGATCTTTTATTTCAGTAATGAAAATTGAAATAATCAAACTCGTAACCAATTCCTAAGTTATGGTTCTATTATTAAATAACTTGTCATTTTGGCAATTACTTCAACGATACGATAACAACTAGAATATGAAAGAACAAAACTACAATTAATTGATATTATCACAATATCGGGTGAAAGAAATTAATGAAAAATTTACAGGGTCCCAAAATGTCCCTGGTCCTTGTTTATAGGTAATGCATAAAGAAGAAAAACACAGAGCTATGAGAAATTGTACGTTTTAATTGTGCAATCTAGGGACATCATCTGGCTTGATTTATAAGAGGATCCACATATTTAGAAAACGTATAAACGCAGCGGTATTTGAACCCGCGTCCATAGAAATCCAGCTGCGTTCACCAGAACGCTTTCGTGTGTAATTTACTAAGTGTGTGAATAGAACTTTTAAAATAATGTTAAGAATTATAAGAGGACGTAAATATTCTTAGAATTTTTACAGTCCGGAATCGACGTTTTACATATAGACCAACTTTGGCTCCTTTCCAAGTTTTCATAGATTTCTCCAATCCATTTGATAAAACCGTCGCGAACATTTTAATAGGTTTGAGTGATGTCTGATATATTTTACATTAAAGTCGTCTGGGTGTTTATTTTTCACTGTAAATATTGTATACTAGCGAACCGCTCGCGGCTTCGCCTGCGTAAACTACAAGACTAAACTATTTAGTTTTTTTGCCCACTTGCGTTCTCACTTAGATCACAAACTTTGCAAATGGTTGTAACTTTTTTGTTTACAAACCGATTGTAGTTAAATAAACACTAAATGTTAAGGGAACTTAACTACAATACAATAAATTATTTGCATTATATGCATTTCATTCGATAAAAAAGTTTGGAAATTGAAAAAGACATATTTAGAAAACGTATAAAATTTTTAACGTAGCGTGATTTGAAACCTAGCCTCCACACGCTAACACTTTAAAAAAATGTTAAAAAATATATATTAAAAAAATAGCAGTCTCTCTTGCCAAACGATTGTTCGTACAATAATCTTTGTGTAGCAGAAATTTGTAAAAATCTCTCTACAGAGATGCTAACAACAAATATAAGTTGTAATAAGCGTATAAGAATTTCAACGTAGCCGGATGTAGAACGCATGGCTTAGCGGTCAGAGCGCTTGGACGGTTTTCAAGAGGCGCTGGTTCGAATATAGCTGCATTTAAATGTTTATACGTTTTCTAAATATATCTTAAATAGAAAAGAAAATTAAAAATAATTGTTCTTGTTCTATTATATCGAAGTCATTATATTTGTATCTTATTATATTTCATTTAGTTAATTTAATGAATTATTTACTTCGATACGCATAAAAAGACGAAAAAAACATTAATTCTAGAAATATACGTCGTCGACCTAATTTTTTACATATCACATCTCACCCTTGTTTGTACACGAATTAAAAAAAAAACTAATTAACGTTTGTCGCCACAAACAATGAATTGTGAATTGAAAACGTATCGAATGATGAAGGATTAAAATGTATTGTTAAAAAGTTTGCCGCTGTGGTAGCGATGGCGTGCGTAACTAAACAGACAGACAGTCAATGTGCAAGAGCTGTATACATTTTTATAGACTAATTAAAAAGTAAAAATTTAAATGAAAAAAAAAATTACGACATAAGCTTATCCCTAATTTATAACGTCACACCTATTAGAGTCAATTTTAACTAAAACTTTATTTAGATATCACACTTGACTGTGATCATAGTCTATTAAGGATACGGTGTTAAATATCGTATACTTGTTAATTAATCTAATTATAAGTCCTTCAAACTACAAAACGACGAAGATGGCGCAATGCTGCAACACTTAGTTTGCCGAAATGATATAACAAATATAATTGAAATTTAAGACATTGTATGCAGTGATGGACCGTCTATGAAATTCAGCAGCGAAACATTGATATGGCAAAGCCTTTCTTGAACGGTTTTCAAGAGGTGCGGGTTCAAATCCCGCTGCGTTCAAATTTTTTGTACGTTTCCTAAATATGCCTTTTTGACTTGAGCATGTTAAAATAATGATTGTACTTGTATAACAGAATGGTTAACGGTTATCGGCGACTGATTTTAAATATGATAGCAGCTCTCCGCCGGACAACACTGACATTTTGTACCCCCAACAATGGTATATATAAGTTAGACGGATATTTAGATATTTCAATCCACAATATCTCAGCAATAAAAGGCAAGGTTGATTTATCACTAAGTCCTTTCTAACTACCCCAAATGATACGAGATTTGCATACAGTATTGCATACATTTGTATAAAAAAACTATGTAAAGCTATTGCTTACTCGTTGCCTTATGCCTGTCGCCTTACTCGTTGTGTATTGGGAGCTACAACCTGCTAGTGTTTAAAATGTCCGTGTCAAAATTACACATTGAATTAATTACAATTACAGCTGATTAATATATATAAAAATTGCGAAAATCAACTTACCATATCCATTTAATAAGGTGTTTGTACAATATATTGTAATTTTGTACAAAAGTTTGTACAATAATTATATTAGTAATAATATATCATATATTGTATTACCAAGAACGAGACACGGCAAAAGTTTTTGAATAAAACTAAACGCATTATTTTTTGTAACCTTCATTTAATTGTAAAACTATATGCCAGAAAAATGCTGATATTTGAAATAATTTTATTTCCTTTTCATAAAAAAACACACACATACAAACAGATATGATATATATATATTTATATTTAACTGTTTTAATCACTATTGTCCAGCATTTTCACTTTTTACAATTTATTAAAATAAAAAATAATATTTAATTCTTTGATCAGCTGATTAAAAAAATATATATTTATTTTCTAAATGAAGACAAATTGTTCATAAATACCTGGAACGGGAAATATCCAGCGCATTTTCGTCTTTTCAGTTCTCACCGATGTCAACCGTCCAGAGGCTTCAGCTCGACTGCTGGTCCATCGTTCGACTTCATTAACACATCCTGTTATTATGTATTGCCGGCTGTGAATTAATTTATCTTGAAATCCCAACCATTTTGTTTATTCTTTTTTTTTTATATATAAAAGATATATCCACACGTTGAACAGTTACGTATTGAAGCCTGGATAAGGCACGACAAAATTACATAACAGTTAAGACTATAGGTGTCTATTTAATTATCGGTTCTAACATTTGTTTGTGCGAGGAGCAAAACATGTTATATTTCAGGGCATGAAATATTATTAGTACATTTTAAATATACGTAGCGTTTTTTTTTATTTCCCAAATACGTCAATATTAATAATTAAATTAAAATACTAATTAAAATAAAAAAATATTATATATATTAATAAGGCATTATCGATATAATACCAATGCCTGATTTTTATCAAAATATAACTTTAGTTTATACTTGACAGATGAAATGGCGGGAAGCGTTATAATTTTTTCACTGCGACATCTATTTACAATCACTATAAGGAATTTAGTTTTATAATAATTGTATGTAGTTTTAAAATATTATTTTTGACAAATTTTACAAATCAGTTTGTTTTCATATTTACTATTGAGGTCTTGCGTCACACGCGTGTGTTAACCTAACCTCAATTTGTTCATTATTTTTAAACTAAATAAATAACTTTAATATATATATATATATATATATAATGTTGAATATATAAAAGGGTTGTATTATAAAGAGGGGGAAAATGTGATGAATTTTCTATTGCCGTCAGTGTATAGCGTAAACGACGTAGCAAACCTGCGCAAGGCTTTATTGATTTTGAGAAAGGCCCGTACCAGTCAAGTGAGTTTTGTTTACTACAATATAAATACGAATAAACACTCATTTTTAAACAATTACACTATATAATTGAATATATATTTCAACATTATTACATTACTAACGCTAAACCAATATTTTATTTAACAAAAGATTATACTAATATATTTTTAATATGAAGAACACATTACACGCAACGATTCCTAATTACACAGCCTAAACGTTTATTTTTTTTAATTTAATACATAAAAAAGGTATAAAACCTTACCGCAAACTACCATACTACGGCGTCGAAAAATCACTATCTAAATTATCTAAGTACGCACCGACTGTTATAATGCCACTAACATACTAATTTAGTTATAAATTAATAGTTTTTTATTGTTTCATAATAATTTTTCGTTAATATTTCTTTCGATGCCCATTTTTTGGGACTAACCTACTCGCTGCCGCGATAATATCACACTGAGCTAGTGTTGCTATACACGCCATCTAAATTTACCCACCCAATTGCGTAAATACTTTTTATTTTTGATTTGTGTCATTTATAAATAAATTTTCGTTTGATTATGAACATTTTGCTGTGTGACACTTTTATTCTACACTTTGCGAAAGTTTTAAAATGATTTCTGGTTCGTAAATTATCTTTTTTAATATTATAGAAACATGACTGTTTAAAAATTGTAAAACATGATTGTTTTCCTTTAAATATATATTAAATGTAGTGTAAATAAATCTCTCCAAACTTGTTGATGTCTGCGTCTAGCAGACAATGCAATTTTAATCTATTTTGTTGCTGTAAAAAGATAAACAGAAGCATTTGAACCTGTTACTCTTTGTCAACGCAAAGTTTTTGCAAATACTTTATACAATATAACGATTACCTAAAAATTTTGAATGAAAAGCATATCATAGCAGGTGTAAATGCATCCACGTACAAATGAAATATTATCTAACAGTATAAAAACATGTTTACCATAAACTTGTAATATTTTGTTCAGCTTTACTCTTTTTCCGACATAGCAATAGATAGTCAAAAAGAACTTAGTGGTCACGATACTCCGTTCTCTTTTCTCCGTCCGAAGTCGAGACATTGCGTGTTGAGTAACGGAACTCAAGGTCGCGTTTTGTATTAGATGCCAGAGGGAAGAAATTAAAATAATTCCTCTGATTGTTAATTGAACCACAACCAATAGCCTTTACTGCCCCAGTGCGCCACTAAGGCATGTAGTTATTTAAAAAATAAGCAAAATAATTTTATAAGAGCTCCCCAAAATTAATACTAAGACTGTAACCGAGCAACACACAAACGCCGGCAGTATGCGCCTTGCCGCTATGCGGAATACTAGAGTAAATTATGGAATGAAATTCATTCACATAGTCTAAGTACTTAGGCTTCTGTTAAAACGCACAGTTCCATGTAAGTGGCTGTTCAAATTCGTTATAATAGGTTTTTTTTATATTTTCAAATTTATTTAATAAGCTTATGTTGTATAAGGGGAGAATGGAGTGTTTTGACACTAAGTTCTCTACGGGAAGTAGTATTGACAGCGTGGCCACGTGACAGCGGCTGCGATGGTTGTGGGTTTCGATATACACTCGGAGGAATATTTAAATTATTTACATTTCTTCGCTCTTGCAAGGCAATGTCTTGGTTCTTTCTGCTTATTCCGATATGCGAAATAAACTGGGGCCTTAAGTTTTTTTTAATACTGTATCTGGAGGCCACAAGGCAATATGTGCATGCATTAAGACCAAACAAAATTAAGTTCATATGATAATATAAGAATTGTGGTCTAAATAATTTTTATCTATATATATAAAAATCAAATGACGTTTGTTAGTCTCGCTAAAACTCGAGAATGGGCGGGCCGTTTGGTCTAATTTAATTTCAAAATATTTGTAGAAAAACAAGGAAGGTTTAAAAGACATATTTAGAAAACGTAGAAAAATTTGAACGCAACGGGATTTGAACCCGCGTCTCTTGAAAACCGTTCAAGTTCTTTTTCAAGCAATGTTATTTTCCCATACAAGCTGTGCGTCCCTGTCAAACAGGATGCGCTCGGAATTGAAATATTAAGGAAAATAGCCTATGGTTGGTTAGACTATGGTATGGTATGGTTAGACTATGGTGCTTTGACTGCAAAGAACCCCACGACAAACGGTGTCGCAAGTCGAGGTTCGAGTCTCACATGAGGCGCCCTTGCGTCACTTATGAATGAAACTAGATTGATGGTTTCCTCTCGAAGTCTCCAAGCCTAGGTCGGAACTCTTTTAGCTCGGCCTCTCCCAAAACCCGGTGATGCTGTAGAGGCCACTATGGCCATCAGTCACAATCGAAAAAAATAACATTTGACTATGGAATATTAAAAGACCTGGCATAAATGAAGATCGGTCGCATGATTTAACGACATATACTATATGCACTTAATAGTTAGGCCGGTCATTAGATTTTTATATTATATTATATAGATGTATTTAAATTAATATTTATTACCTTTTTAAGAGAAATTATAAAGGCGCTATAAATATTTTACAACAAAAATGTCTTTATTTTCAACAAATCTGCAACGATTAGGGGAACGACACCGGATCCCGGGGTAGTTCACTTCAACGGCAGTCGACACAGATACGCCAAGCGCTTGGCGCTTTTCAAAAGGCGCGGGTTCCAAACCTGCTGCGTTTAAATTTTTATATTTTTTCTATAATAGTTTGGAAAGATCACTTACAGTCGTTATCATCATGCTGCCTAAGATTAATCAACTTTGATTGATTGTGCAATGGAACAAGACTGACTGTTAAAGCTTCAACTAATATCATCAAGGCAACGGTCAAGGCAAAGATGACTCCAACCCTATGATTTTAAGCGTCTACAATTTCCCCTGCATTTGCGACGATAAACAAATCGCATGATCAATCTGTAATTGTTGGAAGTTTGTGGAATCTAACCCTGGCAAGGAAACCCTGTCCGTTCCCAAACAATTACCATAGAATTTATATGTTTATGTATTTATTTCTTGGTTTTTTGTTAATTTTTTATTGTATTTTGACACATTATTAATGTCTGAGGCGGCGGTTTACTAGGTCAGCTAGTCTATATATTTTCTTAGTTTTATTATTTTTCATTACTCCAACTATTATAGCCAAGTTTTTGCCCAGGTTATTTCATCCGACTGATAAATCTAAGAATTGAGTGTACTTACAGTTCATATGCAGCATCACGCTGCAAAATGGTTTAGAGTAGTGGTAGCTAGGTGTGGGTGAAATGGGCTCTCGCCCACAACATCGCACTTAAAAGGACCTCCAGAATAAAATATTTGAACTAAAAACCTAGAATATATTAGCCACACTCTTTACAGTCTGGCAATGCTACTAAGCTTGAGACAAACAACCTTTGTTTCTTTCGTTCTTACTTAGTTGAAATCATATTTTGGCTGCTCATAAACACGGCAACATTTTATGACTGTGTTTATCTTTTAGAGCATGTTTGGTAGAAAAGATTTATTGGATAGGTCTTGGGAACGAGAGGAAAGGGGCCTCGCCAATGTAACTTAGCCCACGTCTATATTAGTCCACGCTACGCCACTGAAGCCATGAATACTCTTACTGATAGGTCATTTAGAGAACCAGAGGAATTTTAAACAAGCAATTAATGCAATTTAGAGCACATATTAATACGATTAATATCAATAACCATAATTGCTAAAAATATAAAAAAAATCATTCCCCGACTCTCCATCATTCTCCATTCTGGTTACATAGCGGGTGTTGAGTTCCGCCACTCAACTCACAATATCTCGTATTATTAGAAAGTGGAAAACGGAATACCTTGATATTAGGACGGAATACGGAACACCTTAATGTCTATGCTCCACGGGAGAAAGCGTTAAGTTGAAAAAAAATCTTGTAAAAAAACTTATACAACTTGGTAATTATTTTGTTTGAAAAGGTGCACATATGTTTTGCTAGTGATTTGTTTTCCAGCATTTTACACCACTTTATGATCTCGATTAGTTTTGCCAATTTTTTCTTAATATTTTACAGTATTGTCTATTTTTTTTTAAATCACGAATAAAAATATTTTTGAATTTTAGTAACAAATTGATATTTTATTGTGTTTTATGATGAGACAGTCATTCTGGGCTTTTTGGTACAGAAAAAAAAACATATCAATTTTCCAATAAATTGCGGTTGTAATAACTTTTTGTGCATAAAAATTAGATTATTTTTTTATTTCTTGAGTAGTAATCATTAGGAACGGCACACCTTCTGGTACAGGCTTATTGTTAAGTTTTGATACACGTTGTATGAGCCATACAACGTGTATCGAAACGCAATGTTCTATATGAAAATACGCCATTTTTATGATTTAGGTACTAACTGCCAAGTCAATTCCCGCCGTATGGTAACAAGACATCTGGTTCCCTCTCTTCCCTTCATAGTCTTACGCAATAAGTAACAAGTAGTACTTTGAGAATCTGTGGTTCATTTCATGTTCAAATTTCTAATTAATTCTAAACCATAATAGTCAACGCTCTTAGCTGCAAAATGGAAAGATAAGATTGGCAAATTAAAGGGGTTAAGGGGTTATTTAAATTACATATTATCGATTCTAACGTCGTAGTAACTGTTACAGCCCTAAAATAAAATACAGCAATGCTTTAAGATTAGTATTATGCATTTCGTCTCTATGGTCTTGTATTCTCAGTATTTTTGTACTTTCTTTTGTTTTAATCTTCACGCTTTTTCCCGTATAGTAGGGTAGTCAGAGAGGGCCTAGTGTCAAAACACTCCATTCTCCCCTATTCGAGACATTGCATATTGAGTGGTCGAACAAACGCTTTATCTTGTCACCAAAGAACCGAAATATTAATTTAAATTTAATTACTCTCATTCCACCGCATGAGAATCAAACCCACACTAATATTAAATTTCAATCAGACGCTGTCCCACTGCGCCACTATGGCGTCTAAGAGTGTCAATAATATTTTGTTATTGTAATTGTGAGATAAGTCATTTTGATGTAAAATAAATTTATACGGGAACGTAAATCTGTTTGGACATCACCGTGGATTAGTGGCATTTGTCTATCGCGGTGAATGTGAATTCGAATTCCATTATTAAGATATGTAAATATTTTTTAGCTTGTAATCTTTTCACGGCTTCGGTTATGGGTAGTTTGGATAATAACCAATACTACATTTGAAGCAGTTTAGCCGTTTCATAGTTTCATAGTTTAGCGTGCACAAACGCACAAACAAACACAACCAACACGAACGAACAGAAAGAAAAGTCATTGTTGTGAGTTCTATTATATTGATAAATGTCCCCAATAATATTTTCTCATATATCTTCCATGTACAGACAGCGATCAGTTACACTTTTATTATATGTATAGAGTATAGAAAGTTTTACTGAATTAAGTGCGCCGTTTGATCCTCGATACGTAATGGAACTAAAAATGTATGGAAAGTGGAGAACGAAGTGTTTTAATAGTCTGTGCCCTTATGTTCAAGACATTTATTGTATGCAGGAATTAAAGTATGTATGTATATTTATATATAGGTATATGTATATTAACTTTGAAAAAAAATAAGACGTCAAGTTCCGCCATTAAATCTTACAATTTCGCTAAAAAAGAGAACAAAGTGGCGTTAAGTCATTTAGATTCTCTCTGTCGACCCGCAAAAAAAAATAAAAAATAATAATACATCCGAAAATCGCATTAATTTATTATGTATGTTTGATGTATAGACAAAATTTGGCAGAGGGGTAGTTTATAATTAGTAGAAGTCCGCTAAGAACGTGTTTAGTGACAGGGCCGGATTAAGGAGGGATAATTTTTTTATTCTTTAAAAAAGATTTTTAACATTTTTTTAAATTTTATGCAAGTTAATTGAAAAACATTTTTAGGCAACGTTTAAGAAATTGAACGAAGTGGGATCCGAACCCGCGCCTTGTGGAAACCGGTTGAGCGCCCCGACCGCTAAACCATGTGTTAAAAAACAGTCCTGTTTAAAATTGCGTCAAGTAAACCACACAAAACGCCATTTCCTTTATTATAGGTCAATTCGTACATCAAAAATAATTAATGAAATTATGCTTATGAACTAGCAAGCTACACTGTATTAATAAGTTCTTTGATTTTCACGATCATTACACATTTTGAAATGAAACTATTTTAACCGGATAGACCTGTCTATCTGACCTGTCTATGACCTGTCTACAACCTGAGTCTACCTGTGACCACGGACTACTGCAAAGTGTTCGAAAGGTCGGGTTCTAAAATGTGTTTTTGAATACCAAAATTATACGCGAATAATCCGATTAAAATAGTTTCATTGCAAAATACACTGTATTAGTTTGATCTACTCTATAAGAGATGTGAACCTCTTGTCCCGAGAAATGCATTAAAACAGTCAAGGAAACTAAGGTATACAACCTAGCGGTCTCTATACATTTAATTCCTTATACAAAATAATACACATTGCTGCCATTATAAGTCAATACACTTACCAATTGTCAAAGCTATGCACAAAAGTAGTCAAATCAAAGCACAGTATTGCCTTAAAAAGTCAATTGAAAAACTTATTAGTAACTTTTAATATAAAATGTTAATAATTATAACAAGTCAACACATGCGTTCTACGTCTAAATTCTTATACGCTTTATTACAACTATTTTTTTTTTCTTTAAATATTACAAACTTATTTAACAACTTGCAAACAATATCTAACAAGGATTTGCAAATCATAATTGGCGATATCAACGCAATAGTACATGACACGCGAATGGATGAGGATTTGCGAAACATTGGAGACAAGTATGGACTCGGCCAAAGAAATGATTAAAGGAGAAATTACTGCCATTTGCAGCTGATAACAGTTTAACAATTATGAATACAGAATACCAACAGCGGACCATGGGACCTGCCCATGGTCCGGACGTCCCGTAATGGAAAACACTGGAACCATACTTATAAGATCTAGATGGCGAAGTTCAATTATGAAGTACACACATAACCCGGAGCTGACTGACAGTCTGATCATTTCTGATGTTTAGTGCTTATAACTTACTATTGAATAGTAAAAAAACAAAATGTTTAATTTTAAGAACACAAAACACGGAAATTGTTAAAGCCGATGTACTTTAGAATGGTGAAGCCGTGTTTCCTGTTGATTGAACCATTGACTGACATACAGTGGGGACCTCATATTGTTGGATTGACGAATAGATTTAGCAGGATTCACGGTTAAAAAAAATTAGACTGACATGGAAACGGCACGCCTTTGTATACATTAGCTACTTTCATAGTATTATGTCCTATGCCATTATATTTTTGGGTAATGCAGTCGCTATTTATTCTATCTTTGTCGAATCCGTAATTATTTTATGGAACAATGTGTACGCTTTTACAATAGGATCCCAGTAAACGTTCGAGAATGTTCTGTCTCCATTATTTAAAAAGTTGTGAAGAGACGTTTGTGTGTTAAATGTTATTATATAATTAACGATTTTATAAATGATAACACGCCTTGGGAATGAAATGCTCGCTCCAGCCTATTTCAAAGGTATCATTTCAACTAATAGATATTTAAGTAATAGATTAAAAAAAAGTAATCCCGCTGAGTTTCTTGCGCAGGTTCTTCTCAGGTCTGAGGCATTTACTTTAGTGAACGTTCAAAAAAATGAAGCTTCCATTACCAAGCTACCATTCAGCGTAAAGCTAACAACAAGCTAGGAATAGTAGACCAAACGGCTTTTGCCAACCAATTATCAGCCGATAGCAACACATGGAGGTTAAGGGCACAAGATGACGACCCGGACTCACACTGGCAATCCGCAAAAGAGCAAATAGAAAACACTGTACGCTTAACACAGCCTATAAACAGTAAAGCTAACAATTGGATTTTAGAGGACACCGCTCCAGGTCCTCTGAAATCTGTCCTCTGAAATCCAATTGTTAGCTCGTCGAGCTTCGAGTTATGGAGTCCAAAGGGACTTCTGTCCAGGCTCTGAATTCGCTGAGTGCAGATATTCTATCTTACTCTGTTAGATAATATAATGATCATCTCAAAAATATTTGTTTAGCGTTGGAAAAAAACTCCACAGTGTTAAACTCCGAACCAAAGTATTGTTGTTTGGAATCGCGGGATATGGCTAGTTTTATTATATTTTTAACGGCTCGTTGGACATTCAGTTTTTATTTACACAACAATGTTAAAAAGAAGATTTTGTCGAGCTTTTTATACTTTTGTTCGTTTGTTCTTAGGTTCTTTTATTTTATATTGTATACAGCATTGTTTACACCAAAAAAATGTTGCATACAGCTTTTAGTTAAATAGGTAAAATTTAAAAATCAAGTTGATGCTGGATTCGGTGGTTAGGGGTTCAATTCCCGTTGAGATTTTGCATGTAAAACGTCTTTAGATTCGTTGTAATTTGAAAGTGACTAGCATATTTGTCATAGTCGTAACATAATTACTTTTTACTGTATCTAAAGAATTGAGTCCATCGTTTCACGGTGGGACAGTGTTTGACTAAAAAAGGCGATTGGTTGTGGGTTCGATCCCCGCTCGCAGGAATATATATTTAATGAAAAGAGAGAAAACACGCAAAGTAGCTTAGAATTACAATAAAAGTAATAACAGGAATAAAGTTTTTTTTTTGTATAGCAGGGTAATAAGAGAGAACCTAGTGTACAAAACACTCCTTTCTTTATTTTCCGGCCGAAATTGAAACATTGCGTGTTGCAAGGCGGGACTTAGTACTTAGTAACTAAGACAAAGCGCGGCATAAAGGAACCAAAAAATGCTGTACAGCATTTCTTTCTTGAATCGTTTTTTGTAATCTTGACGCTATTTCTTAAGATAAACGTCGCGGTCATTATGCGGACTTAAATATGGCCGGGTAGGTGTTAGGTCAAATTGAGTGAACAAAATCGCCCCGTTTTATTGTATAGGCGCGCAAAAACAGAACATTCAATTAAGAACTCTGGTCTTGAGAGAAAATATTTAGGTAGGACAAGCAAACGTTATAAGGAAATATCCTTCTGAGGGCTTCTGTGATCGTGGCGCAGTGGGACTGCGTTCAACAGTTGTGGGTTCGATCAATTCCCCGTATGGGAATTTGAGAAATTGATAAAAATTAAAAAATATTTTGATTCTCATCTCTAGTGCTTAAGACAAAGCGCGGCGTTGAGTTCCGCCCGTTCGTTCCGCTCAACACGCAATATCTCGGTTTCGGACTGAACGTGGAAAACGGAGTGTCTAGACAATAGCTTTCCTCTGACTACCCTGCTATGCGGGATATAGCGTGAAGCTAAAACCTTAAAAGCGTGACTTCGAACCTCGTATGCCTGGACTCAAGGGTGAATACAGCGCGCACGCAGGTCCACACCGTCTGTCTATTCATCGTCTAAGGACAAGTGATGTGGGAGTTTGTATCGGTTGTATTTAACGATATATTTTAGGTTGCGTTTACGAATTTTGCCGATTTCGATAATTAATTTATTTTTACTTTTAGGAATATGAATTAAATAAAATGCTTTTGATAATTTATTGATATAAGAGTTAATACTTATATAGTATTAAATGCGTATTTTAATGCTTTGTTTTAAACTATTTTATTTATGTTAGTGGCGCAAGTATTGACATCCATCCATACGGGTCATAAGTAGTTAATACAAGGTCGGACTAAGGTACGATAGATATTCAGTTTAGTTTTGCTACTGAGGCAAGACCTATTTAATATTGGACTTAAGGCACTTAATGACTTGTTCCCTTTTGAACATAGTTAGGTACAAGCGTTGCTTAGTAAACAAGTTGGCCTTTGTTTTTGAGGCGATAATTTTAAGCTTCCACTTAATAAAGAAAGAATGCATTAAGTCTATTGACATGATGTGTAACCAGCGAAATAAGCGAAATTAGTGTTGAGTTTGCGCGGGGATGTCGTGGAGAAAGACTAAAAACAAATATGGGCCAAGGATCGAACCCTAGGGAACTCCCGCTGGGGCTGGCTTAGACTCAGATATATGACTTCCAACATGAACCTTAAAGGAGCGCTCCGAAAGATAGCACCGTATCATTTTTACTAGGTATTCAGGCAAATCAATTGAGGCAGTAAGTAGTTGAACGGTTTTCAAGATGCGCGGGTTCAAATCCTGCTGCGTTCAAATTTTTATACGTTTTCTAAACATGTCATATTGAGGTTATGGTTATGCGACATAGCTTAGATGTCACAATGGTTTATGGTAAAAGTAAGGGGGTGTTTGCGCAGATGCACACTCGCAAACAACAATGCTTGTACTCAGATTGTTTAACATTAAAGGTTAAGGTTTTTTTTAGGAATTTTATGATTTGACAGTAATACTTAGTCTGTTATATTAAAAATAAATAAAATGTTACTTTTGAATTAAAATCTGTCATTTTTATATGATTGTTTGTTGTGTTTTCTTATTTTCGCACTAATATATTGTAAAATATTTTGTAATATTAAAATGGAGTGGGGTCATACAACAAGAGGACCGAATCGCTGTTAGCATTAGATAAAGTAGGTATGGTGCTAAATACATTTTTTTAAATCCTCCATACGTTTGGTATTAGTCAAATGTTTGTGTACCGGGCTATTCATAGGTACAATGAAACAAAATGGTCGTCCATGTGGTGTTCGTACGAAAAAGGCGACCCAAGCAGTAAATGAAAGAATTCTAATAAATCCTGTCCGAACGCAAAAGGTTTTATCTCGGGAGATGAAGATAGCACTTAGAATAAAACACCTAGTGGTAAAATCAAAACAACTACTTAAGCGGTACTCAAAGGGAGGTCCAAGAAAAAAATTGTTTACGGATGAGAACATTTTGACAAATGAGCAATATTTTACCAAATAAAAATAAGCAGAAAGCTCTAAAGAAGTTTCCGAATTAGTCAACAAAGTACAACGTGGGCATTATCCGACTTCTGTGATTGTTTGGTGGGTTGTTAGCTATGAACCAGTGACTGGCCATAACTATTTTTGTGCACATCGGCATAATTGTATCAAGATACCATTCTTGAGAAGGTAGTTAAGCCCCTTGACAACACCAAGAATGGTCCTTTCAGCAAGACTCAACGCCGGGTCATAAAGCTCGATCCACCCAATATTGGTTAGAAACCAACGTTCCGGACTTCCTCAGAGCTAAAGTTTGGCCGTCGTCTAGTCCTGATCTTAATGCACTGGATTATGGTCAGTTTTAGAAAGTAAGGCTTGCTCTAAACACCATGATAATTTGGAGTCCCTAAAACAATCCATACAGTTGGCAGTAAAGATTTCCCACAGAAAGAGGGCGTGCTGCTAGTGATAACTGGCCTCAAGGTTTAAGAACTGTATTACAACCAATGGAGACTACTTCAAATAAGCTTTATATACTTTTAATGGTTTTATATCAATGCATTAAACTAACACACTGTTCTAGCAATAATTACAAAAACGTACAATAATAGTGTTGTTTTTCCTTTGTAACAATATTTATGGCAAGACTAACGACTATATGAACCATAAACCATACGACATATATAACCAGTTAAGTAGTATGTGTATTTAATAATGTAAATAAAAAAAAATATTCGTTATTACTCGTATATGGTAAGAAAAACCTTACTTTTTGCAATTCTTACCAACGGCTTCACAACTTACACATATAAACCGCCAAAATTAACACAAAACGACATATATATAACAAATCAAATAGTATTTGCGACTGTACTTCAGGAACGCAAGACGTATGCGCGGGGTGCGGGGATTGCAAATGGCTGATCAAACCAATAGAATGCATTGGCGCGTTACTTCACTCACCGCTAAACAGACAGACAAAATTTATACTACGTATTCAAGGCTCATAAGCCATTGCGATGCTTAAACGTTGAAAAGAGAACGGAGACGAACGGAAAGCGTTAGACCACTATTATATGACTGATGGATACAAATAAAAAAACATTATATTATATGAAATTATAATATATATATATATATATATATTTGTTTTATTTACAAAAATATACAAAACGCTTTTTACAAGAAACATTTAAAATTATTGTTTCAAAATTTTACCCCCAACATTCAAAAGAGGGGTTGAAATTAAAAACAAATTTGAAAATCCTCATTTCATTACACTATTCCCTCGAAAATTGCAACCACTAATTGTTTTTAAACAAATGCCAAAATACAATATCCATTTTGAACCAATAAAAATAAAAAAGTTTCAAATAAATATCCTAACAGTACTGAACCCTGTAATAAAGTAACTTCTTCAAAAGCGCATTCTTCTTCACGTACCTTCTCTGTCTTCTTCCAGACAATGACTTGCGTGGTGAAGTTTTTCTTGAATACCTCCTAGAATAAGGAATTACTTCAATGAAAACGTATCTAAAAGGAATATCATCATAATATTTTTATAGCTTCACCCATTCCCAGTAAACAACAGTCTAGGAAAGAGAACTCAGTGTCAAGACACTCCTTTCTCCACTTAGTCCATTTTGAAATTAAACCATTTTTAACCGCATTAATCGCCTATATTTACGGTATTCGAAAATATTATACAATATATATATGTAATAAAAATAGAGAACGGAATTTCTCAGTGTAAGATGTTTGCACTAATCAAATAACTCGTCTAGCTTGACTAATATAAAGGGCTCTTATAGACCATCTGGGGGCCATAGCACAACTTCTTGCATGAAATCCTACATATTAAAACTGCACCAAAGTAACACAAAATCTCAAATACCAAAAAAGGCCACTTAGATGCCGGTTCAAATCCTGCAACGTTCACTTTACAGTTATAATTTCAAACTCAATATACACGAAACAGTCCCGCGTCCCTTCACCAGAGTGTCTGTCTGCGCGGAGAAGGGGTACACTTGTTAGTAGCTAACTGACGGAGGGTACACTACAGCAGCGTGGGCTATCATATAAACACTTCCAAGGTTATTTAATATGCGAGTACAAAACACTTTCGAGTATATAAAAAAAAATATATATATACGAGAACTTACTCAGATCGTCTCCAATTGGACACTTTTTTAAATGTTTGGTGATTATTACTTTTAGTATTGCCACTTCGGCGTTCAAACCCTCATTCAGCTCACGAAGCCTTTTATTGTCCTCGTTCTGTATCCTCATAACTTCTTTTAATTTTTCTCTGTGTAAGTAAATAAATATATATATATAAATATATATATAGTCAAAAAGAGCCATTGGTTATGGATTCAAACGCACATTCGAAGGAATAATTATAATTGAATTATTTTCATATTTGGGGTGAACCTCGTAATATCTCCAATTCACATGGAAAGTTGAGAACGGAGTGTCTTGACGCTAGGTTCCCTCTGCCTGTCGCCGGGGTTCCCGGAGGCCTCGCGTTCCCATGGCCTCGGCTAGTGGCAGTCAAGGAGGCGCACTGTGAGGTTTTAGTGGGGTATACGGACGGCCTACATCTGCCAGTCCGGAGTCCCGCTTAACCGCGTCCGAGTCCCCAATAGGGTGAATGAGGACTCGGACGCCTTCTGCCTACTCAGCTAGAAACTTAAACAAATCAAGGAACATACAGTATGATGCCGGACACAAGTTAGATTTTTTAATTCAACCAGACGAATCAACCAACCAGATCAAAATAGCTATGTAATTTTTTTTTTATATTGATATACAGACAGACACTGTGAATTTGTCTGACCGGTTTTGTGTTCAAATCATTTTGATCGTATTTGTACTTTCTTTCTTTCTTAACTTTCTAGTTTAGTTGCTAAAACTAGTTATTGAAAAGTAAAGTCGACATAAATAAATAAATTATGCTGAATTTCCTTTTCTATTTGTCTGTTTGTTTGTGCACGCCAATCTCAGAAACGGCTTAACCAATTTAAATGCATTTATGACTATTGTATTGTGTTAAACAAAAAAGTTACAACCATTTAAATAATATATTTAAGCATATTTAAGTAAGAACGCGGGCGAAGGCGAAGTCGCAAGCGGGTCGCTAATTTAGAATATGTATAACAGAGTCGGCGTCGCGCTTTCATAGCAGGGTAGTCAGATAGTTAGTGACTTAGTGTCCAGACACTCCGTTTCCTACGCACCGCCCAAAAGCACACAATGTTTCAACATTGTGCGTTGAATGGGGGAATTTATGACGAAACTTTCACTGGCAGATAGTTGATGTAATTATATTTTACAACTCCACGCAGAGGAAGTAGCGGACACAGCTAGTTTAAAGTATATAGTGTGTATCGAACCCACCACCAATCGAGATTGCAGCCAGAGGCTGTCCACTGCGCCGCGTTGGACGTAAATTTAAAATACGTAAAAATTGCAAAAAAAAAGTTACGACTAATAATTGAATTGAATTACGAATATTGGAGAGGAAAATAAAAATCAGAGAGATAAACTCCATTTAAAGCTCTCCGCTTTTCTCTACTAACTCACCTATACCTCTTAGACGCTGCACTCCGACTGTCTAAATTTAGCCTTGAGCTACTTTTATTATTATCATCCTTATCAGTTAACTTCTTCCGTTTATCAATCTTTAAATCACATTTCACTGTTGGCAACGGCGCTATTGGGATTTTCATTAAATTCTGTATTGGCACCGATTGTCGGACTAACGTCACTGGTATCAGCGTGCCAGCTGTTAATGGCATTATGTTCTGCACCAGCGGCGTCACTGCCACATTTGCATTATTGGAAACCTTCTCAGATTTATTTCTTATAACCCTTTTCAATTTCTCCTTCGTGTTAGCTTGTACTTTGTCATCTTCCATTGCTTTCATTTTCACACGTTTACCATTCGGTAACTTTATGGTAACTTCATAATCATCTATTTTTGATTTATCCTTTAGGTCTTCAGTTTTGATTTCAATCAAAACGGACGACTCGTCTTTTGTTTTTGCATTTTTACCATCTCTGTCGTCGTGAGCGTCACAGGTCAGGCTGTCAACAACAAAATCTAAAGACTTCTGACTCATTATTGGCGGTACTTTTATATTATCAACGTTTAAAATATTATTTTCTTTCCTTCTTTCGACGTTACTGTGAATTTTTATTACATTGTTCTTATATGAAACTGTTTCGTTCACTCTGTCTTTCGGTCTAGATTTCTCATCGTCATTTCGGTCTGGAATGTCTTTAACTATTCTACTTATTGTGACTTCGTTAGTTAGTTTAGATATCGTTGTGGTTTCGTATTCCTTGACAGCGCCTGATTCGTCGCTGGATGATCTGAAATGGATAATATAACAATATGTATAAATTTTGTTGGCTGCCGTTTTGATTCTTTTGAGAAATATATATTATATATAAAAAATAAACAAAAGATAAACGTAAAAATTTTATTTATTTATATATTCAAGACATATGCATGGCTATATTGTAAAAAAAATTTGTTCGATTTCGATACGATCGGACAAACGATTGCTCGTAGAATAATCTGTGAGTAGCAGAAATATGTAAAAATGTCTCTCTACAAAGATGCTAACAACAAAAGCAGTCGACGCAGCCGGATGTAGAACGCATGGCTTAGCGGTCAGAGCGCTTGAACGGTTTTCAAGAGGCGCCGGTTCAAATCACGCTGCGTGCACATTTTTATACGTTTTCTAAATATGTCTTTTTCAATTTCACAAATGTGCCAATACCACTTTAAAAAATATAAAAAAAAAAAAAACAATGCAAGCGCAATACATTTTTGTTTAGAATTACATACACGTTGCTGAGGAAACGCGTATTTTATGCATACTATGACTTTTTTCTTCTTCTTTTTTTTTCAATTGATAGTCAAGTATAGCCGTTTTAATTTCGGATATCTGACAGTTTCGATCACGGTCACGGAGCATCTTAACATTTCTGCCAGAAAAACCTTACAAATATTTCTTTTAAAACTCACCTTCCCAGATTTCATATCAAGAACTTAAGTCAATGCATCTCCCCAAATCCCCAAAAAACGGTCCTTACCTACTTATGGTGATATTGCGTTGATTATTCGTGTAAAGGGCACAATCACCGGACTCCGGGAACACCAAGTGAGGAGTGTGCAGGGCGTCTTCACCGGACGTGCCTTCTAACGGGAGAATGCTGTGCCTGAAATGGTAAAACTTTTTCATTGATATATTTTATAAAAGAAAAACAACGTCTCTGAACACTATGCCATACGGTCTATTCAGCTATGTCAAATTCCTATATCTTGTTACAAGAATAATATTTTTTATTTATTTTGTCTGTCTCTCTGTTTGCCTATCTATGCCACACCTGGTTCGATTTTAAAAGGACTTACCTGGACCGATTTTAAAGGACTGGCAGACCGCTGACGTAATAAGGAGTAAGTATTACTTTAGATTATATAGATATATTATTTTAGACATTTCACATAACAAAGTCTCAGTATATATTTATTTATTCCTAGCCTATTATTCAGAGAGAACGATTTGCCAAGCACCTACTCTAAAAATATCTTTTTTTTAAATATAAATATTCCTCCGAATGGGAATCGAACACACTACCAACGCAGTTACAGACAGACGCTGTCTGTCTGTCTCTCACCACGTCACAGTGCCAGAAATATTTTATTCTCATTGACATTGTGTGTTGAGTAGCGGAACTCAACATCGCAGTATGTCTCGGGTAATACAAAACGAGGCAATATTGGTTTTTGTACCACAACTCGGATAATCTGTGGCTTAAAATTTTTTTTTACTGAAGTAATACTCACTTGGTTTCCATGGCTCTTTTAAAACCTTCATCGAAGGGATTGACGCTTTGTAAATCTTGAAATAAACCGACTTCTTCGCAATTTCTGATAAACCGAGTAGGCGTTGGTGTTTGATCGGCTGAAATATAATAATACATATTTTAACATTCTTGTCGCAGTAGGACAGCATCAGCATAATTGGTATTGGTTGTAGGTTCGATTCCCACTCCAAGGACTGAACATAATTGAATTATTTTTATTACTATGCTTTGGCTGGTTTGACATAGCGCTGAGGGGTTCACCACTGAACATGAAATTTCTTGTAGAACAAAGTTTCTTGACACTAAGTTTTCTCTCGCTACCCTGATAAGCAGGAAATAGTGATAAACTAAAAAAAATAATAAAAAAAAAAAATTACAGTATTTATTGAGAAACAAAAATTAAATCATACGTAAAAATTATATATGTTAAAAAAGACATATTTAAAAAACGTATAAAAACTTGAACGCAGCGGGATGTAAAAATGTTTATACGTTTTATAAATATGTCTTTTTCAATTTCCTAAGTGTGCTATTAAAACATCAAAAAACGTAAAAAAAAAAAAAAAAATGACAACTAAAAAACTACTAAACTGCAGCGCACCGTCAGCGCCCACTTATTCGAGCTACACATTGTAACTCCAATTGCAATGCCGAAAGCTATAACAGTGTGAAAGAAGCTTAACAAATTTTCTTATATTGTAAGTTTACTATCGCTAAAATTACACCTTGAAGAGAGAATGCTATTTATTAAATATCTTTAACATTTCTTTTTCATCACACACTTAGTAAATTGAAAAATCATATTTTTAGATAACAATTTGAATAATCTTAGAGTAGTATAAATTTGTCAAAATCTCTCTAGAGATGCTAACAACAGAAATAAGTTGTAATAAGTCTATAAGAATTTCGACATTGCCAGATGTAGGATATATGCTATAGGATATAGGCTTAGTGGCCAGAGTGCTTGGACGGTTTCCTAGAGGTCGGGTTTGGATCCTGTTGCATTTAAATTTTTATGTGATTTCTAAAAATATGTTTTTGAAATTAGTGTGTTTACCCTTGTGCAATATTAATAATATTCTTATAGTATAATTCAAACATCTAAAAAAAAGATACAGTATTTATTTATACTTGTAATGTAGCTAGATAGATTGAGTTGAGGAAAAGTGTCTAGTTATAAGTGATGGTCAGAATTTAATCTCACTTGGTGGAGAATTTGTTTATAAATTATTCAAATGTTGCTATGATATAGTGATAATTGGGTGAAAAGTTAAGCTTAGGTTCCAAAAAAAAAAAGAAAAACTATTATTAAGCATAATGTTTTGTAATTTTTAAAGAAACTGTTATGTATATATTTTGTTAAAGATTGTAATGGAAGTAGACGGTACTGATTTGCTTTGTTTTTAAATGAAGTGAATTTAAGTGCAGGTACACAAGTTCAATTCAAATAGGTAGTTCAATCATATGTCGGCTCTTTTCGATGTAGATATTAATTAAAAGCTATTTTACTACTAATATTTATTGAAAAAACCTACCCACAAAAGCAGCTTTCTGCTCCATCCCCAATTGAAGTACCATATCATGTTTCTTGGTGTGAACATGCAAATGATCTTCATTGGTAAAAGTCATACCACAGTCAGGCAAAGTACAGGCAAACGGTTTTTCTGGCTCCATATTGAATTTGTTATAAATCCAGTTTTATTTTAATTTAATGCTAATTTTTATACATATTTCCACATAAGTGACACATATTGTATTCAAAATTGATAATAAGATTATTTTATCGTTTATAACTATTAAATATTTCCTAATCTAGATTTACATTGAAATTCTTCGAAAGTTATTTTGACAGTAGACTTAAATAAGGAATATTGCCTTTATTGTTCACATATTGTACAAACTTTTACAGTAAACAGACATCATATATAATTTTATATCTATTTTTTCTTAATAACATTGTATATTGTCTATCTATTTCATATTATCAATAGTTTAATATAGTTTTTTAATTATGGTATTATCAACACAACTACTATTATTATGATATATCAATGTCAACTATTAGAAGACTTTGACAACTGTAAGTATAGATGCATTCCAAATAAGGTTTTTTATATATATATATATATATATATATATATATAACTGGAAGTGCCCGGCCTAATGACACGAAATATATTATAATAACTCCTTTTGCAGGACACTAATTCTAACTAAAACACGCATTCTATGATTAACACATTCTTTATTTTAAATAATAAGCTCCACAAATAGATATTTGATATTTATTGAGACTTTAGTTATAGCGGCTGTAGTATAAAATATTAAATTGCCATTTTAAAATGTAAATATAATGTAGTTGAATAACAAATCAACTTGCGTTGAAATAAATAATTGTATTAAATATTATTAAATACAATGAATAATTGCATTGATGTTTCTATCTTAATATATTCATAATCCTATCCACATGTAATTAATATGGTTTTTAAGAGGTATTAATTAATTTTGGACTATTATTCTTCACGGTAGGAAAATATGAAGTGTATTTTTCAGGCGAATAACCGTGTATTTTGCTTTGCTGTGGGTGTTTTCTGTCAAATGAGGGATGAGTAGCTGATCTTTTCTTTCTTGGGCTATCCTGTAACTGCTGGTTGGAGTAAGGGTCGACGAATCTCCTGGAGTTAATATCGTTGCCATCCGCTGTCGGGAATATTGTTGGCTAGATAAAATGTTAGGGACTTTTGTTTTATTAAAAATTATAAAACCATAGGGTGTGTATACGAAATCTGACAATGTTATCAATATTTAATGACATATTTATACATTGTATATATGTAGTGTGGTTTAAATGAGTTTCACAGCTTGTCTCAGCACTCTTGTTATAAATTAATAATTACTTGGCTTGCCTGCTCCTCTGCCGGAGAATATGCCGGCTGGTTGCGTTTGGGGCTCACTGCTCACCGTGTTCTGTTGTATATTAGGCATGCCGACTACAGGATTTGGTTCATTCTGTTGTCCTTTCCATGGTCTGATAAATACAAATTGTTTATATTAGGTATAAAAAAATCGCTAGTTTAAATTAACTTTGCATGAAATAATATCACATACTTATCGGGGAATAGTTCACCAGGTTGGCCACGAGTTTGTACTATACGTTCACCATTTACTTCCACGACACATCTCAGCCGAGCACAGCACGTAGGGAATTCTAAACATTTAGAGATGCAAGTATTAATATATATATATATATATATATATATATATCATAGCTATCAAATATCAACATATTTACTTACCAACATTCTCATCCTCTATATATTCATGACATTCTAAAGCATTTTCAGGTATTTTAGGTTTACGACATCTGAAATTGTTGAATATTATTAAATCAAATTATGCCGATAACAGTATGATAATTAATGTAATTTAATAATATTTACCCTACAGCAGCTATGAAATACTTTCCATCTCGTATTTCACATCGGTATCGATGGCAAGTGTAGTGGTCTGACCACTCCTGCCACGGTTGGTAACCTTTTCTCGAATATTTGTCGACACAAGCTTGGTCTATGAAATTTTTTAAAAATATTTTAGCCAATCTCACTTCTTACATATTTATGATATTATTATTTGTTTTGTTAAAATTAATTTATTAAATTTAAAAAAAAAATCTTTGTATGATATACTTACAACTCACATCTTCAGCTAGTATCGGTGTAATTGAAATGTATAATGGCAGTATTATCAAACACACGCGAAAGTGCATTTTCATTTTAAATAACTGAAAAGAGAATTAAAACTATTTAGCTCAATTCTTGGACACATCTGAAACAGAACTACGCTTTTCTGCCTAGAAATACACTTTCCGAAGACAATTTATTTTCAAAACATTCTGGTACAATGTAGCAACAGTTTAAAAAATAATGTTAAATATTTTGCGTCTGTTAAGGATTTCCCATTGGATGTTTAAATAACATTATATCTTTAATAAAATCGCAAGCGAATGCCAAAAACCTACTTATTTGGATCTAAACATATTATTTGAAAGCTTAAAAATTGCTCTTTCAAAATCACTCAGTTGATCATTCAAAAATGTTTTTTTTTCTTATTAAATTTTCGTTGATAAAAATTGATACTTAAACATTTAAGGAAGCTGCATCTTTTTTACAGTAGAGACTATTCAAAAATTGAAAATTAGAACTATAATTATTCATAAATTAGTTAAGTAATGTTTAAATTTTGTTTACTTTACATCTAAATCGTACGACTGTAATACGTTCCAACAGGAAAAAAAAAAGTTTCGAATAATATATTTTTTTATGTACTCACTATTATATTAAATTTAGTTATTGGGAGCAGCACAGTAAATTCTGTTGAAATCAACGAAAGAACTGAACAAAGTATTTAAAAACGTTGTTTGCAGATAATTTCCCCGAATGTAAATTCTAAAGAATCATGACAATGGACTCCAATGTTGAAGGTGTGTGTTAATTCATGTGTAATATAATTTGTAACAATGTTACGTTTTTGAAATGTAATAATAATAAAATAAGCGTTTAAAGTAACATTTCAATATTACAACAGATTTTTTAATAAACAAAAACATGATTGATGATCATCATTAATGTTTAATTCGTGAAATGTTTTGAATTCAATTCTAACTACTTCGGTCGAATAAAAGTATAGCCTAATAACAGAAATGTAAATTGTATAGAAAATGTGTTCCGGCGTAATTAGATATTTAATAAATTTTGTAGCCTATGCACTGTATATGTTAATCAAATTTATACCACACTGTATAACAATTTAAGTAACAAAATTTAATATGGTGTACTAATTTACAGTAAATTGTAATTTGTAATATATATTGTAAGATTAATCAAAAATTCCCCATAACTTGAACGCAACCACAAAAATGGCGAATGCCAGATCGTTCACAAGTTTCGATACGACAGAATGCGTCAGTCAAACGTTAAGCTTGTGCCACTTCAAATTATAAGTGCAATGAAATCATAAAGAAAAAAAAATAAAAACAACAATTAACATTTGGCGCTAATTAATTTTGGTGTCTTTAAAAGTTAAGTTCTTAAAATTAAATATAAGTGTAGTTCATACATAAATAAAACACAAATGAAGTAAGTATTTTCACTAATATTAGCTTTAATTAATTATTTTCTAAATAATTAGCCAGATTTCTGTGTAATGAACTGTTCAATTAATATTAAACGGACGCTATGTATAAGTTTTCATATTTTACAATATATCATTAATGTAATTTCCTTTCGTCGTGAAGTATTTAATAAAAACTCGTTCCCACCCTCATTATATTTATAGTAATGGAACATTAATATAATAATGTGTATTACGAAAATGGGCGTGATTATGTATATATATATATATAATCTTTTAAACAATTTGACACTATTTTGCTTATTGTTTTTTCATAATTTTTCAATTTATTATTATTATACTCTTATATCGTTTTGTACAAATTAATTTTTAAAAAAATAAGAGAATTATTTTCAATTGTAGGTATAATGAGTTGTTATTATTGCTATATCTTTTTAAGTACAGTTTAATTTGAGCATATACCATTTAAAAAAAAAATGCACATAGTTTATTATTAACTAAACTAAAATATATTCTGTATATTCTAAACCAGAATTTGGTACGCAAATGGTAAAATAAAACTTAAAATCAGGTTTTTATTAATTTTATCTTAAGAAATGTTTTTTTTTTATTTATAATTAAACAAGATTTCGTAATTAAACAAAAGTGCAATATTTATTTGCCTTTATTATATTCTGATGTACATCATTTTTAAAAAGGGACCTATAATTATAAAGTTGTAGGACAGTGTTTGAATATAAACACAATATTTTTGTGTTTGTTGGTCGCTCAGCTCAGCTCAGGGTAATTCACTTATTACATTTTTTTTTATTTTATCTCTAGAGTAAGGCATTTAGTTCGGCCACTTAACCAGCAATGTCTCAAAAATTATGCAGGAAGTTTAGAACCTGCCCTGCTTTATGCCGAATATGGGTGAAGTAATGGGTGGATTTTTCCCTGGATTTACTATGTGGATGCCCGATCCATTGTGTTGCATAAAGAGCTTGGAGCAGAGCCTGGGCCTTGTAACCCCAGTGTCAGGTTTAAGGTGGCCCTTTTTAATGCATCAACACCTCCATCATCTGAGTGCCTTTCTTTACCTAACTATATTTCAAAAAAATTGTACGTACAGACTAACATACATAGTTCTAGGCAAGCCAACATTGTTAGTAGATTGTAGACTAGTTATCACTGATATACCTAACTCTAAACCTATTCCTGATCAGTTCTGTAGTAAGTTTGAAGTATTTGTTTACTTAAAAATGGTGATCTTTATTTATATTTCTTAACCAACAAAAAATGGATTAGATTTTTGATAGTTCTTTTGTTTTTGGACAGATTATACTCCTAAGTTGGTCCCATAAAAGTTTTGTATTAAAATTCTAACCCTAAGAGTAGAAAATATATATATTTGCATTAATCTAAATCTTTTTTATCATTCATATGTAGAATTCATTTTAAAACCACATAAGTATTGCTCATATAGTGTGTAGTTTCAGATAAAAATTTGCCATATTCGTAGATTAAACGCATAATATGTATAAAATGAATCATTGTTTTGTTTGTCAAGTACCATTCTTTTGCTGATTTTATATATATAATAAGTATTATATAAGTATATTTAATACATATTATAGCCCATTGTGATGCAGTGGGATGGCATCTGACTGTTAACTCGATTGGTTGTGGGTTTGATTCCTACTTGGTCATAATGATTATATTTAAATTATTCTCATTACTCTGCTCTGGTAAGAAAATATAGCGCGGCGTTGAGTTCCGCCATCAACACACCATGTCTCGCTTTCAGGCGAAAAGTGGATAGTGGAGTGTCCCAACACTACTCGATTCTCTCTGATGAACCTGTTATGCCCCCACATAGCAGGGTATCATGCAAAAAAAAACACACTTATGGCTCAGTAGGCTGAGAGCAAGACTGCATACAGAAAGAGGGGGTTTGTATCTCAGTTGGTAGAAACCTTATAGCTATATTTGTACTTTCAGAAAGTTTACTGATTTTACACATTCTCCACATATAACAGATAAGGCGGAGAGAACCTAGCACTCAAGACACTCCATTGCATTGCATTATACACTACGGATTTTTTATCGCATTTTGTTTTACCAGAGCGGAGAAATGAAAATAATCCATCCTAATATTATAAATACGAACGTAGCTCTGTCTGTTTGCCGTCTGTCCGTGACGTCATCACGGCCAGAATACTGAACGGATTGTGATCAAGTTTTATATAGAGATACTTAAGTGTCTTGGGGTGAATGATACTCCCATTTTTTTTAGTTCATCCAGAAATATTTTTTTTTCGAATAGACGAAACAGCTATAAGTAGTAGTGGGTGCTAGTATATATATAATCATTCCCTGAATGTTTTCGAACCCACTACCATCGTATGTATAGGAACTGTTCCACTAGTCCATGATGGCGTCATAGGCTACTAAGTCAATGTAATATATAAATTATAATGCATTACTGGCTTTTGACCTTTGATCGTATGCAAGCATTAAAAAACAATTTAAACATAAAAAGTCAAGGTGAAATCCTAATATGCATGTTAAAGATTTTTAAAGCGCAGTTTTTTACATATAGGTTGTTAAAAGTTTAAAATTCAAATACGTCGCTACCGATATTTCGTAAAGTTTTAAGAGTTTGACGGAATAATAAGACCATTGTTCGATGGTTGTGGGTGGTCGGAGTCAAAAAATAATTGTATTCAAAATAAGAAGGTACATGCTTCATATTTTGAGCGTCAAATAATCTGACCACCGGTTCACTAAAGTTGCCTTAAATGCCTCGTACCTGAGAATAACTGGCGCAAGTAACTCAGCGGAACTTCTGTTTAGTTTTTTTCCAATTTACAGATTTATTAGTGCCAGTATTACATAAGTTGGATATACGTTCGATGGAATGGTTTTATTTAAATAATTTTTGTTTACCCGCAATTAAATACCGCTTTGGATCGAATTCGGGTGGCAAATGGTACCTCTCTGATAGCTTTGCTATGCGGGAAAAAACATGCCAGCTGCTTGTAGTTGTTGAATATTGTTTAAATTATAAAATTATTTGCAAAATTTGGTGTTTCCTTTATTATCCAGGTATACAACCTGATGCTAGTCGGAGAGAACCTAGTGCCAGGATACTCCGTTCTCTATTTTCGTGACATTGAGTGTTGAGTGGCGAAACTCAACGCTGTACACAATGGCAAATTAAACATTGGTAAATTTGGCTATTAGAACAAGTTTTTAACTCTTAATAAAGATTGTGTGTAAAAAAAAAGTGATAAAAACTCAAGCGGATATAATATAATCGCTTTTATAACTGAACACTTTAAAAATGAAGGTGTTATTTATTATGACGCATTTAAAGCTATTATATGAAATTATTATATTTATAAGCAGCTTTTTTTTAAAAATCTATTTAGTATACACTCAAGAAACTGAAAAACATTTTTAGAAAACCATATAAAAATTGGGACGCAGCGGGATTCGAACCCAGTGGATAGACGGTTTCCTAGAGGGTGCGAATTCCGCTGCGTTAAAGTTTTTATACGTTTCTCTAAAAAAAAATTTCTTAAGAAGCTAAATATGACCTAGACGCGTAATGAATGTCTCAAAGAGGAGAGCAGTGAGATTTATCACTGACTTCTCTCTGTTTAATTTTGTTAGATTTCTAATTTGATGAGCGTAATGACTTTTAAAGTTCTACTTTCGTGTATCCATGAAATAAGAAGTAAAAGACAAAGTTAGAAATGAAACCCTTAGATGTAAGACCATTATTATATTAACAACTTTTTCAATACTTTATTTTTCTTTTCACATGCCCAGAGTCGGTAACGCGATAGAACTACAATGCAGAGTTTTCAAAATATTTCTAAAATTATAATGAAAACCTTGCAGCTACTATAAATAACGTAAATTTCAACTAATTTTTCAGCTAACATAAGTGGGTTTTTATCAAATATTTTTTTTTTAGTTTACTCTCAATGGAAATCACTGGACCATAATTATGACTCGTAGTCATAATAATGTTAGAAATGTTTCTATTAAAATTAACTCGATGTATTAATACTAATTAAGCACTTCATCCCACTATTGTGGTGTGGTGTATCATACTCATGGTATGATTTTGAGACACGTTTTCCTTTGAAGATTTTAAGGAGGAGGAGGTCACAGAGAACCTAGTGTCTAGACTCAACGTTCTCCACTATTCGCCCGAAATTGACGTATTGCGTGATGTGTGGTGGGACGCGCTTCCTCTTGGATACCAGAGAGAAGAAATTCAAAATAATTTAAATATAATAATTCCCTAGAGTCGAAACCGAACTCACAACGAATCGCGTTTACAATCAGACGCTGTCCCAAAGCGCCACGACTTTTTTGCCCTATTTAAATTTGTATCCAAATTATTAATTTAGATTCTGCCATCTAGAATTAACTGTTTCCATATAAGCAAAATGTGGAGAAATGTATCATTAAGTCCACGATGAGACGCTTTTTTTAAAAGGTTAAATTTACATTGTTACAGTAGCCTCCAGACGTCAAGGCTAAGCGAGGACGACCTTTTCAGTTCGCCGTCCTCAGATGAGAAAATGGACACAGCATCCGAATCTTTACGATCCACCCAAGACACGCCCAATTCCATATTGTCAGATTCTGAAGAAAGGGAAACTGAAGTTCTGAGGCTTCAAAATCCAAATGTTCTAAGACTATCCGAACTGGAAAAGTTAGACAACAACGGTTCTATCCAATTAAATTTAAATGACAGTTTGGTCACAAAAATGTCTAATTTGAAGATCGACTCCTCAGAAAAGAGACCCAGGAATTTAGGTATCAGCCCTCCTAAGTTAAGTTCAACGTTAACTTCAACGACGAATCATCCTTTAATGGGCTTGGCAAGTCCAGATGAGAACTTCCCTGATGTCATCCCCAAAAAAGTGAGCCGAAATGAGGAGGATAAGGACTTAAGTCTGTCCAGTATAGAGGATGACAGAGGAACGACCAACGGATACGAATTATACACGCCTCTACGTAACACATCCAAAAACAACTTGTACTTCTCGGACAATTTCGTTACGGCCGATAGTCAGATTCTGAATGATTCTCTAAATTTTACCCCCGACGTGGCGAGGGTGGAGCAGAAGGAACGGAGGAAGATTATCCCCCGTTTCATGGATACCCCCAAAGCGAATAATTCGACCCCACAAAAAGTTTATTTGGGTTTTGAAGATAGTGTCAGTGCCATAAAGAAGTGTGATAGTAAAATATCTAGTCAAAGTACGCCTAAAACCCTTGGAATTGATATACCTGAAGTTGAGGAGTTTCATACAGGGGTTAGTATTTTTTCTATATTTACCATTAAAACATGTGAAAATTATTAAATTATTATATTATTTATGCGAGAATATATATTAAAAATTATATATTTTTAGAATACGTATAAAAATTTTAAACGCATCGGGATTCGATCCTGCGCCTCTTGGATACCGTCCGAGCGCTCTACATCCGGCTGCGTCGAAATTCTTACAAGCTTATTACAACTTAGTTGTTTTTGTGAATCCCGCTTCGTTCAATTTTTTATACGTTTTCTAAAAATATGTCTTTTATTTTACTAAGTGTGTGATTAACACTTTAAAAAGTGTTTAGAATATAATAGTTCATATCTAGCTAGGAAGTATTTATATGGCTTCACTTCTCTCTCTTTTTCTCTCATGGCAGGGCAGACAGAACCTAGTGTCAAGTCACTAGTTGAGTGACGGAACTCAATGCAGCTCTTTGTCTTGTTACCAGTTACGAGTGGTGACAATAATTTAAATATAATGATTTCCCCGAGTGCCAATCGAACCCACAACCAATCGAGCTCACAGTCAGATGCTGTACTGCACCGATGGTTATTATTTATATATCATAATGCAAGTCTTTCGTTATATTAGTATTTTCTAATCACCTGTGTAATATAATGTCATATGTAGAAATAGAAAGGCGTAAGTACAAGTCTTGAATCATTTATAATAATATACTAGCGACCCGCTATTTTCTTTTTACTAGCGTTATCACACAATTTAATTAACAATTTAAACAAGCTTAGCTTATCAATAGAGGAAACAGCATTTGAATCGGTTCAGCTGTTTTTGAGATTAGTGTCAATGAAGTGAAAAAATATTGTTTTGGGTTCTATTACATATTAATAAATTACCCCAATAATATATTATTTTTATACCATATAATATACCATTTTAATAATATACCTTTTTACATATTACAATTATTACAATACATATTTTCTTTTTACTCGCGTTATCACACAAATTAATTGACAATTAAAACAAGCTTAGCTTGAATTTATAATTTTAATTGTTGTAACTTTTTTATTTATTTATATATTTATTTATGTAAGATTCAAATAAAGTAAACAACACTAAATGTTACCAAAATATAATAGTCAAAACTACATCTGAATCGGTCAAGCCCTTTCTAAGATTAGCGTGCACAAACGCACAGACAAACAGAGAAGACAATTAAAAATTATTGTTTTGACTTCTATTACATGGATAAATGCTCCCAGCAATCATTTGTCTCATGTACAGGCCTTCTATGTACAGACAGCGACCCGTTTCATTTTTATTATATAGTATAGAAGACGCATGGAATTTCGGATACTTAAAGTTGATGATAGGGTCCTTGAGGAAATTGAAAAAGACATATTTAGAAAACGTATAAAAATTTGAACGCAGCGGGATTTGAACCCGCGCCTCTTGAAAACCGTTCAAGATCCATTCAAGAATAGAATTTCAAATCCCGCTGCGTTCAAATTTTTATACGTTTTCTAAATATGTCTTTTTCAATGTCCTTAGTGTCCGAATAACACTATGAAACTGTTCAAGAGGCGCGGGTTCAAATTTTTATACGTTTTCTAAATATGTCTTTTTCAATTTCCTTAGTGTGGGAATAACACTTTCAAACCGTTCAAGAGGCGCGGGTTCAAATCCCGCTGCGTTCAAATTTTTATACGTTTTCTAAATATGTCTTTTCAATTTCCTTAGTGTAGGAATAACACTTAAAAAAATGTTAAAAAAATATATACATAGAGTCCTTTTTCAAGAAAGTCAATATTTTTCATAATAATGCATTAGAAATATATTGAATTGATATAATATATATATATATATATTATACACATATTAGTATTTGTATGGTATACACGTTGCTAATGCAATTTTTTCTTCTTCTTTTAAATATTGCAGCTTCACGCTTTTTTCCGCAAAGCAAATGTAATCTCAGAGAGTCTAGTGTCAAGACTCTCGTTAGTTCTCCGTTTTCCGTTGACCGTGGCGGAACTCAACGCCGCGCTTTGTCTATTCACTATTCTAGTGGAGGAATGAAAGTAGTTTAAATACAATCATTAGCCCGAGTGGGAATCGAACCCACGACCAATCGTGTTAACAGGCAGACGCTGTCAGACGTTATTTAATGAATGTTGTAATAATAAATTACTTTCTATTCAATTACATCTGATATTGACGCTTTCGTAATGCATTTACAAAGTGACTGCGCGCGAATGGTTGGGGTTCAATCCCCACTCGGGGGAATAATTATTTTCAATTATCATCTCTCAACGTAGAGAGTTTCTAATTGGTACGGAGAGCGTGAGAGAGTGTCTTGACACTAGGTTGTCTATGAATACGCTGATATTCGAAAAATGTATACATATAATAAAAATGTAACTGATCGCAGTCTGTACATGGAATATATATATATATATATATATATATATATATATATATATATTAATGAGGTTATTTATTAATGTAATAGAACCCAAAACAGTGATTTTTAATTTACTTATGTTTATCTGTTTGTTTTGTGCACACTGATCTCAAAAACAGCTGAACCGATTTAAATGCTGTTTCCTCTGTTGTATTTTGGTAAACTTCTTTTAACATTTAGTGTCTATTTCATTTAATTGGTTCATAAATAAAAAAAATAATAAATAAAAATAAATGTGATTTAAGTGTGATCGCGGGAAAAAACGAATTAGTTTAGTCGTGTAGTCTACGCAGGCGAAGCCGTGGGCGGGTCGCTAGTATGCAATATAATACTTGTGTGTGCACTTTACCTGTATCGTATTTCTGGCGGCCTTTACGTAAAACAGTGAAATTCCTGAGAAAACGCTAAAAAAATGAGTGGTAAAACTATAGCCTATTCTCATCCCAAGACCCTCAAGTATCTCTTATATAATATAATTCCATCATAATCGGTTCAGCGCTATTAGTTGTGAATTCGATGCCCATTCGAGGGTATGAAGTTCGCAATGTATCTATTTCGGGTGGAAAGTGGAGAACGGAGTGGTTCAATTGTAGTATTATTATATAAGTGATAATCACACACTTAGGAAATTTGAACGCACAGAGATTCGAACCCGCGCTTCTTGGCAAAACCGTCCAAGCGCTTTAACCGCTAAACCATGCGTTCTACATCCAGCTGCGTCGAAATTCTTATACGCTTATTAAAACTTATTTTTAATACGTTTTCTAAATATGTTTATCTTATTATTTTGTGATTGAACTATTCATTTGGTTAGGCAACACCTGGCGCCGTTGCTAATATGATGAGTGTGCGAATTATGTAATGCAAAATGTCAAGAAAGCTAGGTTTTTGTCAATTATTGATTACATAATGAATTGCAATTAGTGATGGTTTCCGGTTCGAAGCGCATTTGAGTCGATTTTTATTTGAAATCGAAGTTTTTTTTTCAAATAAAACTAGAAAGTTTTTTTTTATTTTACATCGCTAATTATTATATTTTGCCACGTGACTGTTACTTTCGCGATGAATGGAGAACGGAGTGTCGCCTCAAATCTGTGAAAACAAAAATACAGTAAAAAAGTACAAAAAAGCCGCAAAGGGAAGCAAAAAGCTTTAAATACTGTAACTAGTGGAGAACCGAGAACGTAGTGTTTAATACTTGTTATGTGGCATATATGTAAAAAAAAAAAAGATAAATTTTATTCGAACTCGCACTAATCATCCTGAATTTTCTCTTTTTTTTTTAATTGAAATCGATCTTAAAACCCCCATAGGTGGCGGAATGGTGTGAGTCCCCATCGCATCTCCGCACTTTGCCCAACTTCGACTTACCCATAGAAATGTCCAGCAACATCGGCATTCATACTGTAAGTCAAGTTGTTGATGTTTTTGATAAAAAAAAACTGTGTATATAAGTCGTTTGAGTCGTACGAAGTGTGTGTTGAGGCCACTTGTCGTGTGTTCGATTCCCGCTCGATGGGGATGATCATAATTACAAAGAAAAATTAATTGACGATTTTTAAGAAGCGCGTGTTCGAATCACGCCGCGTTCAAATTTTTGTACGTTTCTTGAAAGAAATGTTTTGTTCTAAGTTTTTTTTATTTATTTTCAACTCTCCGCTCTGGCGACTGAGATAGAGCTCTGCGTTGAGGTCCGCTACTCAACACACAATGTCTTAAATTCAAAGAAAATTGGAGAACGAAGTGTCTTGACACTACTAGGTTCTCTTTCTGACTATCCAGCTATGCGGAACAAAGCAGCTATAATTTTTTTTTTAACTTTACTACCAAATTATTATTGATTGAGCGTACCTTGGCGCAGTGGGATAAAGTTGGATAGTAAATTTGATGGTTGGGGGTTCAATCGTTAATGCGAACAATGATTGTTTAAATTATTAATTTTCCCTGCTCTAGTAAGATAAAGCGCGGTGTTGAGTTCCACCATTAATCTCGCAATGCCTCGAATTTAAGCGGAAAATTGGAGAACGGAGTGCCTCGATTCTAGTTTCTCACTGTAGTTTAATTAATAATAATCAATTTTATTTGCTTATGAAGTTTTGTTTAGTGTTTTATCACACCATCGCCATAGCAGTGGTTAGGGGTTTGAAGTCCATTCGAAGTAATTGAATATATTTTCGTTTTCCATCTTAGACAGAGTATGAGTCAAAGCCTATTAGTCAATAGCAAAGTTAATATAATTAATCATTGTTCAAGAAAATTTATATAATCTTTCCCCTGCTATTGAATCGAACCCACAACCATCGCGTCTATAGTTAAGTTATCGCACTGTGCCACAATGGCTTCGATAAAGCAAGCTTGGCTACCGTTGGTACGACCTCCACCTGTTTCCCAGGACCTAGATTCCCCAGACGTGATCTCATCGTCCACTCAAGAAGACAGATCGCAGTACCAGGCCCTGGTCGATCCTTACACAGGGTCGGTAGCTCTCAGGCACAAAACGCCTAAGAGCAACCCACCGAGACGGAGAGTGCAATTGGTAAGTAATTGTCACTAGTTTCTTTTCTTTTTCAGCTGAACCTTCTAGCAGTGAAAAACTAGTTTTCGCCCGAATCCGACACACTGCTTGTTGAGTGGCTAAACTGAACGATGCTCGTCGTTTTGTCCACATCAAAGCCGAGAAATTAAAATAATTATCAATATAATTATTCCCTGTGTGTGACGGTTTTCAGAGGCGCGGGTACAAATCCCGCTGCGTTTAAATTTTTCTGCGTTTTCTAAATATGCCTTTACAATTTAAATTTATAGTGTGCTAATAACACTTTAAAAAATGTTTATATATATATATATATATATATATATATATATATATATATATATTATATACCTAATTAACTAGATACTATAACTTAATTATGATTGTTTATACAAAAATTGTATATTTCTCCCATTGCTAGGTTTAGGGACTTTTCGTCAGACACTAAAAAAAAATATTTTGTTCTTACCGGAGCGAAATGTGTTTTGACAATACATACATATGTTTTGTAACTGAAGATAAAGTAAAGGGTGAATGTCAAGTTGTTTTAAGAGAACTGTGGGATTGGTATTGTTTTAACTATGGATATATCTATTGAGTAAAATTGTTTTGTGTGTGTTTCTTGTCATCCGGGCGATTATGATGTACTTACTGTACGATCTGTGATGATTATTATATTTTTTATTCTCCTTACGGATCTCAGCAAGAAGCTAGCTGGTGGTGTGAACCTGTCACGGGCTAAGCCAAGTCAGTTCATTATGTATGGCTGTGGGTGTTTGAGTTGTAGTTGTCAGGAATCGCCGAACTATAGAGCAAGTGTCTATAATACGCGAACTTGATCTGCTAAACGTTGTTCGGAGATAATATTATGAAGGTCTGGATAAATATTAATGAATTGTGTGTAGAGTGTTGTGCGATATCCAGTGAGGTCTATTTCGCATTTTGTGACTGTTTAGTAGCAGCAAAGTAGGAGTAAGTGTTGGTTGATTTGATCATTCTATTTCATCCGCTGCCGTTGTTTGCCAGCTAGGGTGGTTGCAGGGCACATATCCTGCAAAACACTTCTTGCTGTTCCATGTGGAGTGTCTGGTGAAGGTGTGTTTGTTCTTTCGGCTGTAGCATCTTTGTTGGCCGCGACCCGCCTGTTCAATCTACGACCACTGACGGCCCGCATGCTGCCACGTCCAGCGCCAGCTCCAGACGTGTACTGGCGGTCCCCTGGTAGCGGCCCTATACGTGCACCATTATTAAAATTCTCCATTTTGATGGATTTCCATTGCCATGTTTGCCGTGCCAGTAACTATATTATCGCTTGTACCGCCCCCCGCGTAAGTCTGAGGTTGGACTTGGACGTATGGTTGTATTGGGGGGCTCATTATTATTCATTGTGTCAATTCGGCAAAACATTGACAAAGTTTTAAAAAAAACATTATAGATAAGGCCTTACGCGTCACGTACGCGTCGCACAGCCTTGCGCCATATACAAATAATCAGCTGTTATAGAAGCCTGTTCAATATTTCGCATTAAATGTCCGATAATGTAATACATACAATATTGAATGTATCGTCGAAATGTTACTTGTAGTCCTTGAAGTGACTTTAACGAATATATATATATATATATATATATATATATTTATATTTAATATGAAAATAAGACTTTTTATTATTACGCTCCTATCAGTTTTTTTTTTGGTATTTTTTTAAATTTTCGCTACGACTAGGAATGTACGATATTTGATGAAATATCGATATCGATAGTCGCTATGACCCGATATTATCGATAAACCTAATATCGATGTATACAATCGTTTTTTTTTTATGTTTTCGAATATCATGAGAAATTAACCCATTAACGCCCAACATTAAACTACTTGTGAACATTACTATTTCTTTTGATTTATTGCATCATTATGGAGTAAATAAAAGGTGCATGAATAAAAATCTGAAGAAAATAGTTTATTTTAAAAATTACAGGGGTGTACACGGCTGGGTACAATGGGCAGATTAGGAGTGGAATTGTTCGAAACATGGTCGTTCAACACATAGGGTTTTCATACATAGTTGGCAACGCCAGCGGACGCGGTTGTGACAAATAATGCATCGTAATGGGTTTTCGATGCGTTCCGGGTTGTGATAGTTATTTTTCCGCTCTCCATGTAATGTGGATGACGTAGAACGACTTTTAGTTTTTGTCGGGCGTAGATAAGCTCGAGCAATCGTCCGTCTGAATGATAACTGATTCATGTATTGCGCTTCGTTATTTTTGCTAAGTAATACATGTAGCCGCCAAGCATTTGAAATAGCCAAATCTAGGAGGTATGTAAAGATTACCCACCACCATTTTTATCCTTTTATGGCTACGCGATACAGGCTAATCGATTGGTCCATTTGGTCCACCCCACCCATTCCTCTGTTGTAGTTTATGAATAGTCTGGGGATATTGACATCTATCTTTTCACCTTCCCTACAGGCTCTATACCATCAAAATTTGATCCCATTGTGACAACATTGTTGTCTTTCCAGCGTACGATTGTGATTTCATTTTTTATGTCAAAACGGTAGTCATACTCTGCCCTTGGTTGTTTTTTCATAGCCTTTACATTAGTTACGGGATATTTCTTAGTTCTATTCTCTCTTATCGTACCTGTGGCCCTGTAGCCTGAGAGTCGCAAATCATGTAATAACTGATAATTCGTGAAGAAGTTGTCAAAATACACGATGTGCTCGCTGGGAATAATTGGTATCTTTTCTAGTAATGATTTTACAACTCTCGAGCCCAGAGGATCAGCAGAAACTTCTAAAGATGTTCACAGTTGTTGCTGCCCAATTTCGATAGCCAAATCGCACAGGCTTCCCCATTATAAATTGTTTGGCGGGATGACGGCCAAAATATTTGATCATCGACTCATCAACGGACAAGTTTTCATGAAAAACTCCCCACTGGCACGAATTCTTCTGAATAAGCTCGCACAACGGCCTCATTTTGAACATTTTATCTTTTGAACCTTCCGCTAGAGAAATGTCGACGAAATGCAGGTTTCTTTTGATGTCTAAAAATCGATTACGTGACATGCAATTAGCGACCAGTGGAACACCAAGATCTTCATCTAAACTGCAGTATGCACGCTCAGAAGGCAATGGTATCGGTAACGTCATGGGTTGTACTATATATAGGCATAGATTTTCTCCATACAGGTTCGTTTGAATTTTGATTTCTCGCTCGTTTTACAGGTCTGATTGATAGTGGTTCTTCGTCACTATCGTCCCAATCTGAAACATCATGATCGGGACGAAGTGGAATTACCTCATAGTTCCAGGTACCTCTCTTGGAAAAATTGTAGAAACCAAGTCATCGTCATTACCTTCTTCTTCGTCACTGACAACGGCTGGATCTGGTGGCAACAGCAGGACGTCATATTCCACATCATCATTTTCATCAGCCATTACTGATTCAAGGGCTTCTTCGAGTCTTGAATAGTCATTTTGGCTTGTAAAGACACGACGATTTGCCATTGTAAAATGTTAAAATACACCTGTAAAGAAATGACAATTTATAGTACACAACTGCCCATTGTACCTGACCGAGTACATTGCAATAAAGTGAACTCTTATGTATATTTATTCACACAAATCGTTATTTCAATGGTGTTATACGTCAAAATAAAGACTAACAATATAATATAACAAAAAAAATAACAATATTTGTTATTATTTATAATAAAAATAAATTAAGATATCTTACCTTCGTAACTCAGTTCACAATCCGTATTACAAACTAAAAAAAATGACATTTATTTTCCCGCTACCGCCAATTTTTTGTTTTTTATTGAATACTAGTGTTATCTATTTTAAAAATAATTCATCATTTCATAGACACCACAGATAAACAACACACAGTGCCGCATCGTAGTGTTGTACACGAGTGGGTACAGAGGGCGTTAATGGGTTAAAAGCAGCGAGGGCTTCGGAGCGCAGTAGTATAGTATCTGGAATTTAATCGCGATTGGTTATTGGTTAGATTCCCGTCCGGGAAAATATTTTCATTTCTCCGCTCTGGTGCCTAAGATTAAGCGCGGCGTTGAGCTCGATCACTCAACACGCATGGAAATGACTCAATTTCGGATGAAAAGTGGAGACTGCAGTGTCTTGACATCCACCTTCACATCCCTTTTTTTTATACAATTTTCTTTATTTAATATAGGCAAAGTACTTTTGATATATCGTAAATTATCAATAGAAAACTATGATATGTTGTATCGAAAAAAATATCGTTTTTTTTTTAAACGAGCGTCCCCACCCTACGGTCCCTGCGCGTAGTCATCAATCTCTTCATATCCGTCCTCCTCACTCCGGGGGTCCTCGACCCTTACGTGACCTTCCCCCAGTATCATTGATCCTGTATTCCAGGAGGTCAACCGAGGTCTCCCCCTTCCTCTTTTACCGCTCACCTTTACTTCATATATCTTTATCATTACATTTGTGGTCCCTATTTCTGTAAAAATGTGCACTCGTATCCCCCTTTGATGATGATATACATTGTCATAGCATGAGCTTGTCGTCGTTGTCATGACGACCAGGTCCACGAGGAAATCATATTGGGCGTGTTCCTTTTAGTTATCAATACTAAATATTATTTTTTTCTATAGCTTAATTTCAGTTTTATTGTATACGCGATGGATGGATGTTTTTATTTCGCCACTTAAAGAAGAACGGAGTGTTCTGACACTAGTTTCTCTCTGACTACCCTGATAAGCGTGAAACTGCTTTTATAATATATATTTTTATTTAAATTAATATATATAATACTCGAATCCAGTAGCCATTTTAAGCAAACGGTAATAAAAAAGTCTTTCCCATAACATTTATGATACAATTGTTTGTAAAATAACGATTGTTATGAGTGAAACATGTGCTTTACGCGATTTTGTGTGTGTTTAAACAAAGATGATAATTAATTAATATAGTAATATTAGTATTGAAAATTTAGAACCATCGTGGCGGGGTGGGAGTGTGACTGTCGGTGGAATGGTCATAATTTCTCTATTTTCATTTCTCCACTCCGGTGAGACAAAGCGATAGGGCGACGAAGCGGCGTAAGGACCCGCCACTCAACACGCAATGTCTTAAATTTGGTCAGTCAAAAGTGGAGAATGGCGTGACTTAACACTAGGTTTTTAGCCTGCCTGCGTGAAGCATTAAAAAAACTTGGTAACCCTTCTTTTCAGCCCCCAGAAGAAGAAGACAGGTGCAGTTTGGACAGCGTCAGCGGCTGTTCCATGGAGTCTGAGGCGGAGCCTCCTCCCCCGGGTCCTGAACCAGCGCAGGAGAACAGCGAGGAGGATAGTACTAAGAGGTATATATTTTATTGTATATTTATAAATTGGCAAAGAATCATGCAATGTTATTTTTTGATCCACTTCTCCTTTTTACTCGAAAATTTGCGCAAGTGTCTTGAGCCTATGACAGAATAATATTGTAACTTCTATACGAATAAATCATTTTAATGTGAAAGAATAAATAAAATACTAAAAATACGCTTAATCTACGTAATATTTAAATTAATTATTCTTTAAGTTGTTTACATCACCAGAGCGGAGAAATGAAAATAATTTAAATCATCCCCCTCATGTGTTTCGAACCGTTACAATCCAACCAATCACGTTTAGAGCCACCCCCACTGCGGCACCATGATAGTCCTGAGACTGATATTCATGTAAAAAAAAAACAATTTTTCAGGTCAAAATCAACGAACACAATAAGTGAATGCAGCGACCCTATACCTGAGTATTCAGCGGCTGAGGAGTTCAAGGACGAGAGGTCCTGGCTGACCGTACAGCACAGCGGTGGGAAGGCCATATGCGATATGAAGGTAGCGGGTTTAATTTATATACATATATATTCTTAGATTAAGAGCGACTTAAGTTTAAATAGTAAAAAAAAAAACGTTGAGTTGTTGAGGATTCACTTTGTCTTATAAGAGCGAGGAAATAAATAGTAATTAATCCCCAAGTGGGCGGCATCGAACTCACGGCCATCGCGGTTATTATTGTTCTTTCTATAGTTGGGCATAAAGTTTGCATCTTGTGCCAAATCTGTGTATGGTATCTTAAAATAGGTTTTGTATGTAGTTAGATTAGTTTTAAGTAATATGAGAACTTATTATTGTTCTGAGGGCGACGTTCTTAGCTACACCGTCTTTTGTCTCGTTTGAACTAGTTTTTACTAGATAACTGTGTTAAAACTAGTTAAAACTGGTTCAAATAATTTTAAATAATAGTAACGATACAATGTTTTTGGATTACAATATTTTAAATCACTAGAGAATCAGTTGAATTATACAAGTCAATTTTTTCACACACTTAGGAAATTGAAAAACATATATTAAGAAATCCAGGATGATATTAAGGACACCACTCATACGAGTATACTATATATATAAATATATATATATATATATATAAATAAGAAAACCCTCTTAAATTGTATATTAATGTACAAATGAATATTTCAAGTAAAGCATTTGAACGAATAATGAAATAATGGTGTCAGGTGATAGAGCCGTTCAAGCGCGTGGTGTCCCACGGGGGCTACGAGGGCGGAGGGCCGGGGCGCGCGGGGGCCGCGGGGGGCGCAGCGCTCATCGTGTTCAGCGCCTGCCACTTGCCCGACAACGCGCGGGCCGACTACCGATACGTGATGGACAACTTGTTCCTGTGAGTGAGTACCCACCGCGCCAACACACCCGCTCACCCGGTCTCTCATAACCCATCCATTCACTCACCCATTCGTCGTCGTACACTTCTTATTGTTCCCTCGTTTACTTCAAATACATCATTATAACATAACACGCCACTTTTGCCCATTCCTTTTTTTGTATTAGCCAGTCGGGCTGTAATCGCGATTGGTCGTGGGTTCGATTCCTACTCACGCAAGTCTCGGATTCGGGCGGAAGTGGTGCTTAAAGCCAGTGGCGGGGCAGGTACGTGACTTGGAGCCTGGAGCGGCTGGTGACGGACGAGTACGTGCTGGTGTACCTGCACGGGAGCGCCGGCCGCCGCCGCATGCCCAGCTTCGCCTGGCTGCACGAGTGCTACAAGCTGCTGGACCGCCGGTGAGTACTCACCGGACTCACCCGACTCACTCGAATCTCATGTGTTGGTGGTTTGCGCTGAAAAAAATATTGTTTTTTTTTTGTTAATTTCAGATTGAGGAAAAGTCTGAAGCATTTGTATCTTGTGCATCCGACGTTTTGGTTGAAGTCGTTCGTTATTGTCACTAAGCCGTTTGTGAGGTGAGTGAGTGTATTATTATAATTGTATGAGACGCCCTGGTGGTGCCAGTGGCTCAGTGTTGAGTGAGAATGAAGTGTTTGACACTAGGCTGCTATGCGGGAAAAGCGTGACGTAGACATTTTTTTTCTCTCATTTCAGCTCAAAGTTTTTCCGAAAACTAACGTACGTGAAGAGTTTAAAGGAGTTGCTGGAGAAAGTTCCAGTCGAACCGAATGCTATACCGGAGATCGTAAAACAGTTTGATGAAAATAGACGATTTTAAAGATAAATATATTATATTATATATATATCTACATTTATAATATACAAAAACAGATTTTTCAAGATTTTTTTTTTGCTTCATACTTTTTGTTAATCGGTTAAAGTTTGGTTTTGGTTCGGTGTTTTAATTTAGTTTGCGAAAGGTTTTTTTCTTTATTTTTTTCTATATATATATATATATATATATATGTATATATGTATATATATATTACTGTAAAAGCACAAATTACGTTAAACCCTAAGATTTGCCAACTTAAATGGTAAAACTTCGAAATAACCGACCTAACCTTCGACATTTAACGTATATATTAGACTTTAGTGGAACCTTAATTTTGATATGAATTTATTAGTCTTCATTTTCATTTTAAGAGGTTTATTATTTATAAATGCTGTTTTTTGTATATTATAAATCGATATGTAAACCAGGGGTAAGCAACCCGCGGCCCGCCAAGCTCTTATTAATATTACAGATATTCTCGCTAATATATTAAGTTCTATCGAGTTAATGCGACTCTTTTTTTCACGATTTTTTACGACGAATATTTCACGTTTCTTATATTTTTGTAAAATGTAATGCTTGCAATATGAACACAATTCAATATACCATTAAGAAGTCCGACAACAAAATATATAATTTAGAATAGTTGGGGTTGCTGAAAAAGGTTGCTTACCCCTGACGTAAATGGTTGGTTCACCGCTAGATGTGTCGACGCACACAATATTCAAATAGAGCTTTAATTGCTTTAATAGTTACACAAACGTTAGGTATTTTAAATATATTGTGTATAATTTTTCATATGTCTTTCCCTTTTTTTGTAAATTTGAGGGTACTTTTTGATAGAAGTGTTAGTATAATAATTGATGATTTTCTCTTTTTATTTTTAAATAGTTATAGATTAATATTGAGTTTTTTTAATCTGTTTTACATTTTTTTTTTTACTTTGTAATTTCAAACAGAAACAACGAGAAACACAACGCCTGGTAGATGGCGTTAGGTTTAATATAAAAAAAAACAAATAGCTTTTCTATAGAGTTTTGCACAATTTTCAATATTTAGATAAGATAAAGTTAAAAAGTACAATTTGTCAAACGTGGAGAAGAGAAATGGCGCACAATTTTTTTTTTTTGTACCTTTTTATGAAATATTTATTTCATATGAATAAGCTTTTTGAAATCTGGATTTTTTTTAGTAGTTTTCATTGTCGTCGTGGTCGTCCGTTCGAATCCTAAGTTGGGCAATCTAGATTATGAGAGGTTAAAAGCGCGTGAAGTTTAAAAGACCATTTGCACATTCATTATTTTAAAGATGTTTTTTGCTCACTTATTGTATAGGTTTTGATGTAGTTTTTACATTCAATAGATATTATTTTTTTCTCCAGACACATTTATTTATAGCGAAAGTTGCATCAAAATTGGAACTAAAAACGCCTTGTTTACGCCAAAATCTCGATATAGATGTAGATTTAAAGTCCAGATTGTCTATTTTTCTTGAATATGTTAGGAATATTGCTTTTTGTTTTGTTGAAAAGTAAAAAAGGACAATATATTTGTAATGTCATGTCCGATAATTGAAAATGGATAGAAACATTTTTTGTTAAATATTCAAAATTTTAACTAATCAAAGGAATTGATTAGAATACATATTTAATTTTTTATAACATTTTTAAAATGTTATTCAAACACTTCACATGTAAGAAACCTTTTTGTGAAAATGTATACAAATTTGAACGTAGCTGGACTTTGGAAAGGTATAGCTTAGCGGTCAGAGAACTTGGATGGTTTCCAAGAAGCGCGGGTTCGGGCTCCCGCCGTGTTTAAATTTTTATACGTTTTCTATAATATATATATTATTTCACATCCCAATGCTGCCATATCATTAAAAAAAGTTGTAAATGTTTTATTATTCTTTAATTTGGAGCAACGAAATTATATTAAAAGAAATAAATATATTTATAGCAATAAAAGTTATAATATAATGTGAATTAATTAAGTGTTAGATTTAAGGGAAGAAGGAAAAAAACCAACATTTTGTATTAAATTTTTTTGTTTTGTCCGCGTTGTCTGAATGTTAACGTGCGATGGATGCGGGTTCGATTTGACTTGTCAGTCCGACGTCGGGCGGACGGAGTGATTTGACACTAGGTTCTCTGAATACCACAGTATACGGGCAAAGGGCATGAAGCTAAAAAAAGCCAATTGAATTCGCAATTTTTCCTTTAAATAGATCTGTTACACAGTATTATGTTTATTTCCAGTTCGTTTTTTGTTTGAAATATTTTAGCAATAATTTAGTTTGTATTTTTTTTTTAAATTACTAAACCAATCTCTACTTTGTACCTAAATGTGATTTAAAAAAAAAAGAAAACAAAAGCTAATATTTTCTATATTACATTAAGAATCTTATTACTGTAAGTTAATTGTTTAAAGAAAAAAAAAATCAAGTCTTGATATTCCATCTCTCTCTAACACTAAGGGCGGAGTGAATAAGACATACAAATATATATACATAGATATAATGTACATTAATACAATACCAAGGCTCTTGCTTTACATATACAGAAGGAAATTAAAATATTTCTTTTTTTTATTATTAGTCGATTTGTATGTAAAATATGTCCATTGTGTCACAGTGGCCGTTTGAACTTTAACACGGCGGTTGTGAGTTCGATTCAAGCATGCATTCAATGGTTATATTTAAATTATTTAGCTCTGGTGTGAGCAAGGCAATGTCTAGTAATCGGACGGAATGTGGAGAGCGGAGAGTCTTGGCACTAACAAGAGACACTTGTATAAGTTGAGCAAAATAAATTCGGGCGTTCATTTAAATTGCACTAGAAATAATATTTGTTTAAGATATTAAGTGATTGCCTCGTTTTTTTCTTGGTGCTTTTTACAGTTTTTTCATAGAAACAATTATATTAAATATCATATATTGTTTTATATTTAAAATTTGTATGTAACAGTGCTAGAAGCCTTCTTTTGCTTTGAAGCCGCACGCACCTCTTTAGTGTAGTACAAGGGCACTGTGCCTGTTTTTTTTTTGTGTTTGTGTGCGTAATTTCTATATGAGAGTTTGTAATGTGTTTTTAAACATTTTTAATTGAAATTGAGCGAGTAATTGAATTCTAAAGCATATATAATCTAATATTTCTGTATATTGTGTGTATATGTGCGTTTTGTGTTATAGGATAGAGTGAAGTCAGCGCTCATGATTGTTTAAATTTTTTTTTTAAACCTCTGAAACCAGTTTTTTTTAATTAATAACGAATTGGGTGAGATAATCAAAAAGTGAAAGTCCCGTCGAAATCGGTCCAGCTGTTTCTTAGATTAGCTGGCACAAACGTACAGAGACAGCAAAAAAATGCATATTGTAAAAAATATGCGGTTTTTTATTAATATTCCAAACGGACACTGAAATTTCATTTTTTTTTTTTTTTATAAAAATGTATGAGAGTCGAAATGAAAATGTTTAGTTTAGTATATATAAAATACAAACATGTATGAAAGAAAAGGGAAACTGTACTCCTGAGCATTCCATGGTGGTGATGCAGAGACCAGCTCAAAGCAGTGCCCGGGGCCTTCAATCGCCTCCTCTAAGTAACCAAACTTCAAAAGACTACTACTAACGCCCCCTTTGAAATTATTGTTTGAAAACAATATGACCGAATTGTATGTAAATTTAAAATTGGTGGAGCATTTTTATTTTATGTCTTTTAAGATATCAATATATAATAGAAAAAAGATTGATAAAGCGGAAAGCTAAGTTACTATTCAAGGAACAGTTGGTTTTTGAATATTTAGACAATTCGGTTTATTGTTTTTTTTAAATATATATATATTTAAAAAAAACAATAAACCGAATTGTCTAAATATTCTTTATATATATATATGTATTTATCTTTGTAAGTTGTATATTTCACTTTCTCCGTACAAAAGAAAAGACCAAATGTGTGAAAATTAAAAAATAAACTGCGATTATGAAATGTGATTTAAATTGTTTTTTAACCCCTTTATGACAAACTGCTGATTAATAGACGAAAAAAATCAAATAATAGAAATGTTAAATGTATATTTTAAAATAAAGAACTCGTTTTGTACAAAAAAATATATGATTTAATTTATTAGCAATAAATAAAAATATTGCACTTTTAATTTAAATATCGTTTGAGCGTTTTGGCCAAATAATGAGAATTTTCAATACCAAAGTCTAAATACTCTTTCTCCAATTAGTCTAGGTTTGTTTCAAGCACGTTTCGTATCATCAGTCAAGACGTGTCAGTGCTGTCAGTCCTAAATCTAAAATGGCCGCACTTCGTGAAATGCTCAATTGGCGATTGGAACAAATGGTCGATAGAGGAGGCCCTTTCATATGTTAATTAACAAAGTCAAGCTCAATATTACTAAAAGAAATATAAATTATTTGTTTATTTTATATTCCTAATGTTATATTCAAATTACTTTTATTTCAAATCGAGAAAATAACAATCGGTGCATTAAATTAAAATAAAGCTTTATTTAGAAAAACGTATAAAAATTTTGAAAGCAGCACGATTTGAACCCGCGCCTCTTGAAAACCGTTTTTCAATTTCTTTAGTGTGCGAATAACACTTTAAAGAATGTTAAAAAAACAAATGCTTTTTTTTTTTTGAAAATGTGGACTGTAGCGGGACTCGAACCCGCGCCTTTTGATGACCGTCCAAGCGTTTCTCGCATCTGAAGCGATTATTACAAACTTCTGCCTACATAAGAATTTAATTGTTATAAAACATTTAAAAATATTCTAATAAGATTTGTCATATGTAAAGTGAAAAAGACATTTAGAAAACGTATAAAAATTTGAACCGTTCAAGGTTTGAACGGTTTTCAAGAGGCGCGGGCTCAAATCCCGCTGCGTTCAAAATTTTTATACGTTTTCTAAATATGTCTTTCAATTTCCTTAGCGTGCGAATAACACATTAAAAAATGTAAAGTGCGTCAATAACACTTTAAAAATGTTAAATTATATGTTTATAATTAGGTATTTTTTTATACTAAAACTCAACTTTTGAAAAATCAATAAAAAATGCTTTAATATTAAAAAAAAAAAACAAAAAAGGTCTTAAAAGAAACCACATGATATATAATTAGTGAATGTTTATTACAGTGTCAGTGATACAATGCCCCAGCCACTACTCTCCGTCGTAGAGCTCTCCGCATACAATAAAATCTCAACACAATTATATTAACAAATAATAATAATAATAATAAAAATAATATTTTAGTCCAAAAACAAGTCAATCCGATTAAAATACTAAGCAAATAAAAGACGAAATCCATTTGATTTTTTTTTTTGTAAGTTTGCAAAAAAACTGCGACTTAAACTAACGTTGTTTAGTTAAAAATCACCTTTTAGAGACGGTGATTGTGGGTTCTATATTCTATATACTACTAGTTTAGTATCCCACCTGCTTTTACAATAACGGCACAGGTTCGAATTCATACAAAACGTTGCATTAAAAACTACAAATAAATTTACACATTTATTTTACACCAAATAAATGGGCAACATTTATGTTTTACATAAATATATATAGAGACAGAGAAGAGTGTTGTGTGTGTATGTATATATATATATATATTAGGAATATAGGAGCGTACAAAAGAAATTGTCGCACAAAATGGCCTCTGCCAAGAAAACAAAATGGCAGGTCTCAAATTACACACTCTCTCCCTCTCTCTCTCTCTATTAGTATATACTAGCCTCCAAAAATAATTTTCAATTAAAGAAAAAAGGTAAAAAAAACACAATATAGGATTAGAATTAGAAATACATAGACTGTAATTAATCGTATTTAGTTAAATTTAGTTTCGTTTTTTTTTTAAACATTTTTTTGAGTGTTATTCCCCGCACTAAGTAAATTGAAAAATACATATTTAGAAAATGTATAAAAATAAAAAAAATTGCACGCAGCGGGATTTGAACCCGCGCCTCTTCAGAACCGTCCAAGCGCTCTGACCGCTAAGGCGTGCGTTCTACGTCCAGCTACGTCGAAATTCGTATACGCTCATTAATTAGTCAGAGCGCTTGAACGGTTCTGAAGAGGCGCGGGTTCAAATCCCGCTGCGTTCAAATCTTTAAACGTTTTCTAAATATGTATTTTTTTAGTTTCGTTTTGTTTATTTGTCAAAAACGATTCATATAAAACACTTATCTTATATATTGTAAAAAAACGAGTCTAAATTGATTTATTATAGAGAATGTACTGAGAACAAAAACACTTGCACGCACTTCCTACAGAATCGGTACAACTATAAGGCGTAAATTCTTAAATTAGTACAAATTTCATATTAAATATTTAAATTAAATACATGTTTTTAAAATATGCCTAGATTTTTTTTTTTTGCATCAAAAAAACAGTTTTTTTAGCAGCCCTATTAACTGTTACGTCAGCGATCCATTTATTATAATATAATAACCAAAATTGGGATTTTGGTTATACCAAATCATAAACAGCACACAGAAAAGTAAATTAATCACTAACACTTGTTAATGCAAATTAAACGCTAATCAACAACTCTGTGTACAATTAAAGAGTTTCCGCTTACGAAAAAGAAACACTCAGACAGTTATAATATAATAATTTGGTGTCTTATACTCTTTAAAATAGTATTTATATAATATATAAAAAACTAAAAAATAATTTCAAAGTATAGCTGCGTTCGTTTTGTTTTTAATAATTTTATTTTTTTTTTGATAACAAAAAACCAACAAATACAATGGCTATGTATATTAACGAGTATATATTAATCTAATTTTATACCGTATAATATAATTTAATATATAATATAATATAATTTCAATAGAACTATCAGAATTGGTGTATTTACCTTCAATAGTGCATCGTTACTCTAAAGTACTACATACAAAAACGAATAATATATTATTAAAAAAAAAAACAGATAGTCGCATATAAGGCACCCCCACCCTCACGTAAAAAACTCGTTCCCGTCGAAGTCGTCGTCGCTACGACGCTACAAAAAAAAAACAAATACAAAATATACTTTTATATATATACATATAATATTAAAAAAAAAAACGCCAATTAAACATGCTTGTTAAGTGTAAATTGAAGTAAATTCATAATAATTCTTTGTTATTTTAATTTCACAAATTAACTGCGTCAAATAAAATGGTATATTTTCAATGTATATTATTAAAATTAGTACACAAATAACTAAATTTGGTTCGTGAACTTCGAACAGATTTAGACATATTTTAGAAAACGTACAGAAATTTGAACCCGCGCTCTTGAAAAACGCATGGCTTAGCGGCCAAAGCGCTTGAACGGTTTCTTTTGGCGAGGAGGAAGAATTTTCATACGTTTTCTAAATATGTATTTCTCAATTTCCTTAGTGTGCGAATAATGCTTTAAAAAATTAACACAGATTTAGTCGCTTAAGAAACCACTTTGTTACAATATTAGATATAAAATCAGTTAAAACAATCTTAATTAGTTAATTAACGGGACACCAAGCCGCACCAAACGCTACATAGCATTACCTTTAAATAAATATATATATATACATACTTCTATGGCACTTACATTTTGGGTGCTTCGTTAAAAAAGAAACAAAAAGAGAGAAAACCGATTGTATATATTTTTACATCATAATTATCAACTTTTTCATTAAACGTTCGAGATAGGAAAGAGTACATTGAAGTAGCCCAGAAAATAACTTTTTTTTTTTTAAATTTTAGTTTTACTTTTAAATCTCATAGAAGTCTATTGGGCAAGGCACTGCCCAGTGTCATGGCACAAACGGCGTTAAGAACTTGCTTATATATATATAATATATGTATATATATATATATGTATATATACAATTTGGAAACTACAAACAGATTTTCAGCACAGGAGGTTTGCATATAAATAAGACAAGTACAATTTGTCCAAAACACCAACAAAAAGGGGTTTAACAATTTTCATAATTTTCCTCGTAACTTTATAAAGGCATCTTAGTGTAACTCATCTTGGCCGAGCTAAGAAAAATCAATAGTAAAATAAATAGAATAAAAGTTTCGCCAAAGCGACTTACTATATATATATATATATATATATATATATATATATATATATATATATATAGAAACGCTGTTATTGGTATAGCTCTCGATTGTTCCAACAAGATCCGACACCATATAATAATCACGATAAATATTTTTTTTTTGTGCAGGCCAGACGAGGCGCAGCACCCGCCTTATACTAAGAGCACCGACGATTACTTAAATCTAACTTAAAAGGCAATTTTCATATTTAATCTGTACTGTACTCGGACAAAACCTAATCAAGAAAAGAAAACGCGTGTATTAAAACTATTATCTAAAGACAAAAAAAAGAGTTATTTTTAACATATGAAAAAAAAAAACAAAAACTGTCAGATCATGCAATACATCTTAGAACCAGTTAAACTTGACGTGCAATCAAAATCTAACACACATTCACACTCAAAAAGCGGACGACACTAAGACTTGTCAAACCTTTAAAAGTTTCCAAACTTCTTGGTGACGGTCGAGCTGGTCTCCGACTTGTGGGAGCTGGTCATCACCGACTTCCTCTCGATGGTCTCGGATGTTATGGTCTGTTTGGAGCCTCTTGTCTAAACTCTCCATCTCTCCTTCATCAAATCGGACGGTTTCTTCACTTTCGTCACGCTTGTAGTCGCTTGGTAATCCTGGAACTCTGAAGGTCTCATGAAAGACCGACTCGTGTCCGAGCTCAATTTGGATTCCAGCGTGTTAAATCGAGAATCGAGTGTACTGTATCGGGAGTCGTTATCGAATTTCGATAGCTCGTCGATTCCTTCGAGTTTGATCGGTTCGTACTTGGTGTTGGTACTCGTTAAGTTGACGGGAGAGGAGCTGTATACTTTAGTTGTAGTTACCTTCTGAGTTCCATTGGGTATCTCTTTTACTTCTGTTGTCGTTTCTTCAAAGAAGTTCGGCCCACCGTAGCTGTGTACATCCTTACCATATGGGGATGAGATCCTATCGTAATCAGGAGTGGGAGCTTTCACCAAGTCCACGCTTTTCAGATCTGCGTAGTCGGTCTTATCAAATTTGGACGGCGTGGAAGTCGCGAACGGTGATTTTACTTCTTGACGAGTTTCCGTTTTGAAGAACTCTGTTTTAGGGTAGCTCTGATAGGACTCGCTCTTCATAGAGTATTCTGAATGTTTAGTTCCACTGGGTATGGCTTCCGTGGACTTTTGGTGTTCGGAGAAACTTTGCCCAACTCCGTCCAAGGGGGAAGTCGGTTTTTTCAATGTGGAGTATATAGGTTCAGGTTTTTCATCAAATTTCAGTTCTCGCGCATTGAATTTAGGACTCATCGGCGGCACTTTTGGGGCATCGTAGCCATATTTCTGTTCCTTAGAGTAATATTGGTTTGAGGAGGACTCTAAATGTCTTTGCTCGTCTGTTTTGGAGTAATATTCGTTGATGGGACGCGGCGTGTCGTATAAGCGGGTCTCGTAGCTGAAATACCAGAGCTGTTGATTATTGTCGTTAGCAAATTATCCGACCCCCACCCACTGTTAGCCACCACCCATGCCATGCGCCACGTTAACACAAATGATTACTGATTAGCACATAAAGAAAAATCCTGATTGTCAATCAAAAGTCACTATCAATCAAATGTAATTTAAACTTTTTTGTTCGAATTTTACTTTGTCTAAGACGATTTTTTAAAGTATTACTGGTTCTATTCGAGATTTACAAACAAATGTTGTGTGTATTTAAAAATAAGTGCTCCCATTAAATTTAACGCGATTTAGTGGATAATAACAAAAAACATGTGAACCATTTATATTTGAACTAAACATTAAAAATTACATATAAATCTATTAAAACTTGCCACACTTAAAAAAAACAAACTTTGCTTATACCAAATGAACATAAACCCCCAAAATTAGACAAAATGTGGTTTGTGGTGTCTCTGGACAAAATACGACCCGATGAAATCTACCCCCCAGTGGTAAATAAAATGACGAACCCATCACTGCTTGTCGTTCCTAAGGAGGGAAGCGCGTCGCGGCGGCGGCGGAGGCCTCTCCGCTCTCTCCCTGCGGTAGAAAATTCTCTCCGCCTCACTCTCTACCAAATACGCGGTCCTCACTTGCGGCAGTTGCGAACTTTTGACGACAACCGTCTCCTCGCTCATGCTAGTCCTATTGTTATTACCGCATGCAGTTAGGGGAAAACTATTTTTACTTGTTAACGCTACTGGCATGTAAATAGACTATAATATAGAACACAAAAAAAAAAGATAATTTAATCGTCAGGGGGTTTCAATTATTTTAATTATAAATAAAAAACAAGCTAATACAGAAGGCAAGTGTTCAAATCTGTTACCCTGTTAATAAAAAGGCCAAAGTTATCTTCGAAATCTAATTGACTTGTCTAAATACATGCTTAATTTTATTATTAGAATTAATATTTACTATCAAAAAAAAGCAACACATTAAAAAAATTGTCAGTAAGTCTCACACTATGTCATATAAAAAAAAGCGACATAGAAAATGGCGGGAAACATACATAGATAAAAAAAAATACCGATTATATATGTATATGTACAGAACGATGTGCTTTATATAAATTAATAAAAAAAAATACAAGAATATAGAGAACGCGACAAGCGAATATAATACAGATTATATAAACACGGAAGTCAAACATATATTTTTTTATCATTCATGAATGGGAAGCTTTATTTAAAGCACTTACTTATCTGTCATCGTTCTGTCATTGACGGTTCTATTTCTGGAAATGAAATATCGGTATCAACAAAAATGCCTAGAGCCAACACATTGGGCCAAAGCTTTCACACTAATAAATCTAGACTGTATTTGAATCTTTTCTTATCTTCAGTCTTTTAGATAATGTTTAAGAGTTGTTAAAAAAGATCCACAGATGATGCTAATATATTGTTTTTCTTGTTTAATTCAAAATATAAAATGGCGTCGGTGTGTGTCGGCGTGTTGGCCCAACGCGTGCAGGCGCAAAATGTTGATAAAGCGTTGTATGGAGAAGATACTAATAAAAAGAGAAAATTTCACAGAAGAGTTTGTACAGATGTTTAGTATTTTGTTTTTCTATAAGATATAGATTCAAATAGGCATAGATCATCACGTATAAAACCTTTTAATTTTTACTAAGCTTTTCCTGTAATAATACAAATGTAATAATAGTTATATATAAGAGTTTTCAGTCTAGTTTTAGTTCTAACATCAGTCTGGTCTGTACAGGTTTGGATAAAAAACTCATGCGCTTAGATCTACATAAAACACCATATATAAAAAAATATGTTTTTTCGTTTTTTAAATATGGCATTTTAATTTAATTTTTTTATTTATAGACGACAAATAACAATCCAATTCGGACATACATTATTTAAATTTATAATTTAGACTTTTTATTTAAACATTATTTTTTTTTGTTTTATATTTAATAATAAACACAGATAATATATATCTTAAAAATAGACTTAATCTAAGGCACGTATGAGTGTGAAGGCACTTTTTACAGGCGATGTTATCGTCTGGTCCCGCAGCGTGGAAGAGAAGCATAGATTATGTTATTATAGTATTACAAAGAAAATTGAATATTTTATATAAAAAAACATAGTTATTTTTAATCTGTCTCATTGTATCATGCTCTATTTATTAAGAGAAGTTAAATTTAATGGCAAATATTAATCGTTAATTGCTATATAATGATAACTTAATGACAATTGATGATTAATAAATAAAAAAAAAAACCAAACTTACCGTGTAGTAAATCCCTCGTAATTTTGTTTCTGCTCCTCCAGTGGTCTAAAACTGGAGAAGGAGGGGCTTGGTGGTTCTTTATCCTCACGCTGGTAACCATTTTGTCCGTGAGAGGGTGTTGTTTGGCTCGCCTGCCCAAATGTTGGCGCAGTTGGCGACGTTGGTGTCCCGTTTATGGATTGGCTGAGGTTGGACACGTGTTGGGTTATGTTGGCGGTGTGTTGGCTTATGTTGGTTATGTTTTGTGTTGTGTTCTGGGTGGTGTTCTGGGTGGTGTAGGTACTGTTCGGACTGTATGTCGTGTTCGCAAAGCTGCTGTTTGGTGTTTTGAATCTGAAAATGTCAATAGTTTAATTTAGTTTATTTGCGCTACAATAAGTGTAAGTTAATAAATAATTTAAGCCATAAACAATGGCGTTCGCCAGATGTTATCCCAAATGCATCCATTACATTATCAAATCATTAAGAACTAAGGCCATCGTGGCGCAGTGGGACAGTGTCTGATCGTAACCGCGATTGGTTGTAGGTTTGATTCCCTCTCGATGGAATAATCATGATTAATCGCTCTGGTGAACAAGACAAGCAAGCCGTTGAGGTTCATCACCCAACACGCAATATCTCGAATTCGGATGCGGTATGGAGAACAAAGTGTCTTGTCACCAAGTTCTTTCAGACAACCCTGCCATGCCGGGGACAAAGGAAAAGCAAAAGATCCAGTAAACTCTTACCTATGCACCGTTTGGGTTTGAGTGTGGGAGGCATCACTAGAGTATCCCATGTGGTCTGTGTCGGTCTCGTCCCCGGACGCGCCTGACGCTCCGGAGGTGTCTCGCAGCTTGTACTTGGCCTGTCTGATGGCAGTGAGACGGCCGCGGGCTTCTTCCAACTCCTTCTCTATTCGGAGAACTTCAGACCTGTCGGAGAACGCAGGATGAGCAGTTGGTTAGTTATTGTCATGTTTTTGTAATAAATCTCCCAACCCTTCATCATGCACCTGCGGGGTACTAAGCTGAGCCCCACCACACGTACCTGGCGTCGATCTCCTGCGCGATGCCGCCCACCATGCGGCGGTTGAGCACGAGGCTGCGCTCGTCGTCGCAGGTGATGGCGTCCCGCGCCGCGCGCACCAGGTTGTCGGTGGAGCGGATGACCTGCGCGCCGGCGGCCTGCAGGCGGCGCGTGCTGTCAGCCGCGGGGTCCGCCTTCACCTTGCAGGCCACCAGCAGCTGCGCCGTGGAGGAGGCCACCTGGCGCGCGCTGGAGATGAGGCGCTCCTCGGAGGCGGCGCCCTGCACCAGCGCGTTGGCGGCCTCCACGAGCGCGTGCGCGGCCGCGGCCACGAGGCGTGCCGCCGACACCAGCCCCTCCGACCACTGCCCGTCATCCGACGAGGAGGCCGGTCGCCGCGCCACCGCGCCCTGCGACAAGTGCCTTCTTTGAATGCGTTCGACTCACGAAGGCTAAGCATTACTGTCATATGCATATTTTTTACCAAGCTCCAAGTACTAAAGTACAAAAAAGCACACCTGATCGATAAGCTCCCTCTGTGCCGCGGAAGCAGCTCGCACCAGCGCGGAGGTCGCCGCTATGATGGACTTTGCGGCTTCGAGGATCATCTCGTCAAAGTTCAAATTGTCGTCTGTCTCCTGAAAAGAAGTAATATATATATATATTATTTGATCACAGATTAAAAAAAAAACAATTTACACTGCAATAAGTTTATTTCGATGTGGCGCTATGAGAACGTACAGCTTAATATATAGCTAGAACGATTTAATAAAGTTACAGTTTCAAATTTTATACATAATTTTTTGTATATTTTTTTACTTATTATAACGCCTAAATATACTATTCACACACTTGACATAAGAAAAAATGAAAATATTATAAATATAATCAATGTCCCCGAGTGAGAATTGAACCCACAACCATCGTGGACACTGGACAACCATTACCATAAAGGAAATAATAAGAATCACTAGCTAGGCGAGATGCAAACAATTCGACCTAGTCGCATAGAGCGTATGGCTTAATTAGCTGAGAGCGAAGCGAGTTCGATTCTTGCAACGTTTAAAATTTTTACGCATTTTCTTATAATATATTGTATATATTCTGAATGTAATATTGATTTGTTGATGGATAAATTTTAAAACAAGGCGCAATTCTTCTTCGCACGACGACTGAGCCACGATCGATAGGTAATATGTTTGATTCCTGGGTGATACGAAAACAACCAAGAATATCAAACATATCTTACCGAAACGCGGCTTGTTTAACGCTCTTCTTTCTTCTGTTATCTTCTTAATTTTCCTCTCATCATATTTATTAACAAAATGTAAAAAGATATATGTTTTAAAATATAACATAATCTACCGCAGAGTTAATAAAGTCCTGAAGACCTGACAAGAACTGGTGCCAGACACTCAGCAGCTATCATTTTTACTGTTTATAATAATTTATCTGTGATCAAAAAAGATCCTTCGATCCAATAAAATATATTTAAAAGTCAATAAATAGAGTTAAAAAGAGTCAAACAGAGTATACAACAGGCTTACAGTCTTGGGCGTGACACGAGGCCTCAAGGCGTCCAGCTTCCGCGCGGCCGCGTCTATGGAGGCGGCGGCGCCCAGCAGCTCCTGCTCCGCGATCACCGTGGGGTCTGCCGGGTCCACCCACTCGGAACCTAACATACGCCAATCGGTATTATACGTTACACACTAGCTGTGCCCGCGACTCCGTTCAGCTATCTGCCTGTGATAGTCCCGTTAAAGTCGGTACAACCGTTTCAGAGATTGGCCAGAATAAAGTGACAGGCTGACCATAATTATTAAAAAATATAAATAATCAAAAATTGGACTCTTCCAGTGTAAACATAGAGGCACTTAGCTCTGTATAATTCTTATAAGCTTAGCTTTAAGTACTGAAAATACCACAGGTGATTTGAAAATGTAATTATATCTTGCATACACCTATACAGTTCAAACTTAGTGTAAAGACACTCTGCTCTCCGCTTACCTTTAAGTAAGTCCGCAACGGCCAGCATCTCGGCCACGGCCAGCGCCACGTTGCGCGACAGCTCGGGCAGCTGCGCGCGCGCGTTGCCTAGCAACGCCGTCAGCAGCGCGCCGTACGCGCGCGCGGCGCAGCACGTGCTCTCCAGCGTGCGCGCGCGTAGCTCCTCCGTCTCCGCGGAGTGCGCTGCGCCCTGGTGGGGAGACATTTGATAAAGAGAGAGAGTGACACTCTGTTGTACATTTTCTTTAATACTAAAAAAGTGTAACGTCTTAGGTTTGATGGGATTTAAATACCTTCGCCGCCGACAGCATGTCCAGCACGGTCCTCCTGCCCAGGTTGGCAGCCGCCACGAGCTGGTCCTGGCCTGCCGCGGACACGGCGCGCGCGGTTGCGGCCGTCATGAGGCGCGTGCAGCGCACCAGCTCCTCCACCGAGGAGGTGTTCTTGGGCGGCGAGGGCGACATCAGCACCTGCTCATTGCACACACAGATTAGTGTTACGTGTTTGTATATTAAATAATTTAGATCATTGTAAGAAATAATGACGACTTAAGGTTGTGTCATCGAGAATTTGTGTCTCTCAAATTCAAAGGCTGATTATCTAGAAACCCTGGAACCAGCGCATCAGACATAATCTGCTAACCACATGGGTAGTGATTGTAGTTGGAATTCTATACAACACAATAATTTCTTCCTTTCTTCATTGTTATATTTAAACAATCTCTAAATTCATAGAAAATTAAAAAGAAAATATATTTTTTCAAGCTTCAACGCTTTATCCCTAGCGTGTTACTCAGAGAACGCATAGCACCAAAATAATCACATATATAAACTTAAACAATCTAACGGAATCAAACACCATACCTCGATCTCCTGAGATATAGCCTCAATGGTAGACTCGAGCGCTCTGTATCCGCGCGTGTGTTCGTCCTCCACCGCCTTCACTGTTTTTAACAATGACGTCACATTTGTCACCATCACCTTGAATATAACAAAACATTTTATTTCACATTTAAACGAAGTCAAAAAAACTTTGTTATAAACTATTTAAATAAAAAAAAAACAAAAGCTTAGGGTTGCCAACTAAGTTAGGGCAAACGATGAACGGGATACAACATTAAGAGAAAAAAAAACACCCAGTGCGAGAAAGCTCATGCCATAGCGGGAAACCCATAAGCTTTCAACCATAGATACATAGATAAATAAAAAGCTCGTTTATATGTCAATATTGGACTTCAAAGCTCCGCTGTGAACCACCTCTTTCGAAGTCGGTTAAAATGAAAGCTTTTGGCTTTGGTTATACAATTGATGGTCGTAACCGTGATATGAATGATAGGCGAAATGTGTTTAGGGGGGTTACATTATAATTGATTATGTATACCATTATATTCGCAAATACAAGCTACTAGCAGAAAAAATATCAAAAATAACTTAAAAATATATATTAGTTCGTAAATATAACTAAAGTACAACAAATTGATGACATTACTTTATTTTTTTTCATTTATAATTCGTAATGACACAAAAAGGAACACAATGTTTTGCACCTCTGGCTTAACCATGTTAATATTAAAAAAAATAACAATATACAAGAAAGGAAGAAGACACAAATAAACTGCATCACACACAAACGGACAGACAACTAAACACATTTCTGACATCGCATGATTTTTTATATATATATAATAATAACTCGGAATGAAGTGGTGCTGAATGGTTCAAGCTCGTGAATTTTGAATGTCAAAAATACCGTTTAAGTACCAATTAAAAATCAAACTTGACCATCACATTTCTTTTATTCAATAATTTTCAGATACCAACATCTAGACAGCAGCTGTGTCTGTTCACTAAATAAGTTGCGATTAAAAACAAGCCGTCATCTTTATGAAAGATTAAAAAGCTTAATAATTAATTCTGTGAATTAAAAAAAACATATCAACAAATAACAATACAAAATACAAATTGGGACTTAAACAGGCAACAATTTTCACCACGAGTTAATTGATACGATGGAAGCTATCGAAAACACCATGCCATCGCGTGCTTCGGATTAGATGGACATTTTCAGTAATAAATAGTTCTGACCGATTCGTTGTTCCCCTGAGTTGCCTCTTCTGATTCATGGAAACGTGAATTTTGGACCTCATTCAACATCTTTAATTGTTCTTCCATTCTGCTATTTGGACGTCTTCTTGATCTATCTTCTAGAATAGATCTAATTCTTCTTATAGTTTCCTCGCTGGTGTCCTCTTTGTTGAGAACAGCTTCGTAAAACTTCCACCAGTTATCAATACTTCCGAACTGTTGTTCTCTGTTTTTTAGAATATCCTCGTAGATCTGCCACCAGTTGTTTGCGTAATATTCCATCGGATATGTTCTGGTCAGGTCGAAAATTTCCAGATTATTTTTGGAATTTCGTTCGTTTGCCTTCAATCTTTTAAAGGTATTGTCTTTTGAGACTGTTGTTGAGCTGTAGTGGTTTATATTTCTAGTCAAATTATGTTCGGTGTTCAGGTTCAGTGTAACAATCCTATGGTACGTGGGATGAGCTGACTGTGTATCTTTGCCTCTGACTGTCTCACTTCTCCTTGTCTCGCTCTTATACTTCCTGATTATTTCTTTATAATACTTCTCTAACAAACACAATTCTTCGTAAGTATATTTAGAGATGTCTATTTTAGTATAGACGTTTAGTATATCTTCAATGTTTACGACTTTTTTTTTTCGTCCTTCAAAATTTAAGTTAGACAGTAGTTTCAGTTGCTCTATTAGAGGATCGAAACCTTTGTATATAATAAAATCTTTTTTTGCAAATTCTATTAATTTCAGCACCATGTCCTCATATTTTTGGTCGTACTCCAATTCTTTTTTAATTGCTTGTGATCTATCAACTTGTTCTATAAAACTTTGTAATGTTTCTTTTTCCTTGTAATACTTGTCCATTTCTGATTTTATATCTTCTAAAACCAATTCGTGACCACTGAACCGCTCGAGCTCGAGCCTAGTCTCCTCCATTTTCTCCAGATTACGCTTGGCCAGAGCTTTCCACCATTCCGTGTCATCTTTAAACAAATTCCAAAATTCAGTTTTATTTTCTTGAGGAACATCAATATTTGACACCTTATGATCTTTAACAGGAACAATATTTTGTACATCTATTTTGTCTTTCGGTGACTTTACATCACTAGCATCAGGTGTTTTGATTTCCAAATTAACGATCAGATTAATAGGTTTGACTTTTTTGACTTTGAATACGGGACTTTTAAGTTTAGCTTTTTCTTTGTCTAACTTTGGCCTTTTGTTAACACTGTGTGTATGTACAGAACTTGTTATAGTATTTTTAATATTTTCATTGACGACATCTTGCCAGTCCAAGTCATCCATAACTTGAGATAATCTCTTCATTTCACTATTCAATTCAGAGCTTTCTTTTTCTTTTACTTCAGCGTGTCGTCTCTTTCTATTATCAGCTTTATCTAAACTATCGAGATATAAATCGATCATTTTGCGAAGCTCTCCCAAAAAAATAGTCTCCCCATATTTGACCACACGCCAGTCCATATCGAAGAGACTATTTCTTGCGGCCAAGTTATATTTTGTATTTACATCATCATTCTGCGTTCTGGCGGTTGGTTCCGCCATCTTGCTTTCTATATATGTAATCATTTCTTCACAGCTGTCATGGAAAATGGAGGGTGACACGTCATCATCATGGCTGGAATAATCTAGAAGCTTTACCAATTCTTCTTCTTGATCAGATTGGAATATATCAGTTTCAGAGTCACACGAATTGTAATCTCTGACGTTGACGGACCGCCGCTTGCTCCTCGGCAGGGTGTTAGTCTTTATGGGTAGACTCCACCGCTTCGGGTCGGACAAACGCTAAAGGCAACAAAAAAAAGTCCAATATTGACATGTACGGACGGACACAAATGAGCACATGTGTATATATATAGTGAGTAATAAGAAATTTACAATAAAAACATAATATGTGAAAAAAATACAGATTTTAAATTGAATTTATTTTTTAGTAATAATAAAAACACATTAATCGCAGCTTCCTTAAACACATTTACTTACTTGTATCAACTTTAAAATAGCATAAATGTCTGTCTATTAAAGTAGACATGTCATATCTATAAAATGTTATGTATCATACATACATGAAGCCTTAAGTTGTAGGGGGTCAGGTGGCGAAAACCCTGGAATTTGGGACAAATAATGGAGATATAAAGTGTCAAAAGGGAGACTAAAGCAAGTTGGATTAGTCGGGGCAGATTTAGGAGTGGAGGGACAGTTTATAGGATAATAGGTGGACGTCAGTTTGTGGGGCAGATGGGGTTAAATCATAGGTCAAGTAAGGTTTGTTTTTAGTTCCATTGAAGTCAACCGGTAAGATGGATCCAGAAAATTTACAAAGGTATACAAACTGACTGTAGAAGAGGAGGGAAACATGACTTGTTGGGGCAGGCGGTACCTTGGCGGCGTGCTTGAGGCGCTGCATGTCGGGGTGCGCCACGTGCTTGCCGCTGGCGGCGGCGGTGGCGGCGGCGAGGTCTCGCAGCGCGGCGGCCGCGTCGCGCGCCGCGTGCAGCACAAGCACCTGTGGCTCCGCGCCGCCCGAGCTCAGCGATGTCGCGCCCTCCTTCACCACCTCGCATAATTGCACTGTTCACACACAACACATCAAATATTGCCGTTCACAATAATTAATAAACACGTCAAATATAATGTGTTTCTTTTCAAAATGTCTGTTTGAAAATATAAATACTGAGTTACAATTGTTTATCAACTAGTAATAATCTGTTTTAAACATTTGTGATTATAAATGACGTTACAAGACTACATTTTAAATAGTGTATATGAAAATCAAACTTAACAAAGTTTCTATATAAATCCCTCACCTATAGTAGTCACTGCACTTTGAGCAGCAGCCGCCAACTGATCTTGACTTCCGGCAGCACCGCCCACCAGGGTTTTGGTGTCCTCCACCAGGGTTTTTGCTGTCTTGAGTATGTTTTCACGATGATTGGAAAACGTGTCGCCTTCTTTGTCTGACTGGAGAGTACCTGATGAAGAAGCGGGTTTTATTAAGTTATTGTTAAGGAATCAATGTTATTATTAGAAGTTATGGACGCGAGTGATATTTAATTGTCCCAATTAAACTCAGATTCCAGCCGTTGCTTTACTTCTTTCATTTAAAACATCTAAAAATATGGAATTATCAATATAGCTCACCAGCACTCGCAAACAGTATGGTGGTGTCCAGGTCCCCCAGGATGGTGGCGATGGTGGCGGCGGCGTCGATGCAGGCCTGCGTGCCGCGCGAGCCCGCCTGCAGCGCCGCCAGCACCGCCACGGCGCGCTCGTTGACGCGCCGCGCCGCCTCCGCCACGCCGCGCTGGTTCTGCGCGATGGCCGACAGGCGACAGTGGCCGGCCGCGCGCACTGCGCCCGCCACCGCCTCGCCCAGCTCCACCGCCGCCACGCGGATCCTGGCCAATGGAAGTCGTCATTAAGAATCTAACCAATCATTACATTTATTACAATTTACAAAAGGCAAGCACTGACATTCGTCCCTTAAAAACAATAAAAAACTAAAACAAAAGCGCACCTATTAGCGATGTCCGCGTTGGGCGTAGTGGCGGATGCGCCCACGCTGTCCGCCGCCAGCTTCTCGTACTTGTTGCACATCTCGTTGCCGACCTCCACTAGCTTTGAGGGTTCCGTCGCGGACTTTGCCGTCTAGTGTGAAAAACCAGAATCTACAACCTTCGCAAACATACACTCATATATGTAAAAAAATGTCACAATAAATTAAATCATACCATATCCGTGGCGAGTCTGGCGATGTCCTTAGCAAGTCCCACCATGCGCGTCTGGTAGTCCACGAACGAGTCAGCCTCGTCGTACGAGCCAATTAGCGACATTCTGGTGATAGACAAACAAACACAAATATATCAATTATTGTTGAAAATAAGTATATATATATATATATATAAAAGGGTTTGTTTGTATAAAAGGGTAGTTAAGAGATAATTTATTGTCAAATCACGCTCTCCACTTGCCACCCGCATTCGAAACATTGTGATTTGAGTGGCGGAACTCAACGCCGCGCTTTGTCTTAGGTACCAGAGCGGAGAAATGAAAATTAATTTAGATATAATCTTTCCTCAGGGTGTCCGAATCGAACTCACAACCAACCGAAGTATAAACTTCTCAATATTTCCCACGTTTTCAAATTTAGTGAAAGAAACGAAAAAAATATTAAATCCAGAGGCCATGAATATTATGCGTAAAATAAGAGATTTAAAGATGAAAATCTGTATATAACGGAAATCTGTATATAAGTGTTTTAAAAAAGTAGCTGGGACGATATTTTTAACATTTTTTTAAGTGTTATTAGTACACTTAGGAAATTGAAAAAGACATATTTAGAAAACGTATAAAATATTTGAACGTAGCGCGATTCCGTTCCGATAAGCCGTTTCAACCTTGAACTTTTTCAAGAGGCGCAGGTTTAAATCCCGGTGCGTTAAAATTTTTATACGTTTTCTAAATATGTCTAGCTGGGACGAGTTACACTTTACACGACGGTCGTTAGTTTGTAAGTTACTTAAGAAAATATCGGAGTTTCCCTGGTCCGTTCAATGAACCAACTCCTAAGTAAATGGCTATTACATTATTTAGATTTTATAAATACTTAATTATAAAATGTGGAGAACGGAGTGTCTTGGCACAAGGTTCTCTCCGACTATCCTGCCGTGCGGAGAAAAGCGTGAAGCTGTATATATGTAAATATAATAAGTCCATTGTACAAATTGTAGCTTTGTATCATAACATATCTGTTATTACTACGATTTGAACCTTCTACCCTTGATCTAGAAAACCAATCACGATACTAGAATGCTCAACATACGCTGCTTACAACACGTTCAAATTATAAATAAGCTATTCATTACAACTTTACTAATGGCCAAAAACAAATATTATATATAGCACTTATAGAAAAAACGAATAAACAACACTTAGATTAAAAAATCATCTATTTAACGAATATTGTTTAAGAATAATAACACACAAACAATAAAAACACAACTTCTTTACACAAATAACCAAATATTTTCCAATATATATTCACAGTTATCCAATAAAAAGAAACACCATGTATAACAAAACATTTGATATACAACACATTTTTTTATAAATAATTACCTATTTTTATCTATAAATGAGTGTAAAAAGAGAATAATTTACAATACAAACACTGTCTGGGCCGGTTAGTGACGCGATGCGCGAGATGCGCGGCGATGAGGTCACTGCCACTAATTGTACCAGATTCTCTCATAACGGAGAATTATTTTAAGATGTTTTTTGTTTTTAATACGTTAAAATAATTTTATTTGAATTTTCTTGAAAGCAGGTTCAAATTGAGGTAAAAACTTAAAATGTATATATTATTTCAAAACTTATTTTAATAGAATATAAATTATCCTCGATTTATTTCAAACGACTTATTTATGGTTACGTTATTAACCTTTGGTTTATTTTTAGCTTATGAGATTTACTAATAAATAGTAGTGCTTGTTTGTCTGTTTATCATCACATCATCATAAAACTTATATTGCTTAACAGATTTTGATACACCAGCTGCACGCTTCTTTCCGCATACCAAGGTAATAAGGGGGGCGAACTAGCTTAGTGTCAAGACACTCCGTTCTCCGGTTTCCGTATAAATTCAAAATATTGCGTGAAGTGGACGCGTAGCTCAACGCCGCGCTTCGTACTTAAAGAGCGGTGAGATGAAATTCTTTTAATATATAACCAATTCCTCGAGAAAGGTACAAACTCACAACTAATCACCAAAATGGGCACCAAGATACAGATTACTATTATATATATATATGATATCTGATAATATAGTGTCAAAACACTCACAACACACTTTACTTTATGATCGTTTTATAGAACTTTCGAGACATTGCGTATCAGAACTAAACGCTGCCCTTTGCTCAACAACAACAACTTTCACTTGACAGGAAGACGAATCCAAAAACGCGTATATATACATTTATATCATAAACGAGTAAACGTCCGGCGTCACAACTAGTCTATAGTATACATTTTGGCGCACGTCCAGCTCGGCCTGGTGCTCGACTCGCGGCGATGACCTAAGAGCTACAAAGTTAGCTAACTAACACAGATGCGTCTGCATACATATATATATATATATATACATTTTTTTTTAGCCTCAAGTTTCAGTTTCAAGACAGTTTCAAGACACCCCGTTCGCCAGGCACCACCCGAAATCAAGAGAAATCAAGACATCGCGTGTTCAGTGGCGAAACTGAGCGCCGCGTTTTTTCTTTCAAGTACCAGAGCGAAGAAATGAAAATAATTTATATACTATATAATCGTTTCCCACGAGAAAAACAAATCTAACCCGCGGCCATCGCTTGTACAATCAGACGCTGTCACACTGCGGCACGACGGGCTCCTGCTTCTTATTGTTAGCCTTAGCCTTATTATTTTTTCATTCAATTTAGTTGACGGAACTCAACATTCGCGTATTCACTGCTCGCCTAGTACCTCTACACAATTCTTGAATACATATTATATACTTATATACAAAAAACACACTCTTATTCTATCATAAGGCAAACCACAGTACACCGCCGCCTCCTAGTCTCTAATTCCCTGGTACCTCCCTCCCACCTGCATCAAGCCACCAGCAGCACGACCCCAGCCTACTCCTCGTCACCTTTAATTCCCTGGTACCACCTCTCTCATCTTACCGTCATTCAGTAAGGCGGTGCACACGGTAAGTCCATCCATCAACAACCAAACCAAACTTCTCGTGGTCTCTTACACCCTAGTACCCCCCACCCTTCACTCACCGGTGCTCAGTGAGGCGTGCCACAGCGCGCGCCACGCTCTCCAGCAGCGGCCCGACGGCGCCGCGCTGCGTGCTCAGCTCGCGCACGTGCGCGCCCAGCTCGCGCAGCGCGTCGCGTGCTAGTGTCGCCTGCGCGTCCACTTCCGCGTGCGCGTTGGTCGCCTGTGATGTTTCAAAACGTTTATGCAAATATATATATAAAAAAAATAATAATAATATTGTACGAATGGGGCCGAATTGGTCAATTATTGAGGAGACAACCGGTTCCAATTTCATTTGAATTCGAGACCTTTTAAGTAAATATCTTATTTAAAAACAACTTTTCAATTTATGAATGAAAGTTCCTAGCAATATATTTTTACAAAATTTTTTAAAGTGTTATTTGCAGGTTCAAATTCAGCTGCGTTAAAATTTTTATACGTTCTCTAAATATGTCTAGTTCCTGGCAAGTTTTAAAAGAATTTTGAACTCTATGACGTCATAGTGATAATATCACTTAAAGCTCCTTTCCGACAAATAACGATGATGAAATCATAAATAAAAAAAAGGAAATAAAGAACGACAATTGAATATATATAAGTTAAACGATAAAGTCACGTGTTACGGCTAAGTTAAGTAAGTACCCGCGGGTTGCCGGCGGCGTCGCGCGCCGCGTGCACGAGCAGCGCCAGCGTCTCCAGCACGGTGCGCGCGTGCTGCAGCAGCGCCGTCTGCACGGGCGCGGCCGTGGTGTGTGACGCCGCTCCCGCCGCGCCGGACACCATCGGCTCCGCGTACGACACCTGCGCCAGAACGCACGCACACACACGCACACAGTTTAACAGTTAATAAATATTAATAAGTAGCTGAGTATCGAGCTGTTTTTGTTTACTGTAATTCAAATTGATTTTTGCGCGCACGTTATAGAATCATCGAACGGACCATAAAGCTTCCACCGGTTCGGAAGGTAGTTCTGCTGAGAAGAGTCAGAGATAAACTCAACATTTGCTCTTTTCAAATACAAAATTTACAATTTTATCATTTAATACAGCCAACTCCCCATTTAGAAATGATCGATTTAGATAAAAAAATGTAATAAATTTTTTCCACTATAGGTCCAAGAGTTATCAATAAAAACTTAAAAAAAAAAGAAACAAGTCATACGAGCTGCGTGACAGCGTGCCCCAGGTTCTCCGCCTCGCTGCGCGCCGCCAGCCGCAGCGGCTCCAATCTCTCCGACATCTCCGCCGCGCTGTTCTCTATTTGCTCGGAGTAGCCTGGTGGAGAATTGTTCAATGTCGTTAATTAATTAGTGCGTGATTAATCAAGGCGTGGAGTCACTCCATGCGTGACTGACAGACAATGACTGGAAATTTGGCATGCAAGCTTTTTGGAGAGTCTAGATGTACATTTGAAGTATGAATCCTAAAGGCGAAATTTAGAAGACTGGTTTCTTTAAAAATCTATGAAATGAGAATGAGAATCCGAGGATCGTTATGGCAGTTGAGAAATCAAAGATGCAATTGCCAGTTCCAACGTTCAGGACCAGGGATAAGGAGTGCGTAGACGCGCACTCACCCTGCAGCGTGTTGGCATGGCGCGGCTCCAGCTCCTGGCTGACGGCCTGCAGCGCCGCCTGGTCCAGCGCGCGCAGCTGCTTGTTCAGCGTGTCCAGCGCAGACGTGCACTCGCGCTGGCCTGGGGCTTTCTCTCTGATATTGACAGAATTGCATTTATATATTACATAGTTAAATATTTTATACATGTCTAGCGCGTGTCGTACCGTATATTGGTGACGAGGCCCTTGATCGTGTCTGACACCGCCTTGCTGTGCTGCGCCAGCTCCTGCCACTGCGCGCGGTCCGAGCAGTTCAGCGCCAGCGCTCGCGCCGCCTCCACCATCGCGCACGACTCCGTGATGATGTCGCTGCACAACACACACGTCAGTTAGCGGCCGGCGGGGGAGGGGAGTGCGTGCGGGGCAGCGGGGGGCGGGGGAGGGCGGTCTCACCGTCCGCAGTGCAGCACAGCCTCCTGGTTGTCGCGCGCCTGCTGCGAGATGCGCGCCGGCACGGCCGCGAACTCGGGGCTGTCGGCGAACTCGCGCACGCCGCGCACCGCCTCGCGCAGCGGCAGCGTGGCGGCGGCGCAGCGCGCGCGCGCCTCGGGCGAGCACTCCGCGTCCAGCGCCTTGATGGCGCGCACCAGCACGGACGTGCAGCTGGCCACGTCCTTGGCGGCCTGCACGAAGTGCCGCTTGGCGGCGGGCGCGGCGCAGCGCGCGGACGCCTCGCGGCAGGCGTGGCACAGCGCGCTAGTGTGCTTGGCCACCTGCGTGGCGGCGGCGAGAACGCGCGGCTCGGGCGCGGCGGGCTCGCACAGCGCGCGGCAGGCGGCGTCGATTGCCAGCGCGGCGCGGGCCAGCGCGGCCTGGTCGGCCAAGCCGGGCCGCGCGGCGGCGGAGGTCTCGTCGGCGGCGGCCACCAGGTAGGCGGCCTGCGCGGCGCCGTCCACCAGGCCCAGCACGGCGGCGGCCACGGCGGCCACGGCGCGCGCCAGGCCGTCGGGCTGCGAGCGCTTGACGGCGGAGGCCATGCCCGACATGCCCTCGCTGAGCATCTTGCTGTGCTCCACCACTGCGTCGAGGCACGCGAAGTAGCCCAGCTCGGACAGCGGCTGCGAGGGCGCGCTGAGCAGCGGCCGCGCGGCGCTCATCCGCAGGATGGCCGCGCTGCACTCCTTCTGACCGGGCGCCGCGCGCGTGCACACGTCCACCTGCACGGACGGACAGCATGCATTCTATTACATGTATTTGTTGCTTTCTCAATGACGTCATATGAAAGTATATCGAAGTCTACGCACCAGGTCGTTGATGCTGTCGGTGACGGCGCGCGCAGCAGCTGCCAGCTGGTTCTTGGCGTTAGGTTGACTCAAGTCCTACAAACACAAACGCTAGAGCTAGATATTATCTCCACAAGTTAAATTCATCATTTTGCAGACCAAAAACCCAAATGAATTTGTTCTCTAGAATATAATAACTTGCTCACCTGACTGACTGACTTGGCAGTTCCGAGCAGTTTCGATGAGTTCACGGTAACCGTCTTCAGAGAGTTCACCATTTGAGTTCTACTCTCGACCTCCTGTATATTTTTATTAAAACAAAATTTACTTAATTCATATAATGTATGTATAACTTATTTCTAATATCTTATCCATTACCATACAACAATAAGTTATGATTTTCAAATAAATTTTATATTACTTATTAAATACCTAATAAAAATAAAAAAAAAACGATTGTGTCCACAATAGTAGTTTCAATCGTATTTGAAAATAACACAATCATCTACATTAACTCAATATCGTACCACAACAACCCACTTTATAGCCACACACACACGCATATATATATATGTATTAAAAAATGCTCAATACCTCAGTATATCCAGCCATTTCCAAACAAACGCCGGCAAGTCGATCAAACGCTGCGTGGAAGTCTGCAGCTCGTGAGGGCAACTCCCCACCCCCCACGTCCTCTCCGCTCTCGGCGCCAACCACGCCGGTCACCACTCCCGACGCCGCGCTGTTCAGCTCGACGGCCGCCGAGTTCAGCTCCGTTTGGAGCTCGCTGTAGGAGGTGGGAAAACAAAAGTTTTAAAAGAAAAGAACATTTGTATATAATTTATTTACATATCACATGAGATTTGAACTCACCAGTTTAGACTCTTAACCGAATACCGTTACAACAATGTATGTACATATATATAAAAACACATTACCCATAATTCTTTTCAGTGTGGGGGAACTCTCCCATGTCGAGCACGTCCAGGGTCTGGTTGATGCTGTCCATCGCAGCGTCTAACTCTGCGTGTGATGGCACCGCTTCGACGGTCTGTTCGATTCCCTGTTGATACGAAATGTTACAGTTATTCTTATTTAGTTTTTCACTTATTTTCAAAATTGAGATATTGACATCTTTATATTAGAGTAGCTGCATAGTCCACACTTTTGTGTTAAAACTAGACTGAATTAGCTAAGCACATCTATTGTGGTCCCTGAGAGAAACTAACGTATGTAATAACGAGTTCAAATCCTACACTTATTGCAACAGTCAACCAAAAGTCGACAGGTAGTATAAATAGCAATATATTTTACAAAAAAAAATATGTTCATTTCTCCGTTCTGATATCCAAGACAAAACGCAACATTGATTTCTGCCAAGTGGCATCAAGCGATAACGGGGTGAATTGACACTAGGCTTTTCACACTTTAGCTGCAAACCTACTATTTAGCCATCTCTCTCTAATAACCTATACCTGTCTCTCTCTCTCTCTCTCCCCCTATCCACCCTACAGCGTACCTGTGACACTTCCTTGGCCAGAGCGAGCACTTGCGTCGGATCGTTGTCGGGTCCTTCTAGTTGAGTCCTGACGGCCTCTACCAGTTTTAGCGAGGACATCATTAGCTGTTGTCCCGACGTGATAACTCTGAAGGTAAATATATAATGTTAATTAATTGTATTATATTCAAGGTGGTACTTGGTATTTGGTGTTTTTATTTCTCATTGAGGTAATGATTGAAATATCAAATGTTGTAATACTACATTAATATATTAGAAACACTTTTCGTTTAAAGTTCAAGTTTAAAACTGTCATATATACGAAAAATGATATGTCAGTTATATCAACAGTGTGAGATTCTTGGCTAAATTAATATTTTACACAGTGAGAATTTGAATATTTTATTATCTAAAAAAATACAAGATATTTTTAATTTAAATAGGTCTGTATTATAAATAGTCAGTATTGTCAGTTCAACAAAAACCTTTATTTTTTATACTAAGAAGGGCAAAAGAAAACTAATTTAAATAATACATTTCGCCCACCCACGTTCCCATTTAAAAAACAAACTTTGCTTAAATTTATAATTCAAGTTGTATTTTTTAAGTGAGTCAACTGACCCTACAGACTCCACTTTAGAACTACGAGACTACTACGGCACCTGAGCTGGTAGTGCGCGGGCGCGGCGGCGGCGGCGGCTCGCAGCGGCGGGCCGGCAGCGTCGCAGGGCGGCGGCGCAGTGGAGTGCGCAGCGGCGCCGCGCGGACTCGCTTCCCTACAGACTGCGCCGTCGCCGACGCGGCCGAGCGGGACGCGCGCCGCAGCGCATGCGCCGCCTGCTCCGCCTGCACGCACACAAACACACACATTACGCCTCATTCTCAACATCCCATCACACATAACGGTAGCGTGGTCACTAACGCTCTCGCCGGGCGCGGGGCGCAGCTCGAGCGCGCGCGCCGCCCGCTCCAGCTCGCACAGCTCGCCGTGCAGCGCGCGCAGCACGTCGGCGGCGGCGTCCAGCTCCGCGCCGCGGCCGGCGACGCGCGCGTGCTCCGCGGCGGCGCGCAACTCCGCGCAGGCGGCGGTGAGGCGGTGCGTGGTGTCGGACAGCTGCTTGGCGGCGGTGGCGTCGCGCACGGCCGGCAGCGCGCCTCGCGCGGCCTGCACCACGTGGCCGCTCGTCTGTGGCATTCATGGACATTGTAATAACAAGATAGACAAAGACAACAACTGTGCGAGTGCAAGCGACCTGCAGGAAGCCCTCGGCCTCCGTGATGAGGTCGATGTGCGCGGCGGGGTCGTGCGGGCGCGCGGCGGCGGCGCTGGCGGCGGCGGACAGGCGCGGCGTGCGCGTGCGCATCGCCTCGCACTCGCTCGCTAAGCTCTCCTGTGCACAGTGTAACAAATCAATATCAAAAATCTTCATCAACTTCCCTACGTAACGAGGTGAGGACAGAAAAGCGGTAATTATCAATTACATTAATAAATATCGGATTTATAAAATCGTCTTAAGATTTAAGCTGTTAATGTTGTAATTGTTTAAAGTACAATTAGTAAAAAAATATTACAATTAACTTTGTCAATTCTAAATTAAAAAACAATTTATGCCCGTACCGTATCATACAAGTAACAGAATAAAAAAAATCGTTATATATTTTTACCAATAAACGTATAAACTGACCTGTGAATATTTGTTGGTGTTGTACTGTGCCGCGTTGTGGGCGGACGTTATCAATTGCGTAGCACTGGAAGCCGCTTGCCGAGCGCACTCCTGCGGGAAGTGCACATAGCGTTATATTAAAAAAAACAAACACCAGACACTCCCCTCCACCTCCGTCCACGTCCGCGGTGCCGTACCGTGAGGCGTGCGGGGCCGGCGGGGCGCGCGGCGTGCGCGTGCTGCGCGTAGTCGGCGGTGATGAGGCGCAGCTCGTCAGCTGCGCGGCGCAGCGCCACCTGCCGCGCGCGGTCCTGCGGCGCGGAGGCGCAGAGGCGCGCCGCCTCCACCATGCGCGCCGTGGCGTCCGCCAGCAGCTTGGCCGCCGCCAGCAGCTTGCGCTGCGCCGAGGACGGCTGGCTCTCGGCCTCCGTCTGGTTTGGAGTTCAAGCACTCGGATTACATATTAATTTCTTCTCATCTTTAGATCAAAATACTTTAATCTTTAGTTCACAGACGAACACCTTGAATTCTAATTGAAAACTAATAACTCTATTCCGGTGAGCCCGCACTAACCTTGATATCAGCGATGAGCCTGGCCGTGGCCTGCCCCAGCAGCCGTGCACGCCGCACCATCTCTGGCGCATCGGGTGCATCGGCCACCCGCTCGCTGGCACACATCACGCTTTCCACTGACTGCTCCATGACCGTCGGTCGGGCGCGCCGGTCTGAAGGAGTAATGGTGTTAACGAAAGAAGCCACACTCGGAAGAACCGCCTCCACCGGAAGTGGAACTCACCGACATCGCAGTGCGCCAGCAGCCGCTCCAGCTCGTCGGAGACCCTCTGCGCGGCGGCGGAGAGCTGCTCCACGCCGGGCGCGGCGCTCTCCGGCACGAGGCGGTGCCGGCACGCGCCCACGAGGCGCTCCACGGCCTGCGCCACCTGCCGCGCCGCGCTGCACAGCTGCTCGCGGCACTGCGGGTTGTGCAGCGTGGGCGCCACCACCTGCCACCACTCGCACGGTCAACCACCTACCATCTGCCACCTTGCATTGCACTGACATCATTTTTTATGCCTAGGCTATATTCACTTTCCGGACTTTGCAAACACATATCATTTGTACACTAGTGATTTATAAAACCACCCCTATACCAAAATTGTACTCCCTTTTGTGTGTGTGTGTTTATTGATATCATCATTTTAGTGTAATTTTGTTATAAATAAATAAATAAATAATAATATGATGATTTATCCTATTTTTTTTTTATTATAACTTCACGCTTTTCGCATGGCAGGGTCACAGATAACCTAGTCAACCAGTCACTCTGTTCTCTATTTTCCGCCCAAAATCTAAGTCTACTGTTGAGTAGCGAACTCTGCTCTGCTCTATTATAGCAAAATGAGAAACAACAAAGAAACGGGGTGAAGCGAGCGTACCTTGGCGCAGGCCACGAGCTGGCTGGTGGCGAGCGCGCAGTGCGTGGCGGCCGCTATGATGGTGTTCTGAAGCGGCTGCTCCTCCTTGCACTGCGCCGCCACGTTCTTGGCCTTGAGGACGAGCGCCGCCGTGGTGTTGGCGACCGCCTTGGCCAGCGACAGGAGGATGTCCTGTTTGGGACATTGGAAATTACCAGGTTAGGTCCTATCAATATAACGAAGTTTAAGTTAAATTTGGTACAGTGGTTACGAACCCGTGGCCCGTTTAACAATTGAACGCGTTTATTCAAATTACAGTTCATATAAAAATTTTGCCCGTTGTTAAAAAAGGTTGCTCACCCCTGATCTATACAAATAAGTTGTAACAAGCGTAAAAGAGTTTCGACGTAGCTCGATAACCACATATAGCTTAGTTATCTAGAGTGCTTGGATATTACAAAAGGCGCGGGTTCAAATCTTACGACTTGTAACATAACACTTTAAAATAATTAAACTATTATAATACACTTGTATAACTTAAGTGTGAGTATTTTTGTTCCATTTCATAGATCCTTGAATCAGTAAATCTATAAGACAATAAGGCAACTATTGCCGGATAATTGTTAAAAACAAGAAAATTGTGTATGTACTAAATTTAATTAAAATATAATTATATATTAAAAAACCTTAATGTCCCCAAACACATTTAGTTTTTTCCAATATTATTATATTTTAAGTACTCAATTCACAATATAGTCATAGACATAGCTGTTTTCTTTTACATTTGCCTTAAATGTTTTTTAATATTTAGTATAGTATTTTTACACCTTCACGCTATTTTCCGCATAGCAGGGTAGTCAGAGAGAACCTAGAGTCGAGACACTCCGCTCTCCACGCACTTGCCCGAATTCAAGACATTGCGTGTTGAGTGGCGGAATTTGTCCGCAGTTCAACCAGAGTGGAGAAATTGAAAATAATTAAAAATTATCATTCCACCGAGTGAGAATCGAACTCCAAACCAATTTGCAGTGAAACGATGACCCACTGGGCCACGATCACCTCACCTCATACCATATTAATTTAACAATTATTAAAATCCAATTTTTTTTCTACATAATTTCCCACAAAAAGTATATTCATACTCAGTTTAAAAAGACTATAATTTTTCAAAACAAAATCATCTAAGGTTTATTATCCAGTATCACTCCTTCACCTATTACTGTCATTACCAGAGTAATCATTTTTTAGAAAGTTAAAATTAACAAGTATTAATAAGATATAAAATCAATATTTGTGATATACGAATTCAAACCCGCTACCTACGACCATCGCCTAGCACATAATATAATAAACAAGGGGGTATGTTAGTATAATTTAGTTGGTATTACTTTTGTCACTACATTCACTTTGACAGACAGTTAGTCGTAAATAAAACGTCGTTTTAAAATAAAAAAAAGCAAATGTATTAACAAAAATAAATATTATGGCAATTTATGGCAAGAGCCGAAACCGTTGTCAGTATATAAGCTTCAAAATTACAACTCGATAACTGTTGAACGAAACGAGAATCGAACCCGGGTCGCTTGGACACTGACCAAGAACTTTAGCCAACCAAGCTATGGTATACAATTTTCGCTGTTAAAATAAACTAGACATATTACACACTCAGCTGCGAAAAAGGAGCTTTTTTTAAATATTTTGTATAAAATTAAGCTCCATGCCTTATTAAGAGAATAATACGAAAAAAAAGAAACTAAATTTGCAGATGATTGTACTGTAAATGATACAAAAGGGTTCTACATTGTATTTTGAGAATAAAATTAAGTGTATCGCATTTCATCTTCGAAACGGTCACGTTAAATTTTAAATAAAAAAATAAGTACAAAAACAATACAATTTAAAAATAAAAAAAAAATGAGATCAAGAAACAGATAATTAAAAATAATTTATATCTTTTTTTTTAAGCAACAGTCTCGAAATAAAAGTACGACACCATATATATAAGGGGTCGCAGACCAACAATGTTTTAAAAATTAAAAAAGAATAAAATAGCCGCCATTAATAAATATTAGTATATTAAATAAAACCCATTTAGTGTTAACATAATAATAATTAAATCCGACAAAACTATTATATATCACTAGCTTGTATGCTCTTGATAGATTACTTGACAGACATTTATATGTTATCTCAATATAGAGAAATTTGTGAGAGGTTCCCAAGAACTTATCAGACAGTGGACTTTAGTATGGTAATATATTACAGTATAGTTTTATTAAGTCAAGATTAGTTTTCAGTTTCACTATGAAAAGGAGCATCTCTACAAAAATATATGGTGTTTTGCACAAATTTTATATCTTCTATGGCATATAAAAAAATATCAATTATAATATACACAATAAACAAAACTGATCTCACTACAAAAAAGAACATATATTATATGATACTTACACTTGTAGACATAATAATTAGAATACAATATATTGTAATAGATTCCACAACCAAAAAAAAACCTATTCACCGAAATTATAACGAGATTGATAAAAATACAACTGAGGAACTCAAAATTTCATAATAAACATTATTCAAATAAAATCTGGCCAGATTTTTTAGGATTAATTTAAGACTAGATCTATCTATCTTATAATAATGGATCGTTCACAAAAAAAAAAAAATATTTTACACGACTGTTGCGAGATTTATTGTATATATTTTATTATTTTGTTAAAATAAATATTTTGTTAGATTAAATAAAATTAATCTTGCAACTGTCAAAAACTCACAAAGTCACATAATTAAAAAAACAAACACAAAACAAAATATAACAAATAGCAGTCTTTTTCCTTATGCTTTCGTCTTTCACGAATTCATTCATTAAATCATTTTATATCATAGCCAAAAAAGTCTTTTATAAAATGTAAACAAAAAATTAAAAAAAAAGGAAATGACAGCAAAATTTAAAAAAAAACAATATGACTAATACAAAAGTTACTTTCAAAACACATAACATCTAAAGTTTAATTTATTATCTGTCAAAAATATTAAGAGTAAAGAGACAAGCTGCCAATTATTACTTTTTTAATTATTTCAAAGTGATTTTGTTGTATTGTATTGTACACAAAGACTAGTAGTCTTATAAGAGTCCATATAAAATTAAATTATTTAATTAAACAAATAAAGAACCCGCACCCATTTAAATATAACCTACACCTTAACATATCTAATGAAATTATAGCTGTCTTGAAAATAAAATATAATAAAAACAGAGATTCATTTTAGTAACTTTTGGGTATTTTAGTATGAAATGTAAATTGTTAGAATGATTCAGAACACATTCAAATTAATTCGAGTAGCTTTTTTTTTTGGGAAAAAATTACACAGATAATAAATATATGACAAGTTACGATAACCGCATTTTTTTTTTTTTTTTTTTTTTTTTTTTTTTTTTTTTTTTTTTTTTTTTTTTTTTTTTTTTTTTTTTTTTTTTTTTTTTTTTTTTTTTTTTTTTTTTTTTTTTATATCTATATAGATATAACGAGATTTCCCTAAACCCTTAAGAATCAATTTAATTTTTATTCCATGTATATTGTAGATTGACGTTTTGTGGTTTATTTAAATAACTCATTAATATATGGTAACATACAATCTGAAATAATTAATCAGGACACTCGTAGGTCCAAAACCTAACGTTGTCCGCCAACGTACTACTTACTACATCACTTATTTTATATATGAAAATTAATATATTCAAAATTATTATTATATAAGATTCTAGCATGATGCAGCATTAATGTTGTTAAATAAACAATCATTTGTAATTATAATTATATATTTTTTTAATAAGTCGTCCCGTCTCTCTCTCATAACTTGACTACTTGACGTGTCCCATAAAAAAAAAACAAACAAACTCACAACAAAAGTTAAATGACCAATGTTAAAACATTTACTGTTCTCATACAGTCAAGATCGTAATTTTAGAAAAAAAAAACTTGAAAGAGTTTTGCCAGGAAACACATCACGAGCTAATTTCAAAGCAAGTGCCACCGTCGTCGTCGTCGTCGCGACAACCCATATTTTTCAACAGCCACTGAACAAAAACGGCGAGCAACACGAAAACTAAGGCCAGTATCAACGAAATATTCAACCAATCCTCCCTCCAGATGTCTCTCAACTCCAATTCTAGGCAAATGCAATTCGGACAACATTTCAAGGCAGATCTGGGGCAGCGTGTCTTGCAGAATTGGCAAAAACCTTTAATATTGTCTTGTGTCGCTAGAAATGTGGGATTATAAACGATTCTTATTTCCGTCTTTCCTTTCGGTGGGGTCGTAGCGTTGTCGAGACGCACGGTGGTCTGTCTGTCCGTATGTTCGCTTGTGTAATACATCTCACTGCGCTTTACGAAACTTTCGAAATCATCTCTTTTAATATTTAAATCGTTTCTAGTGCAACTGGCCTCGGCTTTCTCTACAAACGTCTCGGTGGTAGTTAAAACGCGATTATATTTGTCCAAGTCAAATATTTTCATGTTCAGGGCACCAGAAACTCTGACGTCAGAGCCGACTTTAGTGACGTCATTCCTAATAGTTTTACACTCAATTTTCTTATCGTTGCGCCTATTAAATTTATCATTAAGAACATTTTTGTCGACGTAACTATTGAATTTGTCATTAGCATTGACGTCACTTTTATCATTACTTACGTTAGACAAAAAGAATTGTTTTCTTAACATTTCATTTTTCGTCCGTCTGTCGAGATTTGTATTGGAATAGTCGTTGGCATTTTGATTATTAAAATTGACATTAACGTAGTCGTGATTAGAGAAATCTTTTTTGAAATTGAAAATTTCATCAGATATTGTTTTGGGACGCAACTCGGGACAATCACTATCTAACATATTACCCGTACTTTTATCATTTTCTAAATAACCCTGACAATTGAGTAAAATAGTTTCGTAATCGCCATTTCTCGTATCAGTTTGGGCAACATTTTGTGAAGTGTTATCGAGTATTGTATTGCAATAACCCAAGCCTCTATAATACTCGCTATCTGTCTCCTCCTGTATGACGTCCAGTCTCCCCCACGGCGCAGAGGTATCGATGTCTTCATAGATCCCTTCGTCGTCGTACTTGCGGTCGAAGTCCGATCCGAATTCGTCCTTACTGAAGAACACCTTGTAGAAATTGTCATAGCAATAGTTAAGCTTTCTGTATATGTATGATTTTTTACATGTGTGAGTGGGAGTGGGAGTGGTGGTGGGACTGGGGGAGGTTACCTGCGTCTCCTTGTCCTCCTCGGTCTCCTCGCCGATGGTGTGCAGGACGGACGTGGACGCTTCTCCCACGCGGGACGCCGCGTTCAGCAAGTTCTGACGAGGCTACAGAGAAAAAAAATTAAATTTAAATTGTTGATTCCTATGACATTTCTACACACACACACACACACACATCACCTCGCCGTGAAAGTAATTCAATTCAATTCATTAATTTCACCGAGAGGGGATCGAACCCAGCGCCCATCGCGATTGCATTCAAACGTGTCACTGCACCACAGTGGAGCCCTCTAAGTAATAGGAAATATTTCAACATAGCTTTACAAGAAGATATGGCTATATACTCTCTTATGTGAGATGCTATGGGCAACCGAAAGCCGTACCTCCTTGGTGTGGGGCTCCGCCGCCTTGAGCAGGTCGGAGAAGGCGCAGCAGAGCGCGCGCGTGGCGTCCAGCAGGCTCTCGCCGCCCGGCGCATCCTCCATCAGCGCCGCCAGCAGCTGCACGCCTGCGTTACAGAACATTCTGGAGCTAGCGTCTCATTATTCTATATAATATACCTTACCCGAAAACCTCTTTATTTTTTAACAATATATGTTCCAAAATCCAAATTACTTTATCTAAAAATTTCATATGTTCACCTTTGGTCATCTCAGGTAAGTTGGTAGTGATGGTCGTGATGGCGGCTCCCACCGCCGTGTGGTCCACTTCTTCCGTCGGACCTGTTGCATAATTAAAAATATAATGATTACAAAGTACCATAAAAAATATAATTTAGTATTAAAATAAGCTTTTCTATATGAATTTGAATTTTTAGAACAAAAAAAAGACGAGTTCCTTAAAAAATATTACATATTTTTAATAAGAGCAATAAAACCCAACAATTGCCCTTACCGGCGGTGAGCGTGACGACTTGCGCGGTGGCGGCGTTCATCGCGGCGATCTGTGACGTCACCACCTGCCGGCTGCTGTCCATGCGCACGCGCCGCCACTCCGCGCCGCCCGCGCCCGCGCCCGCGTCCTCCAGCGGCGGCAGCGACGCCTGAGACACACGCGGCGTTAGAGAGGGACCGCCCAGTACGTCGGAGAGGGACGGGAATAGTCTCGCTGGCTTTAACTCACTCTAGTTAACCCCTCTTCAGTCTGCTTGATGATTTCCTTTCCACTCGTAATAGTTGAGAGCAACGCGCGTTGCGGCTCCGTTAGTATGGACGTCACTTTGGTCTGCTGGATTTGTGTAGTCTGCAATTTTATTTAAATCATCATTTATTATCTGTGCTCAGTTTGACATTTTACATTATTTGATATATTTTATCTTGTATAGCTGAACTCAACTTGTCTTGTCACCAACGAACGCAGAAATTAAAATAATTTAAATATAATCATAAATTCGTGTGTCCGTTGTATTACGAGTGAGAGTCGAACCCACAACCATCGCGTATGTAGTCACACGCTGTCACACTGCGTCACGACGGCCTCTAGTTGTTAGTACAGGTTAGCAGTTATTATCATAGCAGTTATTATCATATTAAAGATTATAAATATATATATAGGCACAGGCCATCAAATACATTTTTTTAAAAGTCAAATTCACGTTTCCACAATTCAAATTTTTTTTAAATCAATTCGAAAACAAAAAGAAATTCAAACAATTTGTGTTAATATAATTAGAGTTACCTACACAACCAATTTCGTAGGCTGCATCCGTTAGGCGAGGCGTGTAACAATACAACGACCACTTTACCATTTAAAATTAAAAACAAATAATATTATATACAATTTATCGATCGATATCACAGCAAGGTGAAATTAAGATTTTATAAGAAAACAAATTAAATAAATAATATTTAATTATAATATGCATACAATAATATATAATAATATTAAGCTATAGCTTCTTAGCGAAGAGAATAGGACATTTCGTTAAAAAAAATTTTAAGTTTTTCTATTTTGCTTCGTTTCCTTAGAGTTACCACATTTCTGTAGAAGGTGAAACCCACCACTGTGGTTTTAAATATTAAGTAAACGGTTTTGAAGATGGCATGTTGTCTTCGCCAAGAAGCGATATATACAGCGTGTCCCATAATTCAACAATATAACCCAGTACCAGAAGGTGGGCTTCTCATCACTAATCAATGGGGAGTAAAAAAAATTTAAATATCATTTTTTTTAATGTAGTTTCGCCATAAAACGAAAAACACCTTGATGTTAGTAGTTTTAACAATCCCGACCATATTTCTTATTTTCTGTATAAGAAACCAAAACTTCATAATGACTGTAGTTTTTATATACAAAACTCGTAGATAGATTTTTCGTTAACGATATTTAATTATCACAGATCGCGGTTAAAAAATTGACGTAACGAATTGAGATTGAGGCGAGATGAGATTGAGACGAATATAGAAAGATTAAAAGACCATTGGTTTTCGAACCTCTAACCACAGACTACTGTACCGATTAATCTGTTTGAAATAGGTTAATTTCAAAATGGTAGAAATGCACTCCACCGTGCGTAACGGAGTGCGGCATACTAACAGAGGGCGCCGCGTGTCCGGCGAGCGCCTGGCCCGACAGCGTGGTCTGCTGCGCGCCCGCCAGCTGCGCCACCGCGAAGGGCCGCGCGCCTGCCGCACGCACGCTACACTCTGGGCCCCCGCCACGCCCCCGGCCCCCTCCCAGAGGGGAGGGGGCCGGGGGCCAATATATGTATTTGCGGGCACAGAGTATATATTAAAAAAAAAATTAAAAGCTGCAAAACATAATTAAAAACTAACCCGTTTACACGAGTTATATATAAATTAAAATTTACTACAAGTAAAATAGCATATTTATAAAATAAACAGACGGAATTTTTTTTTTCAAATAAAATAAATTACAGTACAGATTATATTTACATAGATTTTTAATATACACTACGAAACAAAGGTATTTCAGTTCAATTCAGTTCTTTAATAATGGCGTTTCGAACGTATCAGAAGAACACAAGTCACTTTGTATGGATATTAATTGGTAAAATGGACAAATTGATTGATAAAGATTGGTTAAATTAACATAGCTGTAATTTTTGTAACAACCATTTAGAGCAAAATTTCAAATCTAAATTCAATAAATATAATTTTAAAAAAAGTCTTTGTTTTTGACTTTGTTTTTAAATTCGGCCAGAAAAATGTCGTCATCAAAACTAACAATTCTTCATATTGGAGAACACAAGACAGTCCGTCTTGTCACTAGATTTCAAATTTACACTAGTGCCACTACCCGCGTACGTGAGAGAGACCCCTAATGTCAAAACACTCTCAACTGTGACATTGCGTGTAGTGTAGAAACCCAACGCAACCGCCAACCAAAGTGTTATAACGACAATCAAAAAAAATAATTAAATCATTACCCTAAATGGGAATCGAACCCACAACCATCGCACCACGCACTGTTCCACAATAACAGGTACAAAATGAAATATAATCGCTGGCACTCCGCCCGCCACCTTACCTTCAGCGCCGGGCCGCAGCACTGCGGGCTTCGCCACTGACTCGGTATTCACTTTGCCCGACTTGAAAGTGTCGTGTTGTATTATGTTGGCTCTAGACGGAAAAAAAACAAAATATATTTATTAAGGCGTCTCACTGTCAACGCGACCGGTTGTGGGTTCGATACACAGACTAGGTTAGGAATTATTATATTTAAAAAAAATCATTTTTAAGTTTCTCCGCTATAGCACCTAAGACAAATTAATACACAATGTCTGGATATCGGGCGGAAAGTGGAGAACGGTGTATATAGAAACTAGATTGTAACGTGTAAAAAAAACAACATTTATTGTACTTAAAATACTGAAATTTAGTTTTAGACCTTCTAAAATATTTAAGTCGTTCTTAGTACAAATATTTGAGTTGGCACAGGTTGAAAAAATTTAAAGATGAAAATAAACACAACCAAAATAAGTTTCTACTAAGAGTATAGAACAGAGTCTTACTGTAATCACGGCTCGTACTGGTTCTGGGTTCAATCCTTACAATTTAAAAGCACACCCTCAATTCAATTCGTGTAATGGAACAGTAACAACTCACTTGGAGGGCGACACGGAGTCCTCCAGCATGGCGGAGCCCTCGTCCCCGTCCAGCCCGATCCTGTCCTTGGCGCGGCGGCGACGCACTATTATGTCTATGTAGCCGGCGATCACCTGTGAAATGAGAGTTAATAGAATAAATTAAAAAAGAAATAGACTTATTTCATTTCATATCCGTATTGTAGGAATGCATTAAAAATAACTCGTCCACCATCTTGGAAGTTCCGCCAACTAACTTTTCTTAAGGTGCAATTTACTTATATACTATAGTATATATATAGCTGGTCTATTATGGTTCGTAGAACTCGTATTGTCCACTCTTCGAAATCAATTCCAAATTGTACCTTAACGCCTGGCCATGCTTAAAAGGTATATAACAAAAAAAGTTTTATTAAAATCGGTCCAGTAACCTGCAGTATGTGCTCGGCCTCGGTGGTCTGCACGCTGTAGTACTGGTCGCTGTAGTCGCCGAAGTCCAGCGTGAAGGTGTTGGGGGAGGCGCACCAGCGGCGCACGGTGGTGAGCGGCCACGTCTGCAGCACCTCCTTGGTCTTCTCGTCGAGGCGCAGCACCGAGTCCTTGGTCACGCCCAGCAGACGCGGCACCAGCTTGTTCTTGCCCTTCATCTTTTCCTGTACACGACAATTTCAATTTAGTAAAGAAAATTACTTTGTAAAGCCCACAGATTGAATATCTCACAAGATATTATGCTAAATAATAATTAATAAGCGTATAACAATTTCAACGTAACAGATCTCGAACCAGCACCTTTCGTTTACCGTCCAATCGTTCAAACAACTAAGCCTGTATTCAGTTTCGTCGAAATTCTTATACGCTTGTCACAATTTATTTTTGTCGTTAGCACAAAACATGTACTAATTTAAAATTAAAAATATAACAAAGACAAAAAATCATCTCCCTCCCCCCCCAATACCCCTGTACCTTCACCAAGAAGAAGGCCACCCCGTAGGTCTTCAGGTCGCGCGCGCTCTTGGTGTACAGCACCTTGGCGTCCAGCTCGCTGAGGCCGGCGTGCTTGCGGTGCTCGCGGAATATCTTCTTCTCTATGCCCTTCACCTTCATGTACGACGCCGGGAGGAATTCTTTTAAGCTAGAAAATAATGTTTTTTTTTTAATCAGGAAGGCCGGTAGTCAAATAGGACCTAGTGTGGAAACACTCGTTCCCCACTTTCCGTGTAATTTTCAAGTCCATGTGTAATGGTGTGTAAATTATGTTACGGTAATATGTTTAATTATTAAACATTACACCGAGTGAGAATCGAATCCACTACCAATCGCGATTACAGTCAAACGCCGTTCACTGCGACACGATGGTCTAAATACTGAAATAAAAAAAATAATAGAAACACGTTATTAAAAAATGTTTTTCTCATTGTCAAAAACATCAAGTTCGTGCAAGTTTTCAAACAAGCAAGATAAGAAACGGGTCAAAATGGCGTCGCAAGCTTTTTGTTACAATGACATAGACAGATAGATAACGTATTGAGACGGCGTAACCTAACGCTGCACTACGCCTCACAAAAGGCAATTGAAAATAAAATCAATTAAACTTGTTTATACCCTCGACAGGCGACGACACGATGGTCTTTTTTTATAGCCGTAAAAGTTCTAACCCTAAGGGTGGATAAATGGGGGATACTCACTCTAAGAAGCCGGCCGTGTGCTTGTCTTCCTTGTGATCGCCGAATTGTATCTGGCATTGAATACCAGCGAATTCGCAAGCTGCAACACACAAACACAAACGATTACCAACGGCTCGTCGAGGACGAGTCTCCACGAGCGCACGAGCACGCGCACGCACCCTTGTCCTGCGTGATGGGGTGCGCGCCGTCCAGGATGGCGTCGCGCGCCTGCACGAACAGCAGCGTGAGCTGCACGGGGTCCCGCGAGTCCACGTTGCGGTCGGAGAAGAAGAGCCGCCGCCGCAGCAGCAGCGTCTCGCCGCCCTCCACGCCCTGCTCGCGCAGCGTCTTGCCGCCCTCCACCCAGTTCACTGCGCGCAAACAAAACAACGCTCGTCATTTCTAACGGGTGTAAGAACCTACTACTGCAATGCAGAACTTTGTCTACTTACCTTCGTCGTCAGTCCTCAGCTTCTTCCGCAGCTGTTCCATCTTGGCGTCGCGCTCCTTCTCCTGGTGGCGCCTCTTCAGCGTGAGGGTTCCGTAGTTGGGCTTCTCGCAGGGGTCCGCTTCTTCTTTCTGTTCGTCACGGACCTATGGAATAAAAATAATCGTGTTTAGTAAAATGGAGTGACCATGCAGTGGTGACAGGATGTGACTGTAAATGCAATGGTTGCGGGTTCGATTCCTACAAGGGAGAATGATTATATTTCTTTTATTTTTCATACCGTTCTGGTGACAAGACAAAGCGCGGCGTTGAGTTCCGCCTCTCAACACCGAAGTTGCGAAGCAAAAAGTAAACTAGATAAGTGAATACACTTACTACAGCAGTAGATATAGGTTTTTTTACCTTCGACCCACTTTTAGAAATATTTAAATGGCGGATTTTAAATATAATAAACGAGAAGCGCGCATTAGAAACTAAAACAATCAATCAATTTCCACCTAGAATAAAACCAAAATATTATTTACAATGTGTCAGTATTGTCAGTCATACAAAACAGGATAGATTCTTCTAAGGCTGATGAAAAGTCTCCTTAATTAAAATTAGAAAACGGATAAAACAGGGCTGAGAACACTTACCAAGCCATATTCGTCGTAGTTGGTGATGCCGATCTTGGTGCATATGACCACCATGAGGTTGGCCACAATTTGGCTGTCGTCGACCAGCAGGGTTTTTACAGTACCTGGGGCCAAGAAAATTAAGTAATATACTAGAAATTTAAATAATAAACATCTAAATTTATCTTTTGAATTAGACTTGATCTAAATAGAAAAAGGGCTTGATCACTGTTCATTTCAGTAACTAAATCTCACTCAATTGTCATTTTGTATGAGAGTATAGAGAGAAAAAACAACACTGTGGCTGACCGAATCAGACAATATCATACAAACATATTATATGAGTTACCAATAGACGCCAGTGGTATTTGAACCCACAACTACCATTTACATCTGTCACTTATGTCAAGACGGCATCACATTAATATTTAAAAAACTAAACATGTATTTGTAGATATAATTCCTTTTTCAATTTGTAATTAAATTAAAAAAATACCTACAAACAAACAAGAAAACAATATCTAAAACCCATCGAGAGCTCACCATCCAGCATCCTGACCCTGAGGTTCCTGGTCTTCTTGTTGTACTCGAGCAGGTCGCCGTTCCTCAGCATGTAGTAGTCGAGGCTGCGGGACGCCTCCAGCCAGATGCCCTTTTTGTTGTCTTCTTCAGACGCCAGAAACAGGCCGTATTCTTTTGCTGATGGAGGAAATTTTTTTACTAATTTATGCAAGGTTCAATTCGTTCAATTTATACAAAAGTTGGATATATACGACAATTTTTTTGGACATTTTAATTAATTACATATACATTTTTTTTGTATGTCTAGATGATGATTGGAATTGAACTCATAATCATCGCGCCTCCAGTAAGATAATTTCTAACCACTTGAGGATGGTGTTGATAAAAATATACCCAAAAACTTGCCCGTGTAGTTGTAGTTTCGGGTTTCAACCCACAACCACTATAAAATATATGGAGAGATATGGTAGCCCAAATGTACCAAATACAAGCTTAATAGACTTTTGAAATTATATTAACATATATCTTGATAGATAGAGACATGTTTTCCATAACGTCTGAAAAAGAAACATCAATTGTAACAAAAAAAAAACTCACGATCATTATGATTAGCCTCCAGTATCTTCTCTCGTATGATGCGACACGCGTCGTACACTGTGGTGGAGGGGTCGAACTGGATGGTCTTCACCACTTTACCACCCTCGAGGGATATCTTGAGGGACAGGGTCGCCATCTTGGATAGGGACCGTGTTCTAGTAGAGGAAATACAATTATATATATATATATATATATATATATATATATAGCATCATACATTAAGTTTCAATTGGCTGCTTGTTTAGCGGATAGTGGATAAATATACCAGATTGCAGTTCGAAAGAAGAATATTATGAACTTTGCCGAACAGCACTTTGTAGAAAAAAAAGCAGCAGCGTAATCAAAGAAGACCGAGAGATAAGTCTTGCCTAGAACATGTCTAGTACACATCCCATGTTACAAATACAAATGAACACATGAATAGATGAAGGTGATATGCCACTTTTTAGAATTTAAGCGGTTTTTAAGTGCATATAAATTATTACAGGGCTACTTGTAATATGGCGTCACCATGGCAACGAGTATATTACACACACACACACACACACACACACTAATATACAGAGACACACGAAAACACGTCAAACACACGGTGGAGTGGGTGATATTAATTTTACATGTATTCCATTCATACGTTTATTTTTGATTTATCATATACATTTAATGTATTTCTGATGAAATAGTATTAGGAAATAATAGCTTTCCGAACTACATCTTCATACAATCTGTAACAATACCAAATTTCATACTTCTTCGTCCGCACAATTTTGGCATAAAGTTTATATCACGTATAATAATTATAAAAAAACCCATAAAACTAAACTTTTTATTAAATTGTAAGAAAATACAGTATTCCTTTTTTTTGTTAGAAATAATAATAAATCATTTAACTCCGCTCATATTATAGCAATATTTAACAGATTTCGTTAATTTTTTTTACGCTTAATTTCTTGACCTATCATCCTATTCATGGTGCATTCGATTGTTCCCCTATAAATGATTTGACCCCGCATCCAATCAATCTATAATATTTTAATTCATTTTAATACTACTCACTTATTTATTGTAGCAGTGTGTTGGCAGTTATTTGTTTCGAGGTCTAGTGAATGGGCGCTACTCCTCCTCTTCTCTGTGATGGGTTGTGTTCTCTCGTGGCTGAATGATCGATGTCGTGGCCGGCTTTGGAATGAACCCTGAAAAGAAAAGTAAAGTCAATGAAAAACAAATTCTTATAAAAATTAAACTCGAATAAAAAATATTTACTTTTTTTTGTATTTCAATAAACTTTTAGTACATTCTTTACGCATATCACCTTATCCATATTAACATTATAAATGCGAAATTAACTCTGTCTGTCTGTCAATGACGTCTTGGGGTGAACAAAAGATTTTTTGTCCGTTTTCTTTTGTTTTTAGGAAAATATAGAACAGCTACAGTTCACGCAGGCGAAGTCGCGAAGCGAATCGCTAGTAGGTGATATGAAGACAACAATAATGAAGTCCACGTTTTTACAAAATTTACATAAGGTAAAAATGTTTTGTAACTGAAATTTCCCGCCGTGACTAGAATGAATAAAATAAAAATCCGACTCCTACGAAGCACTTCGTCCAATTACAAAGTCTTGTAATCGTTTAAAATCAAGTAAATTAATTTCAATCTTAATTTTAAGGGATTTTTAAAAAAGATGCGTCGTTAACACCATCGTGTCGCAGTGGGAGAGCCTGTGATAGTCAGCACAATGGTTGTGGGTTCGATCCCTTTCCGGGGAAATGATTATGTGTTAAATTCCTCTCTCCAGTAAGAGAAAGCGCGGCGTCCAGTTCCACCACTCACTGTCTCGAATTCGATATTTTCTAGTTTCCGTAATAATATTGAGAAATCATCCTCAGTGCTCTGCTCCGCAGAAAAAGAACATGAAAATAAAAGAAATTTTATTGTATTAATGTTGAGTTACACTCACAGGTCTAGAGGTCACCCGCCTCCAACTGTCCCGTAGCGCGAGCTCAATGCGCTCGCGCAAGCGTCAAGCGCCCGATGCCTTCGATGTGCGCTCGTTTGGTTGCTGCAAACGTAAAAAAAAACACATATTAGCTATATATAAAGTTAATATATAGAGAACAATTAGTGCAGAAAACCAATAATTCGTTTCGAAAATAATACCTATAATAATAATATATAGATATACTCGGCTTTGGTGAACAACGCAACGAAGCGCAGCGTTGAGTTCCGCCACCCAACATGCACTGTCTAAAATTTGGGGCGGTGAGCGTAGACTCACTTTCTTTCTTTTTAAACTACGAAATATTAATTCAATACCTAAATTTGACAATCAACTATGTACACATTATTATACAATCAAAAGCTTGAGGTCGAAGACCTTTTAAACAAAAAAAACCTACGCCATACACCATTCATACGCTCGTAGTTATTTTAATACGCAACCCTTCAATACATTAGTTTCTATTTATATTAGGCTGAGTGTGGGAACTATTTTACCATCCATATGAGATGCATAAATAACGCCATCTTAGTTTAGTTGAATTATCCGTATCGTCGACACTCCACGATGGTTGTAGGTTCAGAATTTGAACTTATAACCATTTCAAAGGTAGCTTGAATCTTTATATGCATTGTTCACTCTATGTCTCTATGAATGAATCTAGTGTCAACAGACTCCGTTCTCATCTACGTATCCGCTCGAAATCCAGGCATTGCGTGTTGACTTGCGGAGCTCAACGCCGCGCATTGTCTTTTTTTATTTTATTTATTCACTTGATCCACCGACATTTTTTTACATGGTATATACAATAAAAAAAGAAACATAGTAAACGGAGTTTAATCTAAGTGTATGAAAGAAAAAACATAATGAGCTCCTAAGGCGAGCTTCAGCAAAACAATTAGTCCATAATGAAATAAAAGACAATTCTTTAAGATAATATATACATTTGTTAAGATGATTGGAGTTTATTATTTATTTAACAAGAGTCGATTTTTGTTTTGTCGCATCAGCGTTAATATCTATTAGGTCACTGTACTCATTGACAAACCTGCAGCTGCAGAGCCTAGGACCAGGAGAGTTTGATCCAAACACTGTTCTTTGCGAGTATTTAAATAGAACAATTCAATTCGGTTATCCAATTAACAACCAATCGTCTTTGCTGTCACAAGCAACAAAAAATTGTTTCTCCCAGAAACATTACAAAACATTATAAAATTATAACCAAAGACAATCAGTACCGACATTCGTCAATTTTAGACAGCTCTATATCAATATCCACCGCTGCTATGTGGATTTTTTTTTCTAACTCGCATTCGCCCATTAAATCGTTGATTCCGCGATGGTTGTTCTAAAAATATATTATTGATTCAGGCAGGTGACGCAACGCCGTGTCTTGTCTACCGAATCGAACGTTCTCAGTTCGGAATATAGCTAAAATATGGATTTTTGTAATTTTAAACGTAACGGTGCAACAGTGTCTGACTGCAGTCGCGATTAGTTGTGGGTTCGATTGATTGATTATTAAAAAAAAAAAAACTATGCTTTCAATTTAAACAACCTCTATACATGCACAACAAAAGAAAATTACTACTGGTGTAGGATTTAGAAGCAGGGTCTCCTCGATAACATCTCATGTCCATTCTCTCGAGGCGTTTCATTGACTAATATGACCGATATTCTATACATTAGTTCATATAAAAAAAAAACCAGCACCACGGTTTATCCCGCATAGCTGGGGGGGGTAGTCTGAGAGAACGTAGTGTCAATCAAGGAGGGGGTGTCCTTCTCCGCTTTAAATCGTATTGTAAAAACTTCTTAGCTCATATATATATATATATATAGCAGTTACATATTATTGGGTGCACGAGCCGCAAGCAAAGCCATTGTACAATATATAGCCAAACCACGGTTATTGACCGGACACTGTTTAGTGTTCACGCTGTCTCCACAAATAAACCCTTGACTGCGTAAAGGAATTCGCATTTATAACAATACAGTAACTATTACCAACCTTGAAATATACATTCTAGTGTTAATATTTTTCAAATTTAACTCAAAATTTTTTATTGTAATTAATTAATTATACAATTCAATAATTTATTTTTTAAGTGTTATTCGTACACTAGCGAAATTGACAAGACATATTTAGAAAACGTATAAAAGTTTGAACGCAGCAGATTTGAGAACCCGTATAGACAGTAATTTTCTTTTGTTGTTTTGTTGTATGTATAGAGGTTGAACGGTTTTCAAGAGACGCGGCTTCAAATCCCGATGCGTTTAAATTTTTATACGTTTTCTACATATGTCCTTTTCAAGAATTTTTTTTTCAAATTTATAATAAAAATATGATATTAAGATTAAAATAAATAAATATTGACTTATACTATATTAAATTTCATAATGTTTTATAATTTATAAGCTGTTTTTCTACCATTTCTTTAATTTAAATTCACGCAGCACAATTTGTTAATTTTTAATATTAATGTATATACATCTTAAAAGATAATGCATTTAGTTTTAAGATATAATGTATACTTTGAATTTATATTTTATTTTATGTTTTTATAACAAATAGGAAATATCTAAATAAATAAATAATCAAATATGTGTAGTTTATTAATACAAAAGGAATTATATTTTTAACAGCTACATACTTTTCCTGCATAGCAGGATAGGCAGAGAGAACCTAGTGTCAAGACACTCCGTTCTACTCGCAGCTCATGAAAAGCAAGTGATTGCACGTTAAATGGTGGAACTCAACGTCGCAGCAAGGCAGAATTGATGATATAATCATCATTCCCCGAGTGGGAAGCGAACCCACCATCCATCGTATCCATCGTGTATACAGCCCGACGCCGTCATACTGCGCCACGATAGCCAACATTTATGTTTCCATTGTTGACTGACAATTAAGCTACATTTAAATATACACGTACATCACCACTACTGTGCCATAAGTGTGATAAAGTAAAATTTTATACGCAATAAAACGTGTTTATACTGCCGAAATTACCGTCCATCTGGACGTACCATCAAATTGTAATAAAACTGTTGCATTCGGAGGGAATAGGATAAAAACGCCCTAATGCAATTGCGCAAGAGGCAATCAATACATTAAAGAGTCCAGACCCAAATGATATAATCGAAATCGATTTAGTAATCGATATCTCGACGCTGGCACCAAAAAAGTAATAGAGCCGAGAACCTCCCTGTTCCTCTAGAATTCTAGACTTAGCATAATAAAATGATGGGTGAACATAAAAAAAGCATAACAATAAAAAAAAATTAAGGCCAGACAGTGGACGTGTCAAACGACCTCTTTTCTAGCGTAACTGCGCAACTATTAACAACCCTCCCCCCGCATCTCGATATAACTCAAGATATTGCACACATTTTGCATAAAAGGGTAGTTTAGACCCTTCGGAAAGAATTTTAATAGATCTGAGATGGGATATTTTAAACGGTCATAACCCATGGTTTAAATGCACGAGCCTCAATAATCCCTAAGTGCATATCTTCCCGTAACAGCCACTTGTTTCGTATTTTCGTTCATGAACCAATGAAATACCTAGAAGCAAAAAAAAAACGGAAAAGGTAGAATTTCATTACAATCGGTCCAGTGGTTTTTAAAATATTATTGCGTATAGTATGCATTGTAAAAATTTAAATCATATTCCGTGAAATCAATCAATACGAAACGGATCAAACTTAACACAGCATTTGTCGTATTAAAAATATATATATAATAATTCGACGTTTCAAGAATCAATTGTGCTGGGTTGTTGCGTCTACATAACAAACAAGTAGACTTAGGGGGAGTAGAACACTTTGCCGTAACGTATAAGTCACTTTGCACAAAAGTGTGTATCAAACACACATTGTAGTGTATCCACTTCAAAGTATTTCTAATATAAATCATTATCTCGAATTTTGTAGCGTTAACAAAATAAGTTACACCAAGGCCATAAATCCTGGTAAATCCTGTAAAATTCATCCTACTTCAGCTAGCTTCACACAAATCGTAGGAAAACCCACGAACTTTTAACATTCTCGTAACGACATTTCAATTCAATTAAATTCAATTTCACCGTCAGTCACCCTACACCGTGTCTACGAAAATGATAACTTTAGTTTACCGCATTCTTCTTTTTTTTTTTAAATGTGACTAGTAAAGTTTTTTTTTAAATATTAATATAATACCGACTACTACAGTTTTCGTAACAAAATTGTAACATTGTTAAACAGGGAGTTAATATGGAACTATACATTTGGTAGATGCGGCATACAAAATATGGTTTCCAGTATATGTGGCGAAGTTTGATAAAAACTGTTTACGTCGAAAAAGATTTTTCGATAAAAATTTTAACGCTGCGGGATTCGAACCCGCGCCTCCTGCCTTTAAGCCACGCGTTCAACATACGGCAGCGTCGAAATTCGACGGTTCAAATTTGTATATATTTTCTAAAAATGTTATTTATATCCCAAATGAATAATACTCTTAAAAATATTAAAACTATTTAAGGTATATATATATATATATATATATATATATATATATATATATAACTTGGGTAACTGAGAGAACTTAAGAGTCAAGACGCTTTGTTTTCCACTTTCCGCCCGACTTCGAGACATTGCGTGTTGAGTGGCGGAATTCAACACCGCGCTTTGACTTGGCACATAGCTAAAAAAATAAAATAATTTAAATATAATCATTCCTCCGAATGGGGACCAACAATCAATTGCGTTTGCAGTCAGACGCTGTATCACTGCGCCATTGCGGCCTAAGAACTCCTTAAAAATATATACAGTTAATTAAAAGGGTTTACTAAAAGATTTGCGTCTTTATTTTAAGTGCATTATAAATTCTATATATATATATATATATATATATATGTCAAAAATTTACGCTAAAAACTATTAAAGTGTTATTTAAATTCGAACAAAAAACACAGCATCCACAATAGAAATAGAATTAAACGTACAAACATGTCACACTGTCTGTTATGAGTTATCATCTCGTTATAAAATATTTATTATCAGTCAATGACCCGAAAGACCGCGCGAGATGCGACGGGACGCGGTGGCTGCGCGGCGCCGGCGTTGCTAGGCGACGGAAGTAGGGCACGGATGTAGCTATACAGACATACAAAGTGTATAAGGCGGTCCGTACGGAGAATTTGTTCAGCGACCGACCGCTCGTCTGTTGTAAATTTAACTGACATTTTAACATAGGCTTTATAATTCGTATATAAACTATAAAAGTTAGTACACATAGAAACACACACATAATATACGCTTTCTTTTCATTAAATATAGATAAAATATATTATATATGAAAATATCACTCATACAACAGAGATAATCTAAGTGAAAGTTACATTCGTGACGCAGTGTCTGACTAGCGTCTGACTGTAAACGCCACGGTCGCGGCTTCGATACCCGCTCGGGTTTCGAAATCTAATATCTATCTATCAATAATTTAATTTCGCCGCTGATAACACAAAGCGTATATAAAAAAAAAAAAATTTATATATATATATATATATTTTAATTTAAACTATATCTAAAACCTACACATGTAGCAAGCTTCACGTTTTATCCCTAGCGGGGTAGTCAGTGAGCACGGGACCGGACGGTCCACTGTCATCCTCATCTTCATACAAATCCCTAAAAAGCATACGTATTTTGACATTTGTATTGTTTATAAACGAATGCGTAGAAGATAGTGTCTTGACGCTATGCTCTCGTCGTCTACATTTCTATATGAAATTGAATGAAAATAGGTTTAATGATATTTATTTCTCGTAAAAATACAATGCAGTCAGTTATATGAGAACAATAAATAAAGAATACTAGTTATTATAATGTAACAGTCAGTCTTAATACTGAAAATAAAGAGAAATAAAGATAAGCTTGAAACACCAAGCTATCGCCTCCAAAAAGTAAATAAGTCTTTAAACGCGTATATAATAAGATTCCACGACCTATGTTAGATTTGCAACTCCAGAAATTGAATATTATAATAGAATATTTAAAAGATAAAAAATTGGAAGACATATTTAGAATGCTAAGCCATGCGTCCGAACGCATAGGTTACTCAAGAGACGCGGGTACAAATTCTGCTGATTTGTATATTTCATAAAATATATCCAAAGTGTGTGAATAACACTTTATTCACTTATATATTGTATTAAAACACAAGAGCTTTGCTAACTAAGTTTTTTGGCACTAAAAGTGAAATCCGTGAGAAATATCAGATAAGGCTAACGTTTAACGTCACCAGGATAAGATAAAAGTTGTTCGTTCAATATTCTGATTCGCACAAAATATGCGAATATTGCTGTAAATTTTATTAGAATGACAAAATTAATATTTCAAATTAAAAAAAGTAATATTTTCTTAATAAATACAATTAATAATTTGGTTTAAAAAAAATTCAAAGTTACTTGAAGTTAAAAAATAAATAAATACAAAACAAAAACAAAAAATAAATTCACAATAATCCAAATAAAAACGAAACCTATAAAATCAAAAAAATCTAAAAGCTCATGATAAAAGTAAAAAAAATATCTCAAATAGGTATTATATACTCACATAAATATTTAATTTTATATTTTCAGCTTCACGCTTTTTCCCGCATAACAGTGAAGGCAGTGACGACTTTGTGTCAATACAATTTGGTTCTCAATCAACCGAAATCTAAGACATTGCGCTTGTCTTACCAGAGTTTATATATCCCCCAAGTGCGGATCGAATCTACGACCAGTCTATTTTACAGACGTTGCTCCATTGCGCCACTATGGCGCTACTAAAATATATTATGATAATAGATAAATCATTTAAGATGTACAAACAAGTCACCGCGCATGCGCCACCCCCAAATCGATACACTCCGGCGCCGACGAGTCTGGCGCCAAGATGCTTAAGCTAGATCGTTAAAATTAGTGCCTGAAACTGTAGCGTATCTAGGATACGCTACAGTTTCAGGCACTAATTTTACAATAGACTAATCAATATACTGTAAGAAACTAGTATCTCTAGGACGTCATTATCTATATATATATATATATATATAAAGAAATTTTGGATATAAATAGTGACATTGACTTGGGGAGTGACTTTTACATTTTACATTTGAAACAACGAAATTTAGAAATTGGAATGGAGTGGCAAAGATGATGAGGTCCCTAGCAGGATAGTCAGGGAGGAACCTAGTGAGAAGACAGTCAATGACAGTTCAAAATCGAAACATACCGTTTTGAGTTGCGCAACTCAACGCCGCGCTTCGTCTTAGGTACCAGAGTGGAGAAATGAAAATAAAATAATACAAATATCATCATTCCTACGAGATCCCTCTCGTATCGAACCCACAACCAATCACCTTTATATTCAGGCTCTGTCCCACTGCGACACGATGGCCTCGCAAACAAAGTTGCGGGCACCAAATTCAAAATGTTCTTTATTAAAGTACTTTTGAATTGTCGAATAAATATAGAGCTGTATGCAACACCACTACGATAATAATTAACGATTACTTACACTTTTCAAAAGACCAGATGTATACCATAGGAGCTAAGGGGAAATTCCAAAGACAAAAATAATATAATCCGCCATATTGGACATCCGGTCGCTGTGTGCCGGAAGTCGTCATGCTGTCCGATGCGGGAAGTCGAGTAGTCTGCTTTCTATTAGCGAATTAGGGGATGAGTGTGGGTGACAGAGGGAACTTTCTGTGATTTTAACATAATATTAGGGTGATTGTATTATAGACTGATTGATATAAACGATGACTATATGTAATCGATATGTTTGCTAAATGTATTAAATTATTACAACGAGATATAGGGATTGAATTCAGTTTAATTTATTTTGGACCTTTATCTGACAATCAGAAAACTTATTTCTTGTTATTAGGCCAAAAATATCTTAATACAAGGCAAAACGAAATTTTATATATTATAAAATTTATATATATATATATATATATATATATATATATATATATATATATATATATATTGTTGTAAGTAATTTTAAACATAGGAAACTAAAAACTTAATAGTCAAGTTTGCCAAAACATATTGCCGTTAGTAAAATCAAATACGCAAGAGGAAAATAAAGAAAATATACCAAACTAACGCATTATACGTAGGTGTTCTGTAAAACAAACAAGTCACAATGCCAAATTGCACTAATTCAAATGGTGTGTCTAAACTTAATCAATCAACATGGCCAAAATTTGAGGAGACCTTCGCCACAGGGCGTCCCATCGATGGATCCCATCACAGGGGACAGAAATAGACTTAATGAATGAGTTGAACTTTTCAATCGTAATGGCTAATAAGAGAAGGCTACTGTAATAGACAATTATAATGCCGAATGAGAAGGGAGGACAGTCAATCAACGAAGTATTCGAAGAAATCATCGCTACTGCCGAACCTACAAATATAATATATTATATAATAGGTACTGTAATAATAAATAATGAACTTTTATGTGAGCCTATAATTCTAATAAGAAAAATCTAATCAATTACTGTAAACTCCGTCGTAACCAAGTTTACAATGGGACAATCATATATTTTTCTAGGTACAGCAGTAGGTACACGAAGCAATGCCATTTTGACGCTGATAGATACATGAACTGTTGATGGTCTGCAAGAGTTGTTAAATGCAACTCGTGTAATGTTCATATTATTACAAATATAAGCCTAATCATGTACTATGATGGATGAACCGAACCGAACCGAACCAGAACCGATGGTAAATTGTTCAACGTTGAAAAATGAAGCACGTAAATTCTTATATTGAACAATAAATTATTTGACTTTGATGTTAGACGCTATGCTAACCGAGCAAAATGTATAGAAATTTAACACAAAAAATCAACGGTAAATAAGCAAATAAAAAAAGAAATAAGGGAAAAAAAACTTCATGTGACTACTAAAATCTCAATTAATTACTAACTTAACTTTGTGAAGTAAACAAATAAAAAAAGTTATAGTTATATTTCAATGAAAACCATTCCCGGTGGGTGGTGTGTACGCGTAAATCCACCAAGAGTCCTAACGAAGTATAATGACAGGATGCAGTTTGCGCATCAAAAGATTATACTAATTCTAACGAGGGAACAACCTAATAAATGACTCCTGATTGATTTAATGAAAGAACTTCATTTAGACGAGGGAAACGTTGAGCTCTGTGGGTGGGTTTATATACTTTGTTTATTTTCCATAATTAAAGTAATTTTAAGCTTGTTTATAGTACTTGTCATAATAGAATTAAAAAAAAAAGTATTATAAGCTGCCGACTGACTTTCAATGTATTTTAAAAAGAAATTTTATATTAACATTTGGAAGCATAAATGTCAGCTGAATCATAATATTACAGCAATAATCATCAAAATAATTGTCTTTGTATAGAAAAGATACGAAAACGATAATAAAGTAAAAAAGATCGGTAAATCAAAACTTACAATATTAACCATAAAATTATACCGTGGCATTTATTTTATAATATTAAATTGGTCAATGTTACAATTAACAATAAGAATAAAACTGAAATTGTTATAAGTGCAAAACACATGGAAAATGTGATTTCAGTACAAGCGTGTAACTTTCTCGCACAACGGCGGAACAAACAAAATTGAAAGGGACAATTGCGAGCAACCTGAGGCCAGAACTAAAGTTCGAACACGTGGCTTACAAGTGGCACTTACCTCGTGCGGCAGCGGCGACTCATCGCGTCGTCTCGTTTCCACTTTAAAAAATACTACACCCCTTCTCGCTCTCTCACACCCTGGTTACCCTCCAACTAGATTTGTTTTATGATAAGCTTTTGGCAAATATTGAAGTAAAATAGGAAAGCTGTTCTTAACACGACGAGGTGAACGGATAGAATGAACAGATTGAAGTTATGATCAGAGGTACTGGAATGTAGCCTTGCAGAACACCAAGTACTTGCGGTACTGTGTTTGCATGCAGTGTGAGGTGTTATCCCGGGTCTGAGAGAGCGGGACCTCCGCCTCCGCGGACGATCCACGGAGGAATGTTCCTCGACCCCGGCAACACGCCAGGATCTCTTGTTCACCACTACCAACCTTCTCCAATGCTCACGAGGGGTCGGCTCGCGCACGCGCCGTGCCTGCTCGCTGTCCCTCTCGCACCCGCACGCAGAGGGAGCGATTTGGGGATGATATTCGGAGGGTGAAAAGACGGTGAAAGATGGAAATGCATCTCGGACTTCGCTCGGATTTCCGGCGCCCGTGATTTTGTTTATTGATTCGTATCGAAACGAAGACGCGGGGCTTTTTGGGGCCGCGGGAGTTATTAATCCCCTTATCATGTCACTAGTAGATTTACTGCCGATGAACTTTGGCTAGTGGCCAATAAAAAATTACATCATTAACTTTGTAGTGTTCTTCGCAAAGGGTAATAAATTCAAATCATCTATTCTTAACAAACTTGCAAAGATATTCTTTGATGTTAACTCCATTAAAGGGGGGTAGGGATTCTTCATTGTTGTTCTTTTAACCCCCTAACCGTACCACAAAAGACCGCAAATTAACACTCAATAAAAAAAGCAACGAAGCTCTATTGCACACACTTGGGTGTGTACAAAAAAAGGAGTAGCATAATAAGATGAAATAGCGTAGGTTCAACAATTATGCATATTTAGTTATTTACGCAGCGTGCGGCGGCTCAGAAGTAATGGGTGTAGACGGGAGGGGTGTTTTGCCAGTTGACAGTTAAATTGCAGCAATTTGATGTTTCGCAGATAAGAGCGCTTCCCGAGATGAGATTGAACCACATGTTGAGAATTAAAATTACAAATTATTTTGTTTATAGCTCAAGTAAAATGAAAAATTATTGACCAATTGTTAGATGCGAGTAGAATACATTTATTTTCCACATTTTCCTATTTTGCTTTTTTCTTAGTTTCATTTCGTTTCAAGACAAAAAACAATATACGACCCAACACATTGTTCAGCATATACATAAACAAATATAAAGATTTTTTTTTACCGTTTGAAATTCTAACAAAGCATTATAAAGTGAACCTAATGACACGTTATACCATTATCGAAAGTTACGCTAATTGTAGAATAGTATATTGTATGTTTGGTGAAGCTTTACGCTTAAAATCTGAGACCCACTAATACAACAAATATACGCACCACCGGACCACCACCATCACATTCAATTATATGTAAATGGACTCACAATAACTACTCTATATCAAACAATAATTTTAACGTGATAAGTTTTACCAAAATCGGTAGTATAGTAGATGAACAATTTCGAGTTTAGTATTTAGATGTAAATGCCAATATACTTGGCCAGACACTACGACAGTCATACCATTGATGGAACTTAGTGTTTGTTTATCCAAACACATAATAAATCATAATATTTTCGTACACGAGTACATGACAAGAGAGCTTCTGAGTTTGCTTTACATATTGCTACTTTGCTGGAGCATTAGTGGTTGAGTAATTACGTGTTCCACATAACTCTCGGAATCTATAATGAACTTTAACATCCACTGCGTAAGGTACAAGTTCGATTGCAGCAATCCATCTCGTCCAGCCAATTTAGCACTCAGTGCAACTGCTTCTCATTAGCCCAATAGTATCATTGAAACTTGAAATGTACAAAAGTTTTGAAGTAAAACTTTAAATATGATTTTATTAATACTAACGTGATCGATGGTGGCTTGCATGGGCTAACATATTTAAAAAATATATAAAAATTTGAACGCACGCGGGATTCGAACATCCTGTTCTCGGAAACCGTCGCAGAAGGACCGTCTTGGTCTTCATACGTTTTCTAAATATGTTTTTCCATTTCCTAAGTATGTGAATTTAAAAAATGTTATAAATTGTATATGCTAGCTTCCTTGGGTTGGTTTGAGATTAGGTTTAAATTATTTTTATTTCCATTCTCAAATACTGGTAAATAATAACCAATAAAGTCCAATACGGTATCAGTGTAGTAGACTAAATAAACTTTCCTATGACGTTTGTTACCTATCAATCACAATGTTACAAAATTTGTCACAATCAGACGTACTTACAGAGTTCATTTCATTATCCGTATTGCTTAGTAATATACATATCGCATGGCTAAGTAGACAAGACTAAGTGGAAACATATTCAATTTAGACATGATGTCTGAACACTACCAGAATCACCGAATCTGGTAAAAGCATCAGTAAACCTCAGGGCATTATAAATAAGTGTCAAGTTTGTTAACATTTTTTTAAAGTGTTATTCCCACACTAAGGAAATTGAAAAAGACATATTTAGAAAACGTATAAAAATTTGAACGCAGCGGGATTTGAACCCGCGCCTCTTGAAAACCGTTCAAGCGCTCTGACCGCTAAGCCATGCGTTCTACATCCAGATACGTTGAAATTCTTATACGCTTGTTACAACTTATATTTGTTGTTAGCAACTCTGTAGAGAGATTTTTACAAATTTCTGCTACCCAAAGATTATTGAACAATCGTCTGGCAAGAGAGAATGCTATTTATTAAATATATATTTTGTTAACATTTTTTTAAAGTGTTATTCCCACACTAAGGAAATTAAAAAGACATATTTAGAAAACGTATCAAAATTTGAACGCAGCCTGATTTGAACCCGCTCCTCTTGAAATTAAGTGTCAATTTAATTGTACAAATAATTAGATTAGAAACAACTAGCTTAACCCAATTTAAATGTACCTTTAATTCTGAGTTATAATATAAGTCAGCTTACAAAATCAAATGATATTAACGAATACAAGGATACATATAAGGTTGTGAATAGTATATATATTGGAATAAAAAATAAAAAAAACAGCTAAACTGAGGCGAAAATGTGGAATAACAGTGAAAATTAAAATGTTTGTAAACCAATGAAGTCCCATTCGCCACCTACCGCCAGCCAAATGATGAGGGATAGCTGTATCGCCGTTTTTTATCAACACGGAGACGCCCACGATTCCCGCTGCGTTGCAGCTGAGTGCTCGCTCAGTTTGATATATTGTTAAAGACACGAGTTCAGAATCTGTTATCACATGGTATTATCGCAGACGGTGGTCTTGGGTTCGAATTTTATGTAGGTACAATCATGCACCTATTTAGAACATAAAGACTATACAGTGGCACATTAAAGACAAGCTTGTATAACCGCAATGGTAGTTAGTGACTTTTAAATCTGATCAGATCACCTGTCCTGTTACAAATAGTGTCCAGTCCGTAATATTTCTGAAATGAGCGAATGCCCATTAAAGAAGCCCCTCCGTCACACTGCTTGTCATTATGTTCTATTTGCCGTAGAAACGCGATAGACTAAAATTCTTGGCGGGGATAACTAAAATTCTTATTTAACACGCATTTATCTATAACCTAATCGATTTAATCGAAATTCGCACACGTGTCCGGTTTCGATAACAATACAATATTATAATAGCGTAAATACTTTAAACTCTGGTTTTAGTTAAAAAAAGCAGCTACACGCTGTTTCCCAAATGGCAGGTACACAGCAGGATAGGCAGAGAGAACCTTAGGGTCAAGACGTTCTCCGCCTGAATTCGAGACGTTGCGTGTTTAGTGGTGGTGGATCTGAATGCCTTTCTTTTCACCAGAGTGAGGAAATGAAAATTATTAAGACAATCCGACGGCCAGGTACACGAGGAAAATAGTTTGTTTTCAAGATTTCTTTATATAATATGACATAAATATATATATATATATATATATATATATATCGTTTTACAATATCGAATTTATACTATTAATCAAATATAAAACATTCAAAGCAGTCAGTCACTACGCCACACGACATTGGACTTTTTTATCAGCTATCGCGACATCCCGCTGTGCAGCTTTTGAGTGGTTTTACTAGTTAATACTATACTATACGTGATACAGACACGAGTATGAAATATCGATGGTATCGAGTGCCTTTTCATTGTAGAAATGGCAGTATATATTCATTTAGTTTTCTTAATATTTTTATATGAAAAAGCTCGAACCCTACTCTTTTCTTAATCTATTTATATAAAGTGTATGTTTGTCTAAGTTGGCGATGTTGAATTTTCTGGTTTTTATGTCCTGGGGTCTTTAAATTTGGTTTCTTTTCTGTTAAAGAGTAACGGAATAATGTATTTTGCTTGATAAACGTATATATTTCTATTTTAAATATTTATATTCGTACAATTTGAATTTTAGCCCTGTTATAATCAAAACAACCAATTAAAAGCTCAAACGAAGAAAGTGAATTCAAATATATCAAAAGCAGCTTCACGCTTTTTCTCGTACAGCAGGGTAGTCGGAGACAAGTTTAGACATTGTGTGTTGAGAGGCGGAACTCAACGCCGCGCTTGATGCGCTGATCAGAACGGCGAAATAAAAATAATGTTAATACATATATACATACATAACGAAGATTTTAAAAATAGATTATAATACCTTATTTTATTACCTAAAATAATAAATAAAAAAAACCTACTAAGTATTTGGCTGTAAAATTTCAATAATCTAACTAAATCAATAACAATTATATTTGTCTTTCAGCTTCGCACTTTTTCCGTTTCCGCCAGTCATAATTTTTTTTTTTTTTACAGCAGCATAACACTCACCGTTTTCGTTTTCGTTTCTGGTGCGTTCGTTACACTATATGTACTAAATGTATGATAATTTTTCTAACTTCTATATAAGGCACTGTCTGGCGTGTGTTTGTTTTATCTCCTTCACATTTCAAACCTATACCTGAAACAATGGCAAAAATTACACATTATATTAATACACACACACACACACACACACAAAACAAACACACGACCATACGTTTGACATACACTTTTGTAAAATTGAAAAACACGTTGCTAAGGTAACGCGTATTTTATGAGTCAACAAGACACACTGGTAGTTATTAAATGTGCATTTAAGATTAGTTTGATTATATACGATGGCCATGCGTTCAAATGTCATTAAGAGAAACATTTATTTTCACGGGTGACAAATTAAAGCGCGACGCGAAAGTTTTGCCGCCCAATACGCAAATTCTCTAAAATGAGAAAAACAAAAGAGAAGAATGGAGTGTTGTATATTTAATACAACTTTATTCATATATAAAGTAATTCACTATGTATGAAAAACCGCCAAATGTTCACCGAAGCACCTAACACCCAGTGTTTGTTGTGATTGTAGATTAATTATATTGCAATTTTCAAATCCTTATCCAACAAAAAAAGCCTCTATTTGGTCAAAATAAATCTAAATCTAAATTACCAAAACCAATGTTACTAAGTTAAATTAAAATTCTTTCTTCCAAAAACATTTCCAACATAGCAACAATAAAAATAAGCTAACAGATTACAAATCCTACAAAATGATAATAAAACACACACACACACAAGCTATAAGCTCGCTCGTATGCATTAAAAAGAAACAGCCTATTGAGTAAAACTTAAAGCCTCGCCGCAGACACCGGCCCCACGTTGGGCGCCACGTCTCCCCAGGCGCCAGGCGTCCCGGCGCCGCCTTATATAACCAGAGCGGATCGAAACAGGTCGGCTACCAGGAAAATCAGTCCCGATGATTTACAATGCACTCCTTTAGGGCAGCAATTATGAATGATACCTTAACGATTTTGCACGGAGTTACTTGCCAAATCATTTGCAATTAAAACCGGAAACAAAAGTGTCGTTTGCGGTTAGATGTAATAAAAATATTTCGGTTCCAGTCAGATAGCATTGACGTGTAGCGGTCGCCTACTCCATTTATAGCTTCAAGCTTTATCCCACATAGCAGGGTGGGCAGAGGAAAACTAGTCCAGACACTCCGTTCCTCCACTTTATAGGACAAAAAAGGGATATTATAGGAATGAGGGATCAATCATCATCATTATAATTATAAGAATACGTGAAGGAAACACTAACACTTTTTACGAAAATTATGCAAATCGAAAACGTGGAATTTTTTAATATAACAATACTGCACACACTATAATGTGTTTGACATAAACTTTTGTATAGAAGCATATTTCTGGCGTTAACGGCTACTCGACTCGGTAGCAGTGTGAACAGAGAGAACCTAGTGTAAAGATACGCCTGTCTCTACTTACCGCCTAAATTCAAGATATTAGGAGTTGAGTAACGGAATTCAACGCCACACTTTGTCGGAGCGGAGAAGTAAAATAATTTAATAATAATAATAAATTTCACGAGTGAACGTTGAAACCAGAATGTATCGATTATAGTGGTATTTACATGATGTATCAAAATGCATGTAGTCAGTGTGGCTTCGAATTCGTCGTATCTACTTTGTTGGATGTGTAAAAAAAAACTGTAAATTCGTTTTAATTTGTAAAGTACAAAACTCTTGCATAACAACAGTACTAATAACAAACGACATCACAGACGCTTATTCAATATTTTCCACAATTACATTCCTGAGATCCTTATTAGACACATCTCATATATACATATATATATATATATATATATATATATTTATATATATATATATGTATGTATATATATATACTCATATAATCGTGTGTCACGTCTACACGGTACAAACTGTGGTAACCCAAGTTAGTAATAGTTTTACTATTATTTATAGAAAAAATAGAAAAATAAATCCAGCTTCACGCCTTCCCAGCATATTTAACGATACTTAACGCTGCACTTTTTCTTATTTTAAAGATAAATCAATTTCTGATTTGGAAAAATTATGAATATTTACTAAGGAAAAGGTGACACATTCATGTCGCAGATGTCAAGTTCCAAGTCAAAGTCTAAAACTAAAGCACCAGCTTCAACTTATATTCGAAAGAAAATGTCTACTTAAAAATATTGTAACCTCTCCCATCCGGTTAGACCGGAGCAAGAAAAAAGATCTAAAATACAATAAAAAGCGAAATAATTTCAAATAAGCACTGCCACTGCCAGTGCCACTCCTCCACATTCCGCCAAAAAATTCTATGCAAATTTGATTTTTTTTTTATATATTTTTCTATGAATAATGAAAAGATTACAAGGTTTCAGGTAACTTCGAATTGTGCGCATGTAAAGTTGTATTTTTATACTTTAGCCAGTTTACATGTGACAAGTGGATATTAAGAAGGAATTTAGATATAGATATATTTAAACTGCAACACTGGTATAAGAAACCTATGTATCTTGAACTTAGTCGAAAAGTTCTCAAGTTAGGCCACTTTATGCTAAACTAAAGAGCAATTACAATATGTAAATCATCATCATTATAATGTTAGACGAGTTATCAACGGTGGTGACACTGACAAGGCACGCCGCATTGCCACCATTTCCGTATATATACGACAATTTGTTTTACAACTTTATTTTTTTATAAACTACATTGTGTTTTTGTAGTAGGCCTAGAGAGAGAGAGAGAGAGAGAGCTTAGTAAAACAAGATTCAATTCTTCATCATTTTTATCAATTAAGAAAATCTATATTTTGTCGAATAGAATCGCCAAAAAATCATATACAAAACCACGACCACCTTGTACGCAGGCACACTAGCTCATTTAGCAAACTACCAACTGTATCTACGATCATGTATTTATCACTATGCTATTCGTAGTATATTTTGGTGCATTTAAATCAAACTTATTGGTATATAATAAACAGTTATGAGGTAAAAAATGTGATATAATGCAAAATATAAATTTTTTTAAACACGTACATAAACAACTGTTTAGATATATTTATAGACTATTAGCTCCGTGGTTAATTATCAAATTAAGAATTAATGTATTTCTAATGACATTATTATGAAACGTACAAGCTATCTAAAGTCTTTCTTCACATAAACTACATACACCTCCGTCCGTTTTTCCTTCACATATAAATATAATATAGATCAAGTTTTGTTTTACCACCCTTAGGTACCCCATCTAACATAATGCCGGAGATGAATTACGAAACAAATACTTAGATATAATATAAGTGTACAAGCTATCTAAAATCTTTCTTCACATTATCTACATACACCTCCGTCCGTTTTTCCTTCACATATAAATATAATATAGATCAAGTCATGTTTTACCACCCTTAGGTACCCCCTCTAACATAATGCGGGAGATGAATTATGAAACAAATACTTATATATAATATTAGTAAATAGTTTGTATTGAAATGATCGTGATTCATAATATAATGAGAAGATAATGATAGCTATGACTAATGGTGTTCAGTTTAATTTAATTTATTTCTACTTAGTAATGAATTACTATATAGAGTTGCTCTAAAATAACTTAGTTGTAACGTCTTTTTAATAGTCGACAAAATGCTGTAGTATTTTAAACCTTTACATTGTAATTTCCTCGCTCTAGAGTCTCGTGCCTAAGACATAGTGCGACGTTGAGTTCAGCCATTAAACACACCTCGAAGTCGGACGGAGAGTGAAGACCAAAGTGTCTTGACACCATGTCTCCATGTACCACCGGGGTTCATGGAAGGCTGGGGTGTTCCCCTGGCCTCGGCTTGTAGCGGTCGAGGAGGAGCACCGTGAGGTTTTAGTGGGTCCACGGACGGCTTACACTTGCCAGTCCCACGTACGAGTCCGCAATCGAGCGTATCCGTAACGAATTTCCTCAAGTAAAAATAGGTATCTCTGTCTATCCTGATAATCAAAAAACAGCGTGAAGCTGATAAACTGTAATATTATCTATACATATATAGATATATATATATATATATATATATATATATAACAGCTTGTCCTGATTCACTGGCTGATTGACTCAGCATCGCCGAGCGGAAACTATTGAACTTGGACACATGATTTTTGGTTAGTAAAACAACCCGTTTTACAGAGCAGACACTCACCAAGAAAGGAGTTTTTAGAAATTTAACCCCTAAAGGGGTAAAACAGGGGTTGTAAATTTGTATGAAAGTCCGTCAACTTTAAAGTTACAAATATATTATTAAATTTCTGGGTTATTGATTAAAAATCATTAAATAACTATTTCAGCAATTGTGAAAATTCTACCACTAAGAGAGCGTAATAGCCTTTTTGTAGTTCACACGGGCGAAGCCGCGAGCGACCCACTAGTTAGACAATAAAAATCAAGATATTTCATTACAAAACACCTGGGTTGTATGTGGGTTACTTATATTTACGGCTCGCCCCCGTTCTGGAGCTCCACAACACATTACTGGACTTTCTCATTTCCGCTCACAGCTTCCTAAATTAAATTTTTAACTGTATCTGAATTTTGGCACTGGTGGGACATACATATTTGCTACATTAATACGACTGTTGTAAGTTCAAATTAAATTATAAAATATAAATTCAAAATTAGCGGAATGTAAAGAAAATAATAATATTTTTTGATTGTGTCTTTTCTTGTTTTTTTTTTGAGGTCACTTTCTTTTTTTTTTAGTGAAAACTTTATTGGCGTTTGTTTTAGTTGTTTATTTCATGTTTTTTTTTATAATAAAAAAGCTGTATGTTTTCCAATTTCTCAAATAAATTAATTTATTAACAAAAAAACACGGGTGAAATATGAAATTTGGCATAGTTTATATGCAAAGGAGTACAGAAAACCAATATTTTTAATATTAATACATTACAAATACATAAAATATAAACAATGCACACACTACCACTTCTATTTAACATACACTTTCGTACAAAGTTATTTAATAGTTTTAATAATTACGCGATTCAATTAAGTAATATCTATATTAAGTCAAAAGTACAATATATATATATTCAATATGCATAGAAACATAGGAAGCAGGGGAGTTAGAGAGAACTGAGTTTTAAAACACTCCATTCTCCACTTTCCCCCCCGGAAATCGAGACATTGTGTATTGAGTGGCAGAAATGAACACCGCGCTTTGTCTTACTTACCGAATGGGAATCGATCAAGCAACCAATCGCATTCACTGTGTCCGACTGCGATACAATGGCCTCTATATATTATATCTATATATTATATCTATATAAAAATATAAAGTATTCGCGGTTCACACACCGATTATAAATAATAGTATAAAAAATCTGTCCTCGGTGGGAATTGAAGGCGCGACCTTTATCTTGGCAATCAACCTTAAACTACTAGATTAATAGATTAATCAATGTTAAATAACAAATACCTAAGTAAACACAGGGCATATATTTCAATATGTATTCCAAGAGTTTGATGTGCAGTGGGACAGCGACTGACTGTAAACGCGATGGTTTTGGGTTCGATTTTCGATGTTTATATCGATATATATGTTTATTATACATTAGATTATCATCAGGATTTTATTACAAAACATGGCCTGCGACAATTTACGAAGTAAATAATCAGTGATCATTCACCATTCTTTCCATTTTCAACTAAAACAAATAAGCAAACAAAGCAACTATTAAAAACCTAAGAAGCACAAAGCCCGTGTGATTGTTTGTATGGCGTAAAACAAAATTTGAAACGGTGACGTAAGACCGGCACGACCAATTACGTCACGCGTGAAGTTCATGACGTCATACCTTCAACAATTTGCCAGTGATCGACTCTGAGAGTTAATACCTATTTTTATGTTTATTCATATAAGGCAATACGTTGATTGATCAATTAATATAAAAATTAATAAATACATATGTTTTTTCCAGCTTCACGCCTTTTCCCGCGATGAGTTACTCTGATGAGTAGTCAGAGAGAAACCGAGTGTTAAGGCACTCCGTTCTCCAATTTCCGTCCGAAGTCAAGACATTGCGTGTTAAGTGGCGAATTTTTAATTTTCTTCTCAGTTTATCTGTGCTTTTGTGTAAGTACACTAATCTTGTAAATGGCCGAACTAGGCTACTCTTGACTATTGTATTGTGGTCAACTGTGTTTATTTTTTTTCAATCGGTTCATAAATAAAAAAACTTACAACAATCAATCTAAACTATAAATTTAAGTGAGAACGCGGGCGGGCGAAACAATGAAATACTTAAGTCGCTAGTAAAAAAAAAAATATATATTCCTGCAAAATTACAAAAAAGCCTAATAATAAATATAATAGATATATAAAATGTAGATATATATATACTTTTTAACATTTTTTTTAACGTGTTTTTCGCACACTCAAGGAAATTGAAAGAGACATATTTAGAAAACGTATAAAAATTTGAACGCAGCGGGATTCGAACCCGCGCCTCTTGAACGGTTTTCAAGAGGCGCGGGATCAAATCCCGCTGCATTCAAATTTTTATACGTTTTCTAAATATGTGTTTTTCAATATCGTAGATATATTACAATATCGTTACATCCGGTGGTGGGCGCACGCCTACGTGGAAATTAAAGGGCTTCTCGGGAGAAAGTTGTTATGGCCACGCGTTCAGGGTCAGCCTATGTGTTGGATTAAGTAACTGAAGCTGATCATTTTGGACTTCGAAGCTTTGTAAATATTCGGAAATATACATTACTATATAATATAATAAATCACTCCTCATTATAAACGGATTGTCTCCGAATGCTATGAGGGAACAGTGTGTAAAATATACAAAAAATATACGCATTTTCAAGCCGATATCTATTGTTTAGAAATTAATTTCAGATAATCATGTAACATTAAAAAATCTTCAATCTAATTTCTACAAAAACGTTATTTTTTTAATTTCGTACTTATATGACGCGATGTAAAATTTTTAGACTATACATATATATATATATATATATATATATATATACATATATATTTGTTTGTTTCGTTGATCTCCGTTTCCTGATGCTGCCTCGGGGACATGGTGCCACTTTCACCACGAGCTATCAAATATACATACATACAAAAATACATATAAAAATACAGTTCTGTGAAAAAAATAATATTGCAAATTATTGCGCATGTGTTAGGTACGTTGTTTTTTTTACCGCAAGACTATTTAAGAAAACCGGTCAGCGAGGACTCCTCCGGTCTTGACCCACATCGCCTGAATGAATGTTAGATCACTGCTTTATTAATAAATAAATAAATTAATTAATTCATTCATTCATCATATCAATACGAGGAAAACTGTAATGTTATTTATTAATGTTTGTTTGTTGTTGGATTAATCGCGTATATTATTGGTATTGGTCAGACCTCGAGTCTACCCGTGACAACGGGACTACTGTAAACTGTTCGAAACGTCGGCTTTCTAAACTGTTAAAAACGTTTAAAAATAGTTTCATTTTTAAATGTGTAGTAATCGCTAAAATCAAAGGTCTTTTTATCAAAAAAAGAAATTTAGTTGTAATTCGGACTTTCTCAGCTTTTGTCCCCTTCGCCACGCACGAAACGCCCGAAATCGAAACATTGCGTGTTGAGTGGCGAAATTCAATGGTGCCCGCATTGTCTTATGTACCAGTGGAGCGGAGAAATGATATTTTCATTTCTTTTTAAACATAATCAGTGCCCCGAGTTGGATCGAACGCACAACCAATCGCGTGTGTATAGTCAGGCGCAGGCGCTGTCCCACTGCGCCACAATGGTCTCTTATTTCTTAGTTGTTTTTAGATAATTTAGTTGTATGACCACACATTGGCTTTGTCATTGAATTTATAATATATTACATATTTTAAAGTTTATATATAAAAATACATAGAATACAATTTAAAAGCACAAACATTTTTTCAAAAAAGTTCGTTTCATTTTTAGAAAAATGATAAGGACGCAGTAATACTTTTGGAATTTGTCGTAGTTAAAAATTATATATAATTTCTATAGAAAAGGGCACTACTTCTTTATAGAATTTTTTAATTTTAATTTATAATGCTTTAAAAACATCGAATAAAATATATATTACACTCACTATCACATATTGTATTGGACATTGACGTATGTATGAAGCGATTTAAATATATATATTATATATTTTGTTCTCTTTTTGTCTGTGCGTTTGTGCACACTAATCTTAGAAACGATTTAAATGCAGTTTTCACTATTGTATTTGGGTAAACTTCCATTAACATTTTGCGTTTATTTTATTTCCATCTGTTCGTAAATTGTAAATGTAACTATTTAAATTATAAATTCAAGCAAAGCTTACGACCGAAGTGAGACACGGGTGGGCGTAAAAAACGAAATAGTCAAGTCTTGCAGATTACGCAGGCGACAACGCGAGCGGTTCGCTATGTTGTGTAACAAACAGTTTGACATACGCTGCACAATCTAACAACAGAAATGTACAAACTGACTTCCATACTAAATTATATTGTTCAATATTATTAATATTTTTAATACACTAGACATATAGTTGGTACATTTTGTTTAAATAATACAAATTTTACATATTATTACTGTTTCTTACATAAACAAGTTATTTCCTCTGACAAACTAATGTATTGGAAAACCAGATAGACGCTAGCCGATCTCATTGAACAACGCTTGGCGCCCACAAATGGGCCAAACGCCACTGACCACGTGATTTGTTGACGAAAATATATCCTACTAATATTATAAACGCGAAAGTTTGTGAGGATGTTTGTTACTCTTTCACGTAAAAACTACTGAATGGATTTTAATGAAACTTTGCAATAATATAGCCCATACATCAGAATAACACATAGGCTACAAGTTATAAAGACATTGTGTGAATTGACCAAAATATAAAGTAAGTATCTTATGTTCAAGCCATTAAAGCCAAAATAGTGAACCATTGTAGTCAATAAATTAATATTATGGTATATATATGCTAAATGCATATGTATACCAGAATATTACTTTTTGCTATTTTTGTGTCTGTCAGTCTGTTTGTTCCGACTAATCTCTAGAACGGCTACACCCATTTTGACGGGGCTTTCACTGGTAAATAGCTAATGTAAGATCTCCACGCGGACAAAGTCGCGGGCACAGCTAGTTTTACTATATAAGAACAAAAAACCTATTACCATTTTATACAGAAAACACTATTATTCACGCAATTAGAAACCGCATTCAAGGAAAATATATACAATAATAATTAAAATACAAAGATTGCTTAACGCCTCGCAGTTAGCTGGGTGAAGGCACTGAGAAGTAACTGTAAGTGTCCAGACACTCCGTTCTCCATTTTCCAGTCCACTCCACTCCAATAGCGGAGTACAAAACATTGCGTTGGATGGCGGAACTAAACGCTACACTTTGTCTTGTCGGAGCGGATAAATTCCAATGAGATTACTTCATATCAATATACTTATTCGTACCTACGAGTATGTATTCAGTAGAGGCTTAGATTAGACGCTTAGATTGTTTGTTCTTAGGAATAATCTTTGAGCAGATTTTTTTTTTTAAAAACCTCCACAGATATGCTAACAACACAAATAAGTATCCGGATGTAGAACTATGTATGGCTTAGCGCTCAGAGGGCCTGGACGGTTACTAAGTGGCGCGGGTTCGAGTCTCGCTACGGTATTAGCGCTACGCTACGCTAATTTTCATACGTTTTCTAAAAAAATGTTTTATGAACTATATGGGGTCAATCTTATCATATAGACTGAGATAATAGTACACTTTTCTGTGAGCTTTATGAAGAACCCATTCAAATATTGAAGTATCTCTTGAGGTTTAGTTAGCCTAAGGCACCTAAGTGTTTGGAAATAGACTTGATAACAAACGATGATTACAGAATCTTATTTTTCTATTATGTTAAAACAACAAAAGCTTTGGACGAATTTTTACAATAATTTATATGAAATTTGGCTTAGTCTAAAGTTTATGTGGAAGTAGAAGTGTAAAAAGACAATATTTTTATAATAATAATAAATTGGATATATGTACATTAAATTAATAAAACAAATATAAACACACACGTTATATGCATATATGTTTTTTGTTAGTGCTATTCACACACTTAGTATAACGGACAGAATTCGAACTACCGCCTCTCGGTTTCCAAGAAGAGTGGGTTCGAGTCCCGCCCATCGTCCAACAAATTTATACGTTTCCAAAAAAAATATTTTTCGCATTAATAGAGGTTTTTATTTATTAATTAATTGCCAAAAAAAAAATTGAGATCTTAGTAAATTTCTAATATATCCAACATCTGAGTACTATGCCCGATTCCATCCCAATGCGAAATATCCAACAAACTTACGAGTACAAGTTTAATTGTTACTAATTAAAAAAAGGCTTATATTATAACAAATAGTCAATCAAAACACAGATAGAAAGAACACAGCTGACACATAATATTGAGAAGACAAAAACCCAACTGTCTTTCGGTACAAAATGGCTGGCGCCACGGCCAATTAGCACTTGATCCATCTCTGAAACCTTGGCACGGCGCCAGGCTGTTAAGCAAAAGAAACGCCACTAAGCCTATTGACTACAAAGAGGCTGAATTACATAACGCCCCACTTCCCGGCACCCGATGAAGATTTATGAACAACGTTCAGTTAGTTGTTTCTGTGCCAGTTCCACCAGATACTATTCGGATGCTATTCGCAAGTGGAAATGGACAAGAATTTTATCATTACTGGAACAGCCTCTGACTGTAAACGCAATTGGTTGTAATTCCGATTGCCACTCGGGTCCTCCGATGAATCGCTCAACATGCAATGTCTAGAAGTCGGGAGACACACACACACACACACACTGCCTATCCTACTATGCGGGAAAAAGCCTTATTGAAGCGTGAGCGTGAGCCTGCTTTATTTTAAAATGTTATAGATGATTCAAGTATTACTGGACGAATTTCTTTTCTATAAATTATATAGGATAATTTAAGAAATTAATATGCATAAGTATAACAAATTCTTATTATACTATATATCAGTTGCAAGATTTTTCCCGCATAGGAGTGTCAAAACACTCCTGTCAAACAAAGACATAATATTTTAATATTGATGCAAACAAAAACAACTATGAAAGATCAACATTTGAAAAAAAAACTTATAAAAATATATTTGACAATTATTACACAAAAAAAAATATTTAAAATATAGCAAATCATTAGTGGATGATCACTTTTTGAAAGTGTTTTTCGGTCTGACAGATAGAGAGATGAGATCCGAATAAGTTTTTGGAGAGATAAATGCGGTTTTAGATTTGGTCCTTTACTACGTAACGACTAACGAGCGCAGCGGAAGTATAACATTTAAACCCACAAAATGCAATAAAATAAAAAAAAAAAAAACGAAAAAGACACTTACGCACCCAAAAAAAAGCTTATTGAGCATAAAACATGGGCATTACAAACAACTGACAGGTGAGCATTACAAGACCATACACAAGACAACCTGTCAGCGTTACTCAGTACTGTAAGCAAAGCCGTCTAGAGGAATGCGTGGTTTTTTTTTAATTCCAAGAATTATCTAACAAGGCTGAACGTTGCTTTAAGAGAGAAACCGAACTGCCGTTTTGCAATCTACTTGTCAAGGCACGAGTTGTAAACTAACGGCGGCTTCGTTAAGAGGATGTTTGTTTTTCCCAAATTTTTACACATTTCGATCGGATTAATCGCATATGTTCTGGTATTCGAAAATACATTTTAGAAAACTCGACGTTTCGAATACTTTACTGTCTTCATGTCATGTGGATAATTTAAAAAGCTGTATTATTAGGTGGTATTAGACATACAATGGCTAATCATCAATAATACAAAATTAGTGATGTAGGACCAAACAGTACATACAGGCAGTTTAAATTTACTTTATTTTTCATTTTTTTTCACACTTTCACGCTTTTTCCTACATAGCATTGTAGACAGAGAGTACCTAATGTCAACGGACTCTCCGTTTACTACTTTCAGCCGGAATCTGAGACATTGAAGGTTCAATGGCCGAACTAAACGTTGCGCATTGTCTTGTCACCAGATTAGAGACAAATAAATATAATTTAAATATAATAATTCCCTCGAATGGCAATCGAACCAACAACTCTCGCGCATGAAGTCAGACGATGTTACAATGCGCCACGACGGCCTTGCCACTTTTCAAATGCCTTTATTTATGTTTTTATTTATTTTGTCGTCTTATATGTAAGTTTTATTTAGTGTATGTATGTATGTTAAGGTGGCATCTTGCAACTCAATGTTGGAGCATATATCCTGAACCGATTAAACTGAAATAATTGCGTATACGTTTTTACATTACACGTAGTTTGGATAACAGTACACGATCGGCTGTGCAACGTCATTCAAAATCCAACATGGCAGCACAACCAAGATGGCGGACGAGTTATTTTAAATGCGCCCCTACAATACGAATCCGGCTCCTTCAAATAAAATAGATTGCTTAAAATAATTATAAAGAAAGTTTGCTTTCAAAAAAGTTTTTACCGTTTAATTTATTGTTATCTTAGGTCACTTTCAACAAAAAATTTAAGAGTTCAATAAAAAAAACTATTCAAATCTAAGAGTATTAATGGATTTTCAACACAAAACATTTAAGAATTTAGTATGTACTTTTATTTCGAAATCGATATTGTATATATATATATATATATATATATATATATATATATATATATATATTTTCCATCAGGTGGCCCGAACACTCGTTTGCCTGGTCTTTAGTGTAAAAAAAAACTAATAAATTTCTAGATTAACATTGCCGAATAAGTAAAAAAAACCTAGTCCTCAAAAACCAGTATTTACTCGCTAAATCTTATATCGGCTTTCGATTTAGGGGCAGTGTCGCGACTCGCGCTCGACCCAATTGCGATTAGCAGATTAAAAAAGCGTATGACTTCACACAGCAGTGCCAAACAAAACGATCCACATTTTTAGACCCAATTTTATCTAGAAGTACTCGTTTATGTATTTATATGAAAACTGAAACAAAAAGTATTAAAATCAGCAAATAACTTGTTGTTTTTGTGTTCAGTTTCACGCTTGTCCCGCATAACAGGATAGTCAGAGAGAACCTAGCGTCAAGACACTTCGTTCTCCACTTTCCGTCCGAAATCGAGACATTTCTTGAGTGGCGGACCAACACGCTGCGCTTCGTCTTCTTCTACAGAGCGATGAATTGATAACAATTAAATTATGACAATTCAAACGAGTGGGAAATAAAACAACCAAACGCGATTTTAGCCAGTCGCTGTACCACTTGTCCACGATGGCCCCTAAAGTAGTTCGGCTAAAGTTCTTAGAAACTACCACCTGGGACCCAATACTGAAAACTTTGAAGTCTCAATCCCATCACACCAGAGTGCAAGATACAGTCAGCTCATTTTGCAAGAATCCATGGCAGTACGCAAGGCAACAAAGAAATCGTTGGCGGAAGTTTGAAATAATAATTGTATCAAATGACAGACAAGTGCCACCTCAGTCTACCTGTGACCACGGACTACTGTAAAGTGTTCGAAACATCGGGTCCTAAAAAGTATTTTCAAATACCAAAATTATACGCGATTAATCCGGTTAAAATAACTTTCATTTCAAAAAGCATATGTATGTATAAAAACGGTACATACCAAAATAACCTTTTTTACAGACTTTGCCAGCGTGTGTCTGTATGTTCCGGCTAATCTCTGGAACAGTTGGACCGATCTCGTCGGGCACTGGCATACAGCTGATGTAATAAAGAGTAACTTTTATTTTCGAATTTTACGCGGACGCAGTCGCGGGCACACCCAGTCACATATAAGAACAGACTATTGACACAAAAACCCAAAAATAATGTGTGTCTTATACAGAACCTTTCTAAATATCAGTGTTACTCACTATTTCATTTAAAATAGTATTATTTAGTCAATATACACGATATTTGGGGCATTCATAAAGAATAACGTGTAACAATGTAAACGCGCAAGCTATATTTAGCATAATGCGCCAGTTCTATAATATCGCTTCCTGCAGATTTAGCCTCTACATCCAGCCATATTACGAAGACTATTCTGTTTTTAATTTTAAACAAAACAAAAGTTGTTGACTCTTTTTGTATGAAACATACCATAAGTATAAAATTTTGGTAATACTTAATATTTTCAACTTAACGCTTTTCCCGCATAGCACGGTAGGCAGAGAGAACCCAGTGTCGAGACACTCCGTTCTCCACACCCCTGCCAGAACTCATGGCATTGCGTGCTGAGTCGCGGAACTCAACGCCGCACTTTGTATGTACTTACGTAATGAAATAATGATTATTTAAAAAAAAATCTTTCGCGTGTATCTCCCACACAGTAAGAGGTGACCAGTGGATCTAGATTTATAGGTCTTTCTCCAATTTTACCCATTCACAGAAATGTTCAGTGTTGCAATTATTCACTTTAAATATTTTAAATAATTTTTAGACAGATGTTTGTTCATAATACTATTTGTTTGATCGACAAAAATATATAAAATTCCAAAACATATATCAGTCACTCATTTACACCACCAGCAAGCTGATATAGAAAATATTTTAATAGGCCTTTAATTAGGGACCATTTAGCAGTGTCAGATATTTTTATAAATTGTCTATTGTTCTATGACCAGTTGTCTGTCAGTAAGGAATTTTATACTATTAGGGTTTTTAGGTTATATCTCAAAGTAAACCGATAGTTTTGTACTTAGTATGAGAATAAAAAGTATTCAAGAGTATCTTATTTATTTTTCCTTCCTTAAATGAGTTATTAGAAGAAAACACGACTTGTACTGGTTTTTTTTAATTATTTATATACAATATATAAAATAAAGTTTCTAGAATTTCTATTTATTTCGACTCGAAGGTGTGCCTCTTGGAGGCCACATAGACTACTAAGCAGCACTGGTGGTTAGAGTGCTTGGTAAGGTTTTCAAGAGGCGCGAATTTCAAGGCCAGACAATTTTTTACATATTTGAAAAACTGTATATTTTTTTTATTTACACACTTGCGGTAAGAAAAACATTTTAGAAAACGTACAAAACAAATTACGTAATGTTGAGGCCCTCAACCCGCGCCTCTTTGAAAACATCCATGCGCTCTGAAGGCTAAGCCATACTATCTATATCCAGTTACGATATGCTTATTTACTTTATATGCTTTAATATAACTTATTTCTGTTGCCCAATTTAATGAATAGCATTCCCTCATCTCATCCCATGCGATTATTCTTAGAAATAATCTTTGGGCAGCTGAAATTGAGCTTTTTTTTTAGCTTTGAGAAATTTTCATCACAATAGCGGTTTGGTCGTGATGACGTAACAGACAGACAGAATTACTTTCGCATATATAATATTACTAGTATGGATAGCTGTATAGCATAGCATAGCTGTGAGTGTAGCTGTGTGGGTTTGATACCTGACTGATTGATATAAAACACAGTGTCTAGTACAGCCACTGAGCCCAAAATGTCTTGATTCAGGTGGAAAGTGTAGAACAGATTATCTTGACACTAAGTTCCCTCCGCTACTAGAAAGGTGCCAGGTGCGGAGTTGCTTTAACTTATAATATATATAACAGTAACTAGTGCCGGAAATACTGTTAATTGTTTTTTATTCAAGTCATTACATGTTTAAAGGTGGAACTCAAAACTGCATTATGTCTTGTCACCAGAGCAGAGAAACGAAAATAAATTAAATATAATCATACCCCCAAGTGGGAATTGACTCAAAAACCAGTACTCTATTCTATCCCTACTGTCAAATGCTATCCCACTCACCATGATGCATGGTTAATTTTAAATAATAAAGCAATTCTAATCTCATATATGTACTTTAAATAGTTGTTCTAAGCATACAACCATATAAGGTCATAAGCTGTTTATATTGTTATCATTACCTAATAAGACCGTGTTAGTGGATCTGCGGAATGTTAACTTATAATAAAAATAATAATTTATCTGTGACTTGTATAAGGTGCTTTCAGAGCAAGTGACTATATCATCTAGCATCTTCAAGGATTGACAATATAATATAAAGTTTGTCAAAAATACAATCCTTTTTCAATATGTAACATTATGTATTATAAGAGGGGTTAATGCAGTTGAGTTCAATTCTTTAATAATGATGCTTCGAATTGCCAGCAGATCACCATTACAAGGGTTTTTTTTAATAATTTATATACAATATGTAAAATAAAGTTTCTTGAATTTCTATTTATTTAGACCACTTAGACTATTAATCAGCACTGGTGGTTAGAGTGCTTGGTATGGTTTTCAAGATGCGCGAATTTCAAGGCTGGACAATTTTTTACATGTTTGACAAACTATATCTTTTGTTTTTCACACACTTGCGGTAAGAAAAACATTTTAGAAAATGTACAAAAAAAATTACATAAAGTTGAGGCCCTCAACCCGCGTGTCTTTGAAACCGTCCATGCGCTCTGAACGCTAAGCCATACGTTCTATATTCAGTTACGAAATTCGGTTGGAAATGTTGCTTCAAACATGCCAGTTAGTCTGCCAATGTCACATTGTATGGAGAACACACAAATGAGATAGGGTTGACATTAGAAGCACTTTTAATAGACAATATGACAAATACACCTTTTCATTTATTATTTAAAGAGGTTTTATTTAGTATTAGAATATGTTAATCAAGAGTACTACACACTAATCAATGTATATTGCTGGCAATTTTTTTTTAATTTACATAGTAGGTGGAAATGATATAATAACTGTAAAGCTCTATGACATAATAATATTTAAATAATCTATATAAGTGAATTGAATAATCAGTAACTTAATATATTATATATTTTATATTATAATGAAGAAAAAGCAAATAATTGGAAATTTTAAAGATGAAAATATAATATATTATGAATGAGTATATAAATATTTTTACTACAAAACAAATTAACTTTACGCCCTGTGTTTTTCTTAAAACCCATTATCCAATTCTATTTAAAATTTGTGATGTCACTGCTATGACTATATTGGTGTTAAAGCCGAGGTCGCTGCGGTAATTTTACGTAAATTAGGACAAATAAGACTATTTTCAATGTAATATAAATTAGGCAATTATTTAAATAGCCTTTCCTGCTTTTCCAACTCGAAAACAACTGAAAAAATGAACGGCCTGCAAGTTTCATAATGTCAACAAAGCCATGACTCACACAGCGCTAATTGTGAATGAATTCAGTCCATTTAATTGTTAGTATTAATTTTCCTCAACGTCTGTGCTACGAGAAACGTGTGTAACTCGAAATTAAGGTTACTGCTTCGATCGATAAATATATTTATACGAAATCCTGAAAGCTCAGCTCACAAGATGGCGGGAATAACCTTGCCAAGTTGAATAGGTCGGGAGCGGTAGGAAGCGCGGCACTGATGGCGCGACCCACATTTAGTCGGGTTATACGTCTGATCGGACAGATGTACTGATTCTCATTTCCTACGACATTTCTATTACATTGAGACACGTTTTATTATTTTAGGGCGTTCCTGGCATTATTATAATTAATAACTTACCGTTTAATAGTCCATTTGGGGCTTGATATATCACGAAACACAATTTTTTTTGCACAAGCACTCACACGCCCTTACAGTATGTAACAACATCACGAGTACACTGCGACATCTGGTGGGAGTTTATTCCACTTAAAATCACCTGTGGCTAACTTCCGAATGGTTTTAATTCAATTTTTACCACTCTAATTGCTTGTTTAACTGCTAATTATATCTAAAATTTAGCGAAACGAGGCCTCTGGAGTGGTGAAATTAATAAATTCGTAATATTTCACGTTTTTTCTAGACAACAACGTGTCTCAGCGGGGTTATGACTGCATGCAGGGAATAAGTATTGATTTTTTAGAAGCAGCTGATTCACGATGGCGTGGTTTTCGCGCAAATTTGTAACAAGAGCGCTTGAATCATGGTTATTTTTACACAGAATAAAACAATTTCAGAGTTTTGCTATAACTGAGCCGTTGTTTATTTGGTTGCTCTATTTGGTGTGTCCTTAAATATCGCGTCCATTATATTGCATGCAAGACAGTGTGGGCTTAATTTAAATTCTACATGTATAATTTTACATATGTTATTACAATTACATCATTTTTACATTTGTTAGCTTTAATACGAAATAGTAACATTAAATAAACGTATGACAATGGCACATATGTATTTTTTTTTCAATCTCTTATTTAATATGACGATGTATAATATCTATACATCCGACAAGTTTATTTTTTAAATTTAAATATTTTTATTATAATATTTATTGAATTGAGATTTTTATTAAATATAATTAATACAAAAGTAAAAGATGAAACTATTTTATAATATATACAATAGCGCCTGAATATTTCCTACAGCAATAATTGACTGTGTGACATGTGCACGGAGAGCTTAAGGAGAAATTGTTATATCACAAGCCTTTAAAACACTTTTTATACTGTAAAATTTAATTATATAGGCTTTGAAATTTAATTATATAGACTTTTAATTATAGGCTTTGTTACAACATTTAGAACTAGGCTAGAACATTTAGTTAAAAATTAATTCAGTCAATCAATTCAATTGCTAAGTTCAATTGTTTTATATATTTTTTAAACATGTTGTGTGTGTTATTAATACACTAAGGAAATTGAAAAATACATATTTAGAAAACGTATAAAAATTTGAACGCAGTTAGATTTGAACCGGCACCTCTTGAAAACCGTTCAAGCGCTCTGACTTGGAGCACTAAGCCATGCGTTCATTGAACATCGATACACTGTCGTCCCACTGCCACATGAAGTCCTCATGTTTAGATATATTTACTTTGTCCAATTTAGAGAAATTTGTCTTTTCCGATTTCTCATATGCCCAATTTTTGATTTTAGTGTACCTTTCTAACTAGACATATTTCAGCTTGGGTATATTTAGTACAGTCTAATCTTATCCATATTTTTTACACTTAAAAATATGTAAACGAGTATTGTTTTAGTTTTCAATAAGCAAATCATTTATAGCTGTATATTTATATGTAGCATATTCCTTTAAAGTGTTTAACGTTTCATATATACAATATTTCCAAATTTTTTATTTTATTTTGATTCTTAATATCTTTAATGAGTGATCTGATATAACATTTTTACAGGGCAATTGGTACAATTCATTCGATTTATCCATAGTTTTCTTTTATTGTCGCATTAAAATTTTTTTTTTTAATATATATATGCATTTAAATAAATGGACAAACAAGTAGGAGAAGAAGTTGCCATTTTTATAAAATTAATGTTATAAAAATCTATTTTAAAACGTGTGGCATTGACAGGGCATTACAAAAGACGAGACATCACTCTTCTGTCAAAATTCGTGAACAAAATCAAACATGAAAGCAGCTTGTGTTATTTTAACAATTATAATATTCGTGGCCATCATGGCGGTGTGTGTGATGGTAAAATTCGCAACCGACATCACTGTGGAGGAGCGGAAACGGGACTATGCTCCAGGAACTGGTGTTTACCAGGTGGCGAAGTCCATTGCCGTGATAGCACTAAATGAGAACCACAGTCTTCAAATAGCTGAAAGGTTTCCGTACGTCGCAGCCATCGCCCGAAACTCCTCAAAATCGTGGACCTTCGCTTGCTTTGCCAGTGTTGTTCTTGTCAAATGGGTGGTGACGTCTGCTCATTGCCGGAAAAAAGGTGCAACCCATCGTGTGTTACTCCTGAACGATTTCGCCAGAAATATCAGCAGAATTTTCCCTGTTTTATTTTGGAGGATAAATGAGAAATTCAATCAGGATAGCGCTTTACCGAATTTTGATATAGCTGTTGCCAAATTTAATATAGATGAGTACCAATTTACTATGACGTCTTCCACTTTTGATAGTAGATTCGTATCGGATTGCGAAGCGAGCATTTGGAAGACTGTCTCCACAATGGACAGAAAGGTGTATCTAATAAATGATTTCACCAAATTGGATGTAGGGATTGCGTCTCCAGGCAAGTGCTACGAGGCTTACGGCGTCCACATGGACGAAAGTTTGATATGTGTAGACTTGTCCGAATACGACATCTGTTTTATCCATGAATTTGGACCAATATACAACGGGAATAAATTGGTAGGCGTCCTGGCCTCACGGCCCAGAGACTGTGAAGTGAAATATGCAATTTTCACCAACGTTTCGTATTACGCGTCGTGGATTTTGAAACTGACACATACATCTTTTTATGGGTGATACTCGTATATGCATAGCCGATGCGTACTTTTGTATTGAAATATATATTTAACATATGGTTAACGGGTTTATTTTTAAAATTAAGTTAAACATGAATAGTTTGAAGGCACGGGCAAAAGTGAATGTCCGAATGGTTGGATAAGTTGAGAAAATTCATACTTTCTAATTAAAAGTCGATAATTAATTGACATTTTGCTAAACTTCAAGAAAACATCGGGAACATAGCACCGAATGTACAATAAGTATGTAAATTCATATTAGAATTTAACAGGCGAAAAAGCCTGGGGCTGTTCGTAAAACCTTATTACGATTTAATAATAAAATAAGTTTTTTTTTTATTATTTTAGTAATGGTTGTGGGTTCGATTCTCACACGAAGGAATGATATTTAAATTACATATTTTCTCAGCTTCACGCTTTCCCCGCATTGCAGTGTAGTCAGTGTGGACCTAGTGCCAATACACTCCGTTCTCCATTTCCCGCCTAAATTCAACATATTGCATGTTGAGTGGCAGAACTCAACGCTGCGCTTTGCCATGTTTACTAATTTGGAGAAATAAAAAAAAATTGTTTTAATAATACCTGACAGTGGGAATCGAACGAAAACACAATCGCGTTTCAGTCAGACGCTGTCCCTCTGCGCCATGATGGTCTCACACATATTTTTATTTAGCTGCTTTGATTGAAAAAAGCCATATTGAGCTCATCCCGGAGCACATCCAGCATCTTTACATCTACAGCTTGGCCAATAATCCGTAGCGAAGTCACTTAGCGGATCAATTCGCCTGTCAATATTTGTGAGCTCTTGTCCGCGGACCCCCGACGACCCCAGCTAGGGTGTTCAGTGTGACAGTTACTAATAGATGCTTTGTATGCTCTGTGAGAAATATTATTGTAAATATGAATATTGTTTTTACTAGCGACCCGCTCGCGGTTTCGCCTGCGTGAACTAAACGGCTGTAACTGATTAAAGTTGCAGCCAAGCTAATAAAACAATTAATTTGTAGCAACAAAATTTAAATTGTTGTAACTTTTTTATTTATGAACCGATTGAAATAAAATAAACACTAAATGTTAAGGGAAGTTCATCGAAATACAATTGTCAAAACTGCATTAAAGTCGGTTAAGCCGTTTCAGTGATTAGCGTGCACAAACGCTCAGACAAACAAAAAATATATAAAATCATTGTTTTAGGCTCTATTACATTGGTAAATGCCCCCAATAATATTTTTTTCCTATACATCTTCCATGTACAGACAGCGATCATTTACATTTTTATTATATGTATTGTATCAAATTAACTAAAATACTATTATCTTAGTAATTATCATGTAACACTACCAATTTCTTGTCGTCTGTAATATTTAGAAACTAGGTGTGCCCGCGGCTTCTCCTGCGTGGAAATCAGTGTGTTATAAAGTTTTAACCGCGTTTCCAGATGAAAATAACGTAATATTTTTCATTGATATTTTGAATAGAACAATACTTGAAAAATACATGTCTAGAAAACGTATAAATATTTGAAAACCGTTCAAGCGCTCTGACCGCTAAGCCATATGCGTCCCACATCCAGCTACGTTGAAATTCTTATACGCTTATAACAACTTATCTTTGTTGTTAGCATCTCTGTAGAGAGATTTTTACAAATTTCTGCTACCCAAAGATTATTCTACGAACAATCGTTTGGCAGAAGTGAATGGCATTTATTAAATATATATTTTTTAATATTTTTTTAAAGTGTTCGTGTGCGACACTTTAAAAGAGAGACCTCAAAAGGTGAAATAAGTCAATTAGTGAAAAAAGAAAAACAGCTTGACGTATCTAAAGCGTGTCTCATAAGTCTATATCTGTCTACAAATAAGAAAAAAACCTATACTGCAAAACAAAATCAACCCCTAAATTGTAACATTAAAGAATATTTGCCCATATTTTGTTATCGACACGCTCCAAAGGAACAGCGACACTTGACACGTGACTTGTGACGTCTTGTAACTTTACCCGGTCTCGTAGATTTATACTATACTAGCTATTGTTTTGTGAATTCGTTTGTAACTAAATAATTGATATATGTATTATTTCCTTTTTAACATCACTCTTATCTCGCATATCGGGGTAGGCGGAGCGAACCAAGTGTCAAAACATTCATTTCTCCGCTCTCCGCCAGTATGAAAGTCATTTTGTGTCGGGTAGTGGAACTAAACTCCCCGTATTTGTCTTACTAGTAAGAGGAAATGGGAGTAAATTAAAGGAATTTCCCCCGAATGGGGACTGAACCTAAAACCATCGGGTTTACAATTACAACCAGAAAGCCACGAATACCTTAATAATCTACAGTTTGACGTAAACTCGGCGACGACTTCTGCTACTCAACATGTAATGCCTCGAATTCGGACTGAAAGTGGAGTGTCTTGATACTAAGTTTTTTCTCCCGATCTTACTTATTGGGAAAAAGCGAGAAGCTTTGTAATTATTACAGCGAGCAAACCTTCTTAAGACATAAGAAAACATATTTAAATAATATTATATATAAAAGTCCTGTATCCAAAATAAGCAAAGCTTTATTTAGATAAATACATATACAGCACAGTATTTCTGTACTAAAATTATTTACTTTGGCCCACGAATTCGTCCTCGTGGATTCTAAAGTCAAAGTTACTTTCTATTACATCAGCTATCCGCCAGTGTAAGATCCATCAAAATCAGTCCAGCCTTTCCAGAGATTAGCCAGAACAAACAAACAGAACTTGTTCAGATAAAAAAATGTAATAAGTGTTATTCTGGTACATACATACATACATATACATTGAGTAAAATTAGCGGTTATTTTAATATTACAAGCAGACACTCCAATTTTATTTATTTGTATTGATTTCCTAATTGATTTAATGTCATACATTGTTTTATCCAGACGATATTATATATTGAATTCAAATGAAACCTCACCCTTTTCAGTTGCCAAAGTTACATACGAAACGTTCAAAAGGCACGGGTTCGAGTCCCGCTGCGCTTAAAATTTTTAACGTTTTCTAAAAAAAATTTTATTTCCTAAGTGAGACCGCTAAGCTATGCGTTCTACATCCAGCTACGATGAAATTCTTATACGCATGGCTTAGCGGTCAGAGCGCTTGAACGGTTTTCAAGAGGCGCGGGTTCAAATCCCGCTGCGTTTAATTTTTTATACGTTTTCTAAATATGTATTTTTCAATTTCCTAAGGGTGCGAATAACGCTTTAAAAAAGAAGTTAAAAAAAAAATTATATATTATTATAATTGTAGCCTCCGTAGCGCAGTGGCACTGCGTCTGATTGTAAATTCGACGGTAGTGAGTTTGATCACTGTATTTAAATGATTAAAGAAAAGAAAGAACAAATAAAGTAATAAAATAAAAATAATGAAATGTTAAATAAAATATATATTGATATGAGTTTTATATACAAAAAAATAGAGGCTTTCTATCCTAAATAGAAGCTTTCTTAGTTTCTACATTTTGAATATATAAGGACAACAGTTCGGTACATTAGCGAGGACCCCTGCAATAAAAATATTATTCATAACTCCGCATCCCCAAATGGCTGTACTTTAATGAATTGAGCCAAATATCCTCCCTCTATTTATTATAGTAGTCTAAATAACTTTAGTTACGACTGCTCGTTGCTAAGAGTATTGTGGTATAAAGGGGTTGGGTGGGTTTTGGTGCTTATGGTGAGGGTCGGCAGTTCAAAATTCGTATGCTTTCTAGCATACGTACATACACGCTTCTGCGTGTCGTCGCTTTATTCTATTAGATATTAAAATTGTAGCTTTTGTATTTGGAAAGAGCAACTGTGGAGTTTCTAGCCGGTGGTAGCTTTACGTTGCTTGGACGATTCAAAAGTGCCTGGCAAAAGCCTATTTAAAAATAGTATATTTTGAATTTGAATATGCGTAAGTAAATTAAATGAGAGATAAAAACTTCATAAATAGTATAATAGAAGTAAAATTATAGAAGTTTAACATATCCATTAGTACGTAACTTATTATATTTAGTATTTCTTTACTCACAAATCAGAGTAAAAATCTACCCTTTTTTTAGAAACGTTTAAAAACTTGAACGCAGTGGGATTCGAAGCCGCACTGCTTGAATACAGTCAAAGCTGTTTGACTGCCAAGCCATGCGTTCTAAATTACAACTTCTTTTTATTGTTAGCATATATGTAGAGAGAGATGTTAACAAATTTTTTATACGTTTTAAAGTTTTTATAAGTTTTAAACGTTTTCTGAAAAAGTGTTTTTTTGATATTATGATGTGTGTGTGTGTGATAAACACTTTAAAAATGTATGTAATAATATTTTTCGGTTTTCGCGATTTTTACACATTTTAAAATAAAACTGTTTTTTTTTAACCAAATGTAGTTAAAAAAAACTACACTACACTGGTAGTTTTGAAATAATATTCGCACTGACAGACGAATGCCACTTCAATCTACCCGCGAGTGTGACCAAGGTCTCACTATACAGCGCCCCAAGCGTATGGTTTTCTAAAACCAAAATACACACCATTAATCCGGTTCAAATAATTTAATTTCAATATATTGCCAAGAACTTATTGCTAGAAATGACGAAAAAGTGGAGAACGGAGTGTCTGTACACTAAGTTCAATTTAAACCAAGCGGGAAATAGCTTGAGACTCGTTTTGGTAAATATTTATATTTCTAATTGAAACTTGACTTGTCAAGTGTAACTCAGTTTGTTTGCACACTTACGAGTATTAGCGAAGTGTTTGGTTACGACAGTATGTTACTATAAGTGTTTATATTTGTTGATTTGACGTATTGAATTTATTTTTTAGTGACATATATCGTTTGGGCCAAAACAATGAATAAAATAATATTTTTTCTTTAATACAGGATTTTATACATTAAAGAAAAGGTTTTATATCCATTTTTTTTAACTATAAAGACAGACATATGGAGAAAAAGTTCTTTGTAGAATAATGATTTTTTTTATCAGTTTAACTATTTTTTCCGCATAGCTCCCATCTCCACCCGAATTCGAGACATTGCGTATTAAATAGCGGACCTCGATGCGGCGCTTTTTGTGTTGAAATCAAAATAATGAAAATATAATCATTCCCACGAGTAATAGAACCCACAACCATCGCGTCTACTCAGACGCTGTCACACTGCTCCACGATGGTCTCATAGAATGAGAAACACATTAAATTATCTAAATAAATCATACCATCTAATTACAAAATGTGATGTTGTGTCTATCTTTACAGTAAACAGATAAAGTTTTCAGACTTCAAAACAATCAAAACTTTTGTGAGACTCAAATTTTTGGAATCCTTGTAACTTTTGTATATATGAACCGATCAGTTATATTTTTATTATATGTATAAAACCTATAGGAGTGCTTTTCCTTTAAACCACAATCTTCAACTCTTAGGCGATAGATATCAAATGTGAAACGGGACCCTCCAAGCAATATATGTTAACAAGTTCGTATATCAGATATAATACAGGGTACAAATAAAACCAAAAAGTCTGCGTCTTCCTGATTTATGGCGGCGCGGGAGACTCGTGCTTCAATGAATCATTAGATTTCGAAGATATCTATAATGGGTTTATTGATAGATAAAGCTTCTATTGGGCGTTTTATTTATTGTTTTGTAATATATTTCTTGGGGCCATCGTGGCGCAGTGTGACAGCGACTGGCTGTATGCGCTATATATGAAGGTTGTGGGTTCGATTTGAACTCGAGAGACTGATTATATTTAAATTATTGTCATTTCTCCTCGGTAGCGACAAGACAAAGTGCGGAGTTGAGTTCCGCATTCGATTTCGGGCGGAAATTAGAGAACAGGAAAAAGTTTGATGCCGCGCTTGTGTCTATCGTGTAATATTTTAGAGAATTGTAACATTTTGAAGTATTATTCACACACATAGGAAATTGAGAAACATATTTTTTAGAAAACGTATAAATATAAAAATTGAACGCAACAGGATTTGAACCCGCGCCTCTTGAAAACAGTCCAAGCGCTCTGACCGCTAAGCCATGCGTTCTACATCAAGCTACGTTGAAATTCTTATACGCTTATTACAGCTTATATTTGTTGCTAGCATTTTTCAATTACCTTAGTGTGCGAATAACACTTTAAAAAAATGTTAAAAAATATATATTTAATAAATAGCATTCTCTCTTGCCAAGCGATTATTCGTAGAATAATTTTTGGGTAGCGGAAATTTGTAAAAATCTCACTACAGAGATGCTAACAACAAATAGAGCGCTTGAATGGCTTTGAAGAGGAGCGGTTTCAAATCTCGCTGCGTTCAAATTTTTATACGTTTTCTAAATATGTCTTTTTCAATTTCCTTAGTGTGCGAATAACACTTTAAAAAAAATGTTAACAAGATAGAAACCTAACAGTTGCTACTAAAACAAGTAACGACTAAACCAAATAGATTTAATTTGTGTAATAAAAAGCTTTAAGCTCTCGCAAGCTTAGTGTTGTAATAAATTCAGCAAAGGCAAAGTAAATTATGATAGATGTCAGTTTATTCGTTTTGGTAATCAAGCTGAGTGGTTGTTACCGACGGCAGTGGCTGAGGCTGGTTGCGTCAAGACTAACGGTATACTCACAGCTTGTATTAGCCGAGGATTTATTGAGAAACAAATAAAAACTTAATATATTGTAGTGTTGACGAGTTTGTACGCGCATTTTCGTTTTCTTTTATTGAGCACACATCCGCTATTTGGGTATAGCCAGAGAAAGCACAGTGTTTTGGAATATCTATTTGGAATTGTAGACTGTGAATCAAATGTATAAGAGCTCCATCGTATGTGTCTTTTTAAAAAACAAATCTAAATAATTAAAATATTAATTAATAAATTAATTAATCATTAATTACTTGAAATAATATTTTTTACAGCTTCATGCTTTTTGCTGCATATAGTGAACCTAGTGTCAAGTCACTCCGTTCACCACTCACCGCTGGAATCCGAGATATAGCGTGTTGAGTTATGGCAGCACGGAACGTCGCGCTTTGTCTTATCACCAGAGAGGCCGCTTTACCGCTAAGCCATGCGTTCTACCGCAGGTCAAATTTGTATACGTTTTTAAATATGTCAATTGTTAGATTTCTATATCTGTATAATATCTATATGTCATATTTTTATCATGTGATAAAAATGTTACTGATCGCTGTCTGCACATGAAAAATATATTATTAGTGCATTTCAATCAATATAATAGAACCCAAAACAATAATTTTAAGTTTTCTTCTTTGTTTGTCTGTTTGTTAGGCCGTTCTTATCTAAGAATCGGCTTAACCGATTTAAATGCAGTTTCGATTATTGTATTTCGTTCGTAAATAAAAAAATATTAGAGCCATTTAAATTATAAATATATATTATAAATATAATATAAATTCGTGATTGTGTGTGTGAAGTGAGAACAAAATAGTTACAGGTGAAGCCGCGAACGGGTCGCTAGTTTAGTCATAAATGAATACAGTACAGTTCAGTTCAGTTCTTTAGTTGTGAAGATTTCGAACGTGCTAGTCGAGCGCCTTCAAGCGAGTCGTAGCGAAGTCTTCGCCAATATTACGTTAACTGTCACTTTTGAAGGTATTAAAAGACTCTGTGGTGCTTAGCTTCGTTATAGCAGGTTTAAAATCGAACTCACAACCATCGCGTTTACAGCCACTGGGCCACGATGGCCTTATGATTATATTGGATTTTTAATGAGAAATATCTGCGACAAGGAGTCCTCTTGTATATATTTTTTAATATTGTTTTATCATTAAATACATAGATATACATTAAATATGGTGTTTTCTGAAAAAAAAACATAATTTAAATGACAGATAGATATTTTGCTTTTTTTTTGGATAATATTAAAAAAACAATCAATCAATCAACGATTGATAATTAATCAATATCAATCGTTGTGGCTTGCCGAGAGAAAAGCGTTTAGCTGATAAAACATCTGATGTGGAAGTCTTAGAGACAAAGTTATTATAATTTTGACTTCAAGTTTCAATCTTAACATGATATATAGAAGTGTTATGTTATCAATTCATAAATTAAAGCATACAAAATCACGGGCGTCAACTAGTATCAAAATAAAGAATTACTTACAACAATTTTAATTCGAAGATATGAATTTGTTGTGAAAAGGAACACTTGATTAATCAGTGTATAATAATTTGTGTTAAATTAAGTTACATTGGTTTTTTTAGATATTAACCAATATAAGAATATATTTAATATATACGGAATAGTAGAAAAATTGTATTTCAAATTTGACTGAAAAATGTCCCCTGTCTCCAAACTGAGCAAAATCAAAACACCAAGTTCAGCCATGAGTAAACAAAAAACACATCTATTATAAATAAAATATCGATATAATAGATATAATCGTAGTAATTTAATTGTATCTATAAAATCGATTTACAACGCTCGACTCGAGTCGGGGCGAGGCTGAATGAGGGAGGACTTTAGATAAGTATCTGCAAGTTGAGAAAAAGTTTGTCTCTTATGTACAAAGGGGACTTCTTATGTAGAAGCAGTTTTGCTTCTTACTGAAATGTATTTTTTTAATCCGACCAATGGTTTTAGTGAAATAATTTGCACTTCTTCGGCGCTTCACTTTCACTACTTTTTTTTTTTAACTTCTTTGCTTTGGTAAGATAAAGCGCTGCGTTAAGCTCTGCTAGTCAACATGCAATGTCTCGAATCGACGCAGTTTGTGGAGAACGAAGTGTCTTGACGCTAGGTTCTCTCTGACTCTCTTTGACACATAGCATGTGTGAAATAGCGTGAAGCTGCTTAGAAATATTGTAGGTTTGAATTCTTAGGTCGTGTTTTCAACACTTTTTATTTAAGTATTATTTTAATACATAGGATAAAAAAAAATTAAAAAAAAATTTCTTTTTTTATTTTTTTAGAAAATGTATAGTTCTAAATGTATAGTAGAATTGAGCCTACGAATATAATTGATATTATATACTTGCTTACAACATATAACATATTTCTTTTCTTACAAATTATGGAGCCATCGGGGCGCAGTGGGACAGCATCTAGCTGTAAGCACGACGGTTGTGAGTTCGATATTCTCTTCAGGAATATTTATATTAAAATTATTTTCAATTCCTTGCTAAGGTAAAACAAGGCGCGGCGTTGAGTTTCGCCAATCAACACGCAGTGTCTCGAATCCATATGGAAAGTGGAAATTGCAGTGCCTTGGCGAAAGCGTGCAGCTTTGTTATATTATTAGTGTTTCTGATTTTGTTAAGTTTGTCTATATACATGCATTGTTGATAACATTGTTTGTTTTTTAGCTTCACACCTTCCTTATATAGCAGGGTCGACCAAGCAGAGAGAAGCTAGTGTCAAGACACTCCGCTCTCCATTTAACGTTTCCCATATATATGCTTCTACGCGATCCTGCGCTGAAGTGGATTCGAACAGGCTATGTCTCCACTCAGCCAGTAGATGGAGCCGACTCGTGGTAGAGTGGAGACCGCGTTTAGGCAAGAGTTATATGAGTTACCCTGCACCAGGATGAACAGGTGTGAAGAAGAAGTCTGGTATATGGCAGCGGATGGATGTGAGGACCCAATGAGCAGGACAGTTGGCGCTCTATGAATGGGGTCTATATAGTGTGGTTGAGTAGTGGGAGATACCTGGCTGAAAATTTATTAGGCGGCGGACCGCAAGTACGCATCTTATCTAAGGACAAATATTGAAATGTACCGCATTCCCCTGAGTCGGTTTCGAACCCATAAACCATTATGTGTACATTAAGATAGCTTCCAATTACTACGCGACATGCTATTGTAATGTAAAAATTAAGTTATTAACAATAAACATTAAAACATAAAAGTGTAGGGAAATAAAACACTTGTTTCAAAAAGGGGGACAAAACATTTAAACAATTGCAATTAGATATCCTTTGTAAAATCGCGTCGTAAAATTAATTAGAATGAAGTTGTTTGCGAGATGCGGATCGTCGCGTCGCTGTTAATATTTAAAAATTTGCAACTTTGACTCATTTTGTGGTGTATTTTGGTTATCTCGTTACTGATATTGAATTTGTTCCCATTTTTTTTGTTTAACGAAATTTATTTTAATAGCTAGAACTGTGTATAATAAACTAGATGTGCTCGCGACTTTGTCCTTACTAAGTTACTCCTTGTAACATCAGCCAGTGAAAGTCCTGTCAAAATGGGTCCAAGATTTCACAGATTGGCCAGAACAAACAGACCGACAGACAAAAATTGAAGAAAATGTTATCTTCGTATATGTGTTTTAGTATTACAAACAGACACTCTAGTCTTCTTTATTTGTATAGAATATTGGCCATCGTGTCGTAACGGAACATCATCTGTTTGTAAATGTGATTGTCTGTGGGTTCGATTCCGTTTCGGGGGAATGATATTTAATTGAGGTACACCACAGACATGATTTTGGGTGGAAAACGGAGCGGAACGGAGTGTCTTGACACTAGGTTCTAACCTTCCATTTGCACTTTAAATTTTGAAATCTGTTGGTTGGGAGATGAAAGTCCACTTAAGCGCGCATTGTAAAATTTAGGCCTACACTCGGGTTGCAAATCTCGGACACTGCTTCAAATACACAGACTCTAAATCTACAGAACTTACAGCATAGCTCTAAACTCGTAGTTAAATGCTACATTACTAACAAGTAAAAATAAAATAAGCCGTTAAATTTAACTAAACCAGTATACAATCTGCACACATTAACGCAATTCCGCAAAAACCCCTCCCCTCTTGTTACAGATATTAACAACTGTCGCAACTTGCGGGGGGTCGCGAATCTACTTGTTTTATTTCTCCTTTGTGGTTAATTTCATTATAAAATGAGAAATCGACATTAACAATATATTAATCGACATTAAGAACAAGCGCGATGGTTGTGGGTGCATCTCTTAGTTTTTAAAACCCTTTCCCGCATAGCCTAACCAGCGGAGAGAACGCACTCTAGTGTCAAGACACTGTGCTCTCCGTTTTCCTCCACAATTCAAATCATTGTGTATTGGGTAGAACGACTTGACACCGTGCTTTATCTAATGGAAATGTTTTATGAGTTTGGCCGGGAATTAGTGTATCGAAACTATTTGAAATCAATTGTGAATACAGTCAAAAGCTGTCCCATAGCTCTACGATAATAATTATTATTATATATAAATATATACTCTTCTTCATAAGTGGGCAAGTAATATATTATAAAATATTTTCATATTTTAAGTTTGGCAAAACAAAACTTGCCGCTTTTATATGCTTATAATGTATAGTAAGCTCATTGTGTCACAGTGGCACAGTATCTGACTATAAACGCGATGGTTTTGGGTTCGATTTCAACTCGAAGGAATTATTATATTTATATGATTAAACAGAACGCGGCCTTGAGTTCCGATCTTAACACACAATGTCTCGAATTTGGGCGAAAAGTGGGTCCCGGAGTATCTTGACACTGGCCTTCCTTCCCATTATGCGGGAAAACTGGTAAAGCTGTACAAAAACAGACTAATGTGAAGTAGATGGGGCTTGAAGCATTTCGTCTGTACAGTTCCGTTCCGTATGACGGGTTAATATATTTAAAACTAAAGTATCAAAGACCTATAGATTTTTTTTTTAATTTTTCAAATAAAAAGTGTTATTCCCACACCAAGGAAATTGAAAAAGACATATTTAGTGAATGTATAAAAATGCGTTCTACAAAAGCGTTAAAATACGTTATACGTAACGTATACGTTTTCTAAATATGTCTTTATCAAAGATCTGTTTTTTACAATACGTTCGTAGCCATATGTGATAATGCCAGTCTGGTTTTTAGTCGAAAATACACAAAAATATTATTAGTATTAACAATCAAATTGTATGTAAAACAAAAAATATAGGTACTATTAATTCAATATAATAAGATTTACTTTAGATTTTATTTCGACGAACCACTCGCTTAAGCTGCCAAAGATCGAATCAATCAAATCAACAATGGGCCGTGACTTGCGCTGCCTTCACAGTGCCTGAACAGACAGACAGTTAATATTTATATATACAATAGAAGTTCACGATGACTCGTGGCGAAGACAAATTGATGTTTAGTTAGGGCGACAATATTTTTACGTCTATAAATATGGCAATTATCCGGAAACGCGGCGTCGGAAAGTGGAGAACAAAGTGTTTCTATACTAGCTTCTCTTTTTTAACTTTGACTACTTTTTGTCTCCTTTTTTTATTTTCAATAGTGTTTTGACCAATTTACGATTACTTTGAATATGCACAGTTCAATTGGCTGAAGTACCAATTACCTAAGTTAATAATAAAATATATAAAATATAAACGATATAAATCATTTTTAATATACATATTTTGAAAACGTATGAAGATTTGAACGCAGCGGGATTTTAACCCGCACCTCTTGAAGACCGTTCAAACGCTCTGACCGCTAAGCCATGCGTTATGCAGCCAGCAAATTGCGCAATAATAATAGGTAAATATGTAACGTCGGGTTTTCTAAAATCAAAATTTCCGATACCAAAATACGCAAATAATCCAGTTATAAGATAAAGCCTAAAACAGTGTCTTCTGCTGCTGCGTGGCCACCGTACAAGTTTTCTGTAGGCAAAACCGGAAACGCGCCGCCGGATGCTGCGATCTGCTGCGAGATATATTTTTTTATGTTGCACTTTTGTTACATCCGCCCATACATTTACCTCCCCTCGCATATAACCAAGAATTACGTAAATCTTTATGTACATATGTATATTTATATATATATATATATATATATATATATATATATATATATATATATTATGAACGCAGCGGGATTTGAACCTACATCCAGCTGCGTCGAAATTCTTATACGCTTATGACAACTTATATTTGTTGTTAGAACGCATGGCTTAGCGGTCAAAGCTCTTGAACGGTCTTCAAGAGAAGCGGGTTCAAATCCCGCTATGTTCAAATTTTCATACGTTTTCAAAATATGTATATTTAAAATAATTTGTATCGTTTATATTTTATATAATTTATTATCTTAATTAATTAAATCCTTATGTACATATGTATATTAAATCCTCATGTACATATTGTGTATGTCTTTGCTTTAGTACTATCTTATACTGTTTAATATATTAAAAAAACAGAGAAAAGCGGAGAGAATCTAGTGTCAAGACACTATTTTCATCACTATTACAGAATTAATTTGTCATATTTGAAATTTTTTAACTTTATTACGAAATATTACCAACGACCATTTTATATATTTACATATTAAAGATCGTTAGTGAGTTCGACAATGTGCACACGTGTCCGGGACCATTAACAATACAATATTGCTATTATAACGTATCACGCAAGGTGTCGTTGCCATGACGACCAGGTACACGACGAAATCATTATCAGTGTGTAACTTTTAGTATCATATTTAAACCGATTTTTTTTTTTTTTACCAGCTTCAAATTTTTTCCCGCATATATATATATAGATAACCTAGAGCAAAGACACTCCGTTCTCCACTGAAGAGTGGAGGTGGAAGGTTAAGGAGGGCGGAGGCCTATAAAAGTCACATTATATATGTTTGTTATTTGTATTGATTTTAAGCTTATAAGACATTTGTATACATTTTTCAAACCATTAAAGACGACGACCAAGACGAAGCTCGATAAATTTTGATAATCTAAACTCTATGTCATAAATAAGAAACAAATTTATGTCCATAAATCAGCCTCCCTCATTAGATCGCGCGTCATTGAACCCATCTACAAACTCCACCCGCCACTGAGAGGGCTTAATATATTGGGTTCAAATATGTTACTGAAACCTCCCGAAATACGCTAATACTGATGATTTACCAATTTTAATGGGAAGTTCCGAACTGTTCGTTTAATCATTATTAATTTCGACCTTATTTATTACTTTCGTGAAACTTAGGTTATAAATCTAAATGTTCAATGTTGATTAAGCTAGGTTAGAAAAAGACATATTTAGAAAATGTATAAAAATTTTGAACGCAGCGGGATTTGAACCCGCGCCTCTTGAAAACCGTTCAAGCGCTCTGACCGCTAAGCCATGCGTTCATGCAAGAGGCGCGGGTTCAAATCCCGCTGCGTTTAAATTTTTAACCGTTTTCTAAATATGTCTTTATCAATCAATTTCCATAGTGTGGGAATAACATTTAAAAAAAAAAATGTTAACAAAATAAGCTAGGTTAGGTTAGATTAACAGTTTGGTCAGCTTGGGGAAGCTGATCGCCTAGCCACCTGGCCCGAGTAGGTGCGCGCTGGTCGCTCCCGCGGGCCACCTAGCAGGCCGTCGAGGGTGCCCACCACCCTTAACTCCGCGCCGTGCAATGCTGGCTTCCGCCGCCGGGGTTCACGGAAGACTGGAGTTCCCGTGGCCTCGGCTAGTGGCGATCGAGAAGGAGCACCGTGAGGTTTTAGATGTATCGGACGGCCTATCTGACAGTCCGGAGTCCACATAACCACGTCTGATTCCCAAATCGGGCTGGTAAAAAAAAAAAAGAAAAAAATAATAATTTAGGCTTTTACCATTAAAGGGGTAAATTATTAGATTTACCATAATTTTACTCTTTCATAATAATCTTTTGCATATCAGTGTAGAAACAATCCATTCTGCTTTTCGTACTATTTTGATATACGCTTCTTGAACGGCGAAACTCAATGCCACATTCTCCATGAGTAGAGAAATTGTAATAAATTTTGAAACCATTGGTTTTCGCGATTTTTACACATTTTCATATAAAACTATTTTTAACCGGATAAATCTCGTATATTACTAGTCAGTTCAGTTCAGTTATTTAGTTATGGCGCTTATCACTTCGCAAATTACACCTTGTATGGAGAATACACGAAGGAGATTGATTGGTAAAAAAGAGATAAAGTTACTAGTGTAGCTCATAGATTACAAGTTGAAAGGAGATTCAGTAACAATAAGGCAGTCTTCACCAATATAACAAGTCAGTCAGTTCATACAATTATTATATCAAAGTACCGCCAACGGTTTCTTAGTTGCGTGCGTTCAGTAACAATAAAGCAGCCTTCACCTATATTACTAGTCTGTCAGTTCATACAACTATTATATCAAAGTACCGCCAACCCCCCTGAATTCTTGCAGAATGAGCTGTCTGTATCTTGCTTATTGGTGTGGTGGGTTTGAGACTTGAAACTGACAGACGGATATCACCTATGACCACTGTAAACTACTGTAAAGACGAAACGTTAAAGTGTATTTTCGAATACCAGTAATATACACGATTAGTCCGTTTAAAAATAGTTTAATTTCGAAATGTCCAAAAATCGCGAAAACCAAATATCTTATTAAATGAAAATAAAAATTAAATATATTTAAGCATTCCTCCGATTTCATATCGAACTTGCTACCATCGTGTTTGAAGTGTTGAAGTCTTGAAGTCTTGAAGACTAGTCCATTGCGCTACGAAAGCGTCATTACAAATTTAATTATATCCCAAAATTTAAAACCAAGAATACCATTGTTAAATAAAACACATATCATCTCCAAAACATTTAACACATTTAAATGTATTTAGTTAAATACGTTCAAATATAATCGAATTACACCGCCATTAGTCCACATGTTTCTAATCTAATGAAGTTCGCAAATAAATATTGATTAGAACCCCCGACCCTCGTCGCAGTTGAGTGAGTCCTCGTAAAAACATTACTATTGTAGTCGCAATGAGTACGAGATAAATCTTCTCTAAGTTTATAGTTTGGAAATTTATTTAAGAATTTTCTGTTATGGCTTTTATATAATATCAAATACAAAAGGTTCGGTTTCTTTTTATAGAGCTGTTTTTTCAATACATTGCGTTTTTTTTTTTAAGTAGCGCCATCCTTTGTCTTGCTCTTTCCCCCAGAGTGTATATCGAACCCGTTTGCGTACAGTCAAAAGCTGTCCCACTGCGATACAATGCCATTAATATAGTATAGTATTGTTTTATTTGTTTATGGTATAGTATTCTTTTTTTATATATTTATTAACATTTTTACACTGTTATTCGCACACTAAGGAAATTGAAAATTTTATTTCGAATTCGCAATGTTTCGGAATCGAGCAAAAAGCGTGAATTTGAAGCGTGATTTTGAAATGATTCAAAATATAACATTAATGGCACACTCAATACTAATAAATCTAAAAAAAAAATACGGAGAACGGAGAAATTACAAGAAAATGTTTATCACACAGACTTAATCAAAATCAAAATATTTTATCTTTTAAATTACTTATCTTCATTGAATTCCAAATTTTAAATTCGAACTTCAAATAAAACAATACTAAAAACTTGAAGAGGCCCGGCTTCAAATACCGCTGCGTTCAAATTTTTATACGTTTTCTAAATATGTCCTTTTCTAAATACTTTAGTAATGTAGTTTACGCAGGCGAAGCTGTTTCGGGTCGCTAGTTATAACAATTTTAGCCCTTTCTAACCATTCCTTTCTATAATCATCATTCATAAACCAATTTGAAGTTCTCGCAATAATCATTGAGCAATACTTACAAAATTATTTAGTTCTAGACCATACGGCGATGAGCCATATCACCCATACCATATAATATCTCTAAATTTAGCTGAATTTTGAAAACACATTGACTTATAATTTTTGTGTATATAGAAAATACAAGAAAACTTATATATCTCTAAATCACAAAACCAAATGGCCATTCAAACTTTATTGTTATCACATTCAATACGATATTATCTAAGTATTGCATCTTAATTGTATTAAGCTTTTATTAGTTTTGCCGTCTGTTGTATATAGAACTAAATTTCTAGTTAATTAAGACAGTTTTTGGTCCATATGTAAATAAATATAATTTGAAAACAAATAGATTTTACAAATAGAAAATATCTAAATGTTTAAATTTTGGACATTTTTATAAATCAAGTTTTTCATCTTCACGCTTTATCCCGCATAATTCCTAGTCCCGCCTGAATCCGATACACTGCGTGTTGAATGGCGGAACTGACCGCGCTTTGTCTTGTCACCAGAGCTGAGAAATGAAAATAATTTAAATATAACCATTTCGAATGAGGAATCGAACCCACAACCGTTGAGTCCTCGGTCAGACAGTGTCACACTGCGCCACGAAGGCCTAATCTTTTCTTTTTATTCATTCGATTATCTCCCGCAGCATATAGTATCGGGTAGAAGGAACAATAAAACACTGTTCCATATTTTGTCCCAAATTGTACCAAACACCAAGTGATATTGCAAATGGTAACGCCACGCTTTAAACCAGGTGAAAAATAATTTAAAACTTTCTTTTCTTTAATCATTTAAATACAGTGATCGAACCCACTACCGTCGCATTTACAATCATACGCAGTGTCACTGCGCCACGGAGGCAACAATTATAATAATATACATATTTTTTTGTAAATTTTTTTAAAGTGTTAATCACACACTTAGGAAATTGAAAAATTTATATATAGAAAACGCATAAAAATTTGAACGCAGCGGGATTTGAAGCCGCGCCTCTTGAAAACCGTTCAAGCGCTCTGACCGCTAAACCATGCGTTCTACACTAAGCCATGCGTTACTAGAACGCATGGCTTAGCGGTCAGAGCGCTTGAACGGTTTTCAAGAGGCGCGGGTTCAAATCCCGCTGCGTTCTAATTTTTATACATTTTCTAAATATAATAATATATTATTTTATATAATATCTGTTGTCTTAATTCACACAATTATACAAGGGGTCAGATATCTCGATGACCATAAACTTTAATTGGTTCGTTCTGTTGGTGGATCCACAATGGACAGCGAGTTTGCTCCCAGAGGGGCAGTTTAGTTTATTTATTGTATATTCAGATTCATTTCACTAACTAACCACAGTTTCGTGTAAAATGAGACGGGACGCTGGAGAAAGCTTAAAATTTAAAATTAAATGCTTCTCTGTAACATATTGAAACGAGCTATATGGATACTCGATATCCAGGTAGGTTTAGGGAAAATTAAAAAAAAACGGTTGCTAAATGATTTTGAACTGTTTAAAATTGTTGTGGTTGGAGTGGAATTCAAATTATTATCTATACATATAATAAAAATGTAACTGGTCGCCGTCTGTAAATGGAAGGGGCATTTATCGACATAATTGAACCCGTAACAATGGTTATAAATTTTCTTCTCTGTTTGTCTGTTTGTCCGGCCGCACCGTTTTAAATGCAATTCGACTATTATATTATGCTAAGCTTTCCTTAACATTTAGAGTTTATTTCATTTCAATAGGTTCATAAACAAAAAAGATACAACCATTTAAATTATAAATTTATACACAGTTTATGATTTAAGTGAGAACGCTAGCGGGCGAAAAACCGAAATAGTTTAGTTATATAGTTTACGAAGCCGAAGGCAAAGCCGCGAGCGGCTCGATAGTATACAATATGTGTAGGTATTGTATTATATGAGGCCATCGTGGCGCAGTAGAACGTCGTCTAATCGCAATCACGAGTGGTTCTGGCTTCCATACACACTTGGTGAAATAATTCCGGCTGGCTATATTAATATAAGCAGACAGACTAACAAATAAAAATTGTAAAAGCTGTTATTTTGGCATATAAAAAACAGACACGCCAATTTTATTTATTTGTATAGATACCGACTTACGAACAGGCTCCGGAAAGGAACCCACGACCTTTTCTTAATCTAGATAAAAACAAAGCAAAACTTCTTAACATAAAGACACTATCTGAAACATATAGAAAGTTGGTTATATGTGTGGAGCTATTTTCATTTCTTATAAGAGCTGGGGGTGGGGATAAGGTGCTTAGGGGAGTGGCGGTTGGACCAATAGCCGCGTTTTACAACAGGTGGGCGACCTCTTAGAGAGATATTTGCTTTCATCTCCCTAAAATTGCTTTTTGCCATATACATTGACATTGACTTGCAACTTTGTTTGATAAATGAGGCGAATTAGGTGTAGATGGCATGTAGAACATTAAACTCGATGGTTTCGAGTTCAATTTCGTTTGAGGTAGTAGTTTTTTGCATGTTGTTTAGTAGTTAAGCTAGTAGGCTATTACAATTTGTACAATAAATACAATAAACTGAATATAAAACACGATTAACATTTTTAGTAAACGTCTAAAAGTTTTGACGCAGCGGGAATCGAACTCGGGTCTCTTCGAAATCGTCCATGCGTTCTAGATCCGGTTACGTACAAACTTATTTTAATTGTTAGCATCTCTGTAGAGAGATTTTTACGAATTTCTGCTACCCAAAGATTGTTCTAGGAACAATCGTTTGGAGAGAATGCTATACATAAAAAAAAATACATTTTTTAAAGTGTTATTCACACACTTGGGTAATTGAAAAGCATTTTTAGAAAACTTATAGAAATTTTGAACGCGGCGGGGTTCAAACCCGTGCCTTTTGGAAACCCGTCCAAGCGCTCTAACTTCTAAGCCATCTCTACATCTCTCTATATAGTTAGAGAAAGTGCAGCAGTGCAGTCAGAAAACAGAGTGTATAGACACGGGTTTCTCTCGACGCATCCTGTTATCTGGAAAAGACTATGGAGCTGTAAAACGCACAGCAATATTAAATATAATATAAACAATATTAAAACTGCTTCTCAATCTTCTCAATTTTCCGCATAGCGTGGAAACTAGACTCTCCGTTCTCCAATTTTCATCTGACATCCAGACATTGTGGGTTATATATTAGGTTATGTGAATAAATCAATATTTTCTGATAAAATACATAATAGCTCTCTCAGTTCCTTTATCAATTGTGCAAAATAATAAAAATTTAAAGAGCATATGAATAATTAATTGTAAACCTAAAATATATATTTTTTAACATTTTGTTAAAGTGCTATTCCCACACTAAGGAAATTGAAAAAGACATTTAGAAAACGTACAATTTTTTTTGACCTAAAATAACCATAGCTTTCTTACTTTCTTGCTTGCTTTCTTACTTTCTGGCTAAAAAAGTAAATCTTTAAAATAATATCTCGAGAAAAATTATATATTCAGTGTATTTTTTTTTCAGTGTCCCAGTGAATGTAGTATAAAGTCACTCCGTTCTCCATTCCATCTGTATCCGAGACATTGCGTGTTGAGTGGTGGAACTGAACGTCTTTATCTTTTCACGTGAGCGGAGAAATGAAACAAATTTATATACAATCATTCCCCTTAGTGGGAATAGAACCCACTACCATCGCGTATACAGTCAAACCATGCCACACTACGCAATCGTGGCTTTGTGTAGCTGAAAAAAAAATAAAAACAGTACTTTGTTAACAAAAATTTAATACACAATAAAAAAATACAATTTTTATCACAAAAACCCAAACACTAGCTGTAACAGTTCCCCCCTTTTCCATTTAAAACGTAGCATTTACTATCGAAATAAACAAATTACATTACAAGACAATTCTTAATCGAACGCATACTGTAAAAAAAAAAAAAACCAGTTTTCTTAAATTATATGTAAAATTAATTCATGTCTGTCTGTCTGTTTGTCTGCAGTATCAAAGTTAAGTACAATAAAATTTATTTCCAACAATCGGCACTAGTTTATATCAAACTATATATGAAATACGATTCTAATTTTACAATATGCCCTAAATGTAAGTTATTCCAAAAGGAAATAATAAAATTATATACATATACGGCCACATTACATTCGTAAAGGCTGCATTGCACCAACTTCCGGTGCAAACGCAAGCGTGAAAGCGCGCGTAGAGCGAGATGCTGCGTGATAGAGGCACTAGAGTCGCCATTGGGCTTGTTATGCAGCCATTTTGAACGTTCTGAAAAGGAAAATATTATTATACTAGCGACCAGCACGGGGCGTCGCCTGCGTAACTTACACGACTATTACAAAATTATCACAATCACAAAATTTGACTGAAAAATAACAACCCCAAAGCTTATAACTACATTAGTATATAATACGAACCAATTACTTTAAAACACAATGTTTGCAATATTTTTCTAATGCAAATCAAACCCACGACTTTTAGCATAAAAATCGAAATCATTTATTTTTATATTTCTAAAACACTTAAACTTTAGCTAATGCCAGAGCCAGAAGTTTTAAGTTCAAATGAAACTGTTTACAAATTTTATTAATAGGTAAAGTAAAAACTTTGGAACATTTTTCCAAAAACAAAATACGGTCGGAGTATGGAATCTGGTCATAGTTTAAGTTTATATGCAAAAGAAATACAGAAATCCTACATTTTGTATAACAATACTTTATAAATTTGTACATTAAATTAATAAAGTATATATTACACACACTACCATGTGTTTGATCTACACTTTTGTATGAAGTGCCGTAGACGTTGCTGGGCGCGGGTTCAAATACCGATACGTTCAAATTTTTATACGTTTTCTAAATATGTCTTTTTATACGCTTTTCCTAAAATATTTTACACATCCTAAGTGTGTAGATAACACTTAAAAAAAAATAATTAAAATAATTAAAAAACAACATTCTCTCTTACAAAATCGATTATTTTTAGAAATAATCTTTGTGCAACAGAAGTTTGTGAAACTCTACACAGAGACTAATAAGAAAAAGGGGTTGTAATAAGTATAAGAGCTTGGACGTCGCTCGATAACGTATGGAGGAACGTATCAGCTACCAGCGAGTGTAGAAAACGTATAAAAATGTGATATGAACCCACGCCCGCGCCCCTTAGACGCCGTCTAAGCGCACTGACCGCTAAGCCATCCGTTTATTACCACATACCAACAAACTCTTCTCCAGCTTCGCCATACGTTTGCTCGCATAGTGTCTGCCAGTAGAGGGATGCATTTTGTTGCGACATGTCCTCTGGGTGTAGATGCCGCTGAGATCTATCCACCGGACTCCACATCCCCCCGTCCACCGTCCGTATATGTGACGGGGGTGTGTGCTGTTGAATTTGTAACCTGGTCTGTAATGTGTAAGAATAGTTTTATCTGTGTGATCCCGGCTTAGAAATGGATCACCTCCGGGTGGTATTGGAGGTGTCGTAAGAGGCGGCTAAAATATGCGTGAGAGAGTCGCGCTGCCAGTGATGGTAACACCGGTCCGGATCACTTCCACCGTCGGCATTTGAAACGTCGGCGTCAAATAATGGCTTCCTGCCACCACCCCCAAATCCACCTTAAATGCCGGCAACATCCCTGTAGCTCTTCTAGTGTTATACGGGATCGTGGGCGGCCTCGATTATTTACCACCAGGTGATCCAAACGCTCGTTTGCATTATCCATAGAATAAAAAAAAAAAAAACTAAAATTTTCGGGCCGTCGTGTCGCAGTGGGGCAGCTTAAGTTCTCCCTGCTTACCTTGCTATAGGAGATGTATGACAGATTAATGTATGAGGTCATGCAATATATGAATTCAGATTTAATTCGCTGTAATTATATGAACATAAACAATACATAAAAGAAAATTGACTAAATAGTGTACGGACCAAATGTTTGTAGTCTTTAATTATATTTTTTTTAGCTCTACGCATCCCTTGCGGGGTTGTCAGAGAGTCATCGACATACACGCACTCCGGGGTCTCCATGCTTCATACAAGACCTTCCTTGACTATCACCGATACTGCGTTCTCAAAGGCATCCCCCTAAATGTCTATTTGTGAGAAAAAAATAAAAAATAAAACCTGCACATACATACATACATGTTAGAATATTTACAATATTTTCTAAACGTTGAAATCTTGGCCTTAGCCGTTGGGTCGACGGGCACTAGCGGCAGGAAGTCCCCCGCAAAAGCATCTGCACACTGAGCGTGTACTGGAACGCCATGGTCTTCTAAGCCGCAGACGAAACACTGGGCACAAATATTTTGAACATTTTGAAGTGTTATTTATACACTTAGAAATTTGAAATATATTTTATGAAAAATATAAAAATAAGTTGTAATAAGCGTATAAGAATTTTGACGCAGACGAGTGTAGAACGCATGGCATAGCGGTCTGAGCGCTTGGACGGTGAATAAGAGGCGCGATTTCGAATTCCGAATTCAAATTTTTATACTTTTTCAAACTAGGTACAAATTTAAAATACTCTTTTTTACAATTTAGCCCGCTTAGAACGGAGCCAAAGAGAACCTAGTCACAAAACACTCCGTTCTCCACGCACCACCTGAAATCCAGATGCGTGTTGAGTGGACGTCGCAAATTTGCCAAAAATTAAGAAATAAAATCTATTTTGCACTTTTCCACTGCATATTTGTATACTATATTGGCAATTTGATAATCCCGATGTCAATATAGTTTTATATATGCATGTAACGCAAGAAAATTATGTAAAATCGGCTCAAAATATTTTTATATGAAAACAAAAAAAAAAAAGGTATATAAAAAAAACACTACACTATCCCTTACCAGAGCGGAGAAATAACTTAATATAAATTTGTCCTTTACTGAGAATCGAACCCGCACAGAACTGCGTTTACGGTCAGATCAGACACTGTTCCACTAAGCTACAATGGCATATAAAGGCCTCCGTTATGACATAACAACTGACTTTACAAAATACAATATATCACAAATTTTTTACTGGTTTTCATATAAAAAATATTAAAAAAGGTTTCATACTAGAAATGATATTGACCTTAGCAATTGTAATGCCTGTATAGTTAGCATCGTACTCAGATGTGACCGGTGGTTCAGTTGTGGGGGTGGTGCATGTGGGTATCGACATGTTGAGCAAGCTCTCATTCAGTTTTCTAGTTAAATTCGTTTCAAACTCACTCGCTAGACCCGCTATTATATCTAAAAGCCTGGGAATATCTAATTGTCCGGGCTTATAAGTTTTTTCCGTAGCTGAGGTTTCCATAGTGGTGTCAGTTGTATTTGTTACTGTTTCAGTAGTAACTCCCTTAATTCCACCCCTCAAACCTTCGGATATTGTTAATGGTTCTGATTCAAAATCTTCAGATCCAGTTACAGTTTCAGAAACTGGTAATGTGGACATAGATGTCTCATAAACATCTGTGGTTGTTTCAACTGCTATTGCTTCATTTGTTGTAACTTCAGCTGGTGTAGTTGCATGGGGCAAAGATTCAACTGACATTGTAGTTTTCCCAGAATCAATTATTTCTGTAGAAGCTATAGGTTCTTCAGTTACAGGAACCGTAAATCTAGCCAGTTCAGTATTTGCAACTGTTGAAACTCGATCTGGATCTGTATAAGGTAGTAGCAAATCTAACGCAGTAGTCTTAAACTGTCTTCGAACAGAAGAACCTTCTCCTTCATCATCTTCTTTATCATCATTGAAATGTAAGTCATGTGTTGACAATTTTCTTTTGTTTTCCGGTGTTCTGGTCACACTCTTTTTATGCTTTTTATATTTCTTTCTAGTTTTTATGTTCGGCTTGTGTAGATTTGGCGAGAGATTAGTATAACGCGTTGGCAGTGATTGATTTAAGACAAACATTTCTGGAAAATCGGCATCATATGTTGGTATGTTGAAGCTGCCATCTCTTGACGTCGTGTATGGCGTAAATGGGTTTTCGGCTCCCATGCGAGAAAACAATTCTTTTATTGCCCCTATAAGAATATATTTTTATAGTTAGATATATAAACTATTTTACTTTCATCGCTAAACTTTTCAAATAAACTTTATAGTTAAATCTTCAAGTCAAACTACCTTTCACTTCTTTAATTTCGGATAGACTCAGAGCTCTTGTGATCATCTTCTCTTGGAATCTTCTCGGTCTGTTTTGTTCTGATTCACCGATTTCGCCCTTTGTGGCCGTTTGTCCTATAATTTACATTAGTATTAAATTAAATTTGCAAACACTCACGCTCTGGTACAATAAGGCGCGGTGTAGTGTTTCGTCGGTCAAAGGGGAAAACGGGAAAAGCTTAAAGCTGAAAAAGAAGCTACATAAGGCTACCATTATCATTGTCCGTATAATAATCGACGTCGTCATCGTCCAGATCCTCCAACTCTTCAAAGTCATCGTAAGCGACAATTTCACTCGCAACACCCAAAACAAGAACACTAAGGATTTGAACCCAGAACATTTGTCCTGGATATTACAGAAAAGGGGGAATTACTTAATAATTTTTTCACATGATCGAAAGATTCACTCCGCTGCTATCATATGAGTGTGACGTTTCTTTCAAGCAATATAAAAAGAAGGAAATTTATTTAGCATTAGTGTTTTCGGAAATATGAAAACTCTTTGTGTAGTAGGTTTAATTTTTTTAAAAACTCTACGCTAAATTAAAAATATTTTCCGATAGCAAGTTTTATTTTTAGCCTTGATAGATCAAAAACTAGTGTTATATTTATTAAATGATGTAAACGTGGTGAATAAGGACGGTGTATAAGTCTGACTGTAATCGAGATTAGTTGTGGGTTCGTTTCCCACTCGGCGGGACGATCATAATTCATCAGCGTCATTTCACCCGCTTTGGCTAACAAGGCTCAACTCACGCAATGTCTCGAATTCAATTGGAAAGCGGAGAATGGAGTGTCTTATCACTAGCTTTTCTCTGACTGTCCTGATATGAGGTAAATAGCGTACAATATTTATGAAATATATTTACAATATCGGTTTCAAAACCAGCTCGGATGAATATTTGAATGAGTACATTTGTACAGACAGACAGTACTAGGTGTTTTGCCGATTGCATTAGCTCGCTGCGATTTGGGCCAATGTTTCTGATTCTTGTTTTATGTCATATCATGTTTCATTATTGAATGAGTTTCGTTATCAGTCTTTAGAATATTTTCAGTTAAATCATTGCAATTTTTCCTTTTTTTTTTTTCAAGTAAATCACTTTTAATATTAATATTACTGGCTTATATACTAGCTCGTATTCAATTTTTTTTTAATAAAACACTTCCATTAAATTTTAATCTCGATGTAAATCTCATTTATAAGAACAACATGTTTATAGGCAAAAATATAAATTGCAGTTGGAATTTATTTGCGCCGTTTTGCACAATAAACACATTTGCGGAATGCCCCTGTATTACAGTAAAAGTTGGGTGATAACACTAAATTAGCCATAATAGGCCGAATGCGGAAGCTGAATACAGAAATGCCTTTGCCTCTATCCGCGACAACATGGCGCCGGTCCGACGGGCGCCGAATTTTCCCGCGAGCGACGTCAAACTGACATAATGCGAAAAGTTTTGCTTAAGTGAATTTTATCTTATTGCCTAGCACTTTAGGTGTGTTTTGCCTTTTTATACAGAATATTGACTTTTATTCACAATGTTTTGGGTGACTTTTAGTGGGTTTTAATTTAATTTTGACTTTATTATCGAACTTATAAGGTCTTATTTCCTTTGGTTATAAAAAGAAAATTTGTATTGACTAATGTTTTTCGAGGCGAAGTCGTGTCTGGGTGGCGCCAGGATCTCACAACCTGTTTTCAAGCTTTTTTCCACGTTATATGCAAGTGATAAAGTCGAAATTTCTATACATAACAACTATATATTAAGCTGAAAGCTTCGCTATATACTTGGTATATTCGAGAGTGTCGTCTGCCTTTAAAATATCTATTTTCATTTGTAAGTTGTTTTAAGAAGTGATGAATTGTTGGAGAGAAAATTGTTTTTGACATTTTAGGTGGGATTTGTCAGTTAGAGGAGGGGGGGGGGGGGTTGGAAGTTTAGTTTTTTATTTTACGTAAAATACTATCTATAGAAATACCCACTACAAATAAATACACAACATATACCGAAATATTTTTTTTCACAATCTTTAGCTGTCTGTCTGATTGCACCGACTAATCGCTGGAACGGTTAGAGCGATTTGACGAGACTCTTACTGGCAGATAGCTAGTATAACAAGGAGTAGATTTACTAAGGCTTACACGCATACGAAGTCACGGGGACAACTAGTTTAAAATATACGAGTCTTATCGTAAATTTCTTTTATATGTATGAGTAGAGAGAATGTAAGTACCTTTTAATGTGTTTTGTCTGTTTTCTTATGTACATAAAAATCTAAACAAGCTTCCATTTATGTGATATAATCTGAGAACTATTATATTTAAAGAGAGAGAGAGAGAGAAGAATGTATATAGACATATTTAGGAAACGTATAAAAATTTAAACTCAGCCGGGTTTGAACCTGCGCCACTTGAAAACCGTTCAAGAGGCGCGGGCAATTTCCTTAGTGGGCGAATAACACTTTAAAAAAATGTTAAAAATATATAAAAAGAATGTATATAATATATTAATATGCAAAGGTTATTAGACTTTCTTCTTTATACTAAAATTATGCGGACGAAGCATGAAATTTAACATAGTTAAAATTTATATGAACAAAAAGTGCAGAAAGCAAATGTTTTTCGCAACATATAATAAAAATATAAGTAATCGCTTTTTATACATGAAAATGATAAAAAAATATATAATTTATCAATATAGTAGAGGAAACCTAAATAATGGTTTTTTTTGTCAATTTGTCTGTACGTTCGGTCACGCTAATCTCAGAAATGGCTAAACAGATTTAAATTAATAAACACTAAATGTTAACTTCCGTTATAAATCCCTTGCAATACTAAAGTTACAAATAAAAAAAAGACATTTAGAAAACATAGAATAATTTGAACGCAGCGGGTTTTGAACCCGCGCCTCTTGAAAACTGTTCGTTGTTAGCTAACAACAAATATAAGCTGTAATAAGCGTATAAGAATTTCAACGTAGCTGGATGTAGACATATGGCTTAGCGGTCAGAGCGCTTAAGCGGTTTTCAAGAGGCGCGGGTTCAATTTTTATACGTTTTCTAAATATATCTTTTCCAATTTCCTTAGTGTGCGAATAACACTTTAAAAAAATGTAAAAAAATATAAAGTTACAATACTTGTATATAATCTTTTAGTTTATGCAGGCGAAGCCGCGGGTGGGACGCTAGTACTTGATAAAGTAACGTACTCACAATACCGTGTGTTTGATTTTTGTATGAAGTCTGAATTGAGTGAAAGTAATATGAAAAAAATTTAAATTGACTTAACTTTTAAACTAAGCTCCTATGTCCGTAATGTTTTACCGAAAGGGAGACTTTAGGTTATCAGGAAAAAGGAGACTTAAGGCTTTCAGGAAAAGGGAGACTTATGGATTATAGGAAAAGGAAGACTTAAGGCTTTCAGGAAAAGGACTTTAAAAACATCTATAACATCTATATACACTTATAAAATAGATTGTATTTCAGTTCAGTGGCTGAGTAATACATCATAGCGTCCTATTGTAGTCTTAAATCTTTGGTCAGTACGGCTTTTATTATATGAAGCAGACATCCACTAAGGATGGATTTTGGGAAATTGAATCCCTTACGGGTTGAAATTAGGGGTTGAAAGTTTGTATGAAAGTTGGAAACTTTTTAATTTACAAAACATTACAATGTAACTTTGACATTGGGTTACAATTTACTTATATTTATGGCTTTTCCACACATAGCATTGTAGTCAGAGAGAACCTGGTATCAAGACACTCCGTTCTCCACTTTCCGACCGAATCCGAGATCTTGCGTGGCCAAGTGGCCTTTGTAACTATAAACGATGGACTACGCAAGCAAGCCCGATAGCAGCAAACTTAAAATATATTATAACGAGTATTATTATTATCTAATATTACTTAGAGCTATTCAAATTTGTATAAACACAGTGTCCCAAAGTGGTACTTGGTAGCGGACAGATTTCGTTTCGAAATTCCGCAAATTCCACAATATCGCGGTACGCACCGGACAATTTAAAAACAAGACGATCGATCATCTGTTTATTTTTTTTAACGGCTTCACGGTTATATATATAGAGAAAATAGAATCTAGACACCGCTTCTCCGCTTTCTTTCTCCGATATTACAAAAGCGATAAACGTTATAATTTCAATGTAATTCCCCCGAGTGGGATCATACCCGACACCGTCGAGCCAGGATGGACTCTATAAGCTTCTAATTAATTCTAATGTATACATTACGCCACCAGTTAGTGCCTGGTCTCTAATTCTGGCAATTAAAGCACATTGGACAGTAAACTCCTTAAAATATATATTTAGAAAACCAGAGCAGAGATTTAAAAATATTCGCCCGAGTAGGATTCGAACCCACGACCAATTGCGTTTACAGTCAGGCGCTGAATATATGATAAGAATATCATTATTAGAAAAAATATAAAAATATATACGTAGCGGGTTCAAAAATAAGTTTTAACTAGCGTTATAAGAATTTTGACGTAGTCGGATGTAGAAAGTATACCTTTATGGTGAGAACGCTTGGACAGCTTCGAAGAGCCGCGAATTCGAATCATGCTACGTTAAAAAATTAAGTTATCTAAAAAGTTTTTTAATAGTTCGCCCGCTTGGAGTTCTAAAATAAAAGTAGCCTTAGATGCTTGTCATAACAACAGCTATTTTCCAGTGAAAGTCTCGTTAAAATTGGTCTAGCCAATCCATTCCAGAGATTGTCTGTCTGTCTGTCGCTCTGTCTGAGCTGGTTACTAGTTACGATAAAGACATATTTAGAAAACGTATAAAAATTTGGACGCAGCGGGATTTGAACCCGCGCCTTAAAATTTTTACACGTTTTCTAAATATGTCTTTTTCAAATTCCTAAGTGTGCGAATAACACTTTAAAAAATGTAAAAAAAATATATCCCTAAAAGATTTTGAAGCTCTAATGTAACGCCGGATATCTAAAATCCAGTACAAAAATTCGTTTCGCCTGGCGCTTGAGTCCTTGAATTATTGATTTATAAAAACGTATTTTTAACATTTTCTTATTTTTAAAGCTATATTCACACATTTAGGAATTTTTTATACGTTTTCTAAATATATTTTTTTATAACAAAGTAGCCAGTGCCTGTGATACGAAGCCTAGCTCTATTAAATAAGCCAAAAGTAAAATCTCCTGGTTGCCTCTTTAAGCTATGACTTCAATGCAATCATTATTACACACATACAACAGTACCTATGTATATATATATTTATTTTTTATTCTCATTAATTATTTTTGCTCTAAACTGTTACACTGTATATTTGTATCGACGGAACCTAGATGTTTAAAAAAAAAAATTAAGGCTGCTTTTTGGTAATAAATATTTTGTCTCTATATAGTATATTTTTATATACTATATAGAGACTATAGAGATAAAGTGGATATTTTTCATCTTAACATACTTCAACTACAGGGTTTTCTCAGCATTCATTCATTTTTCAATATTTTGTTTTGTTGAACAATATCCAAGAGACGCCCAAATAAGATAAGTTCAAATTGTTGTGTGTTTTTTTTTTAATATTTTTGCTATCCTTATTCTTATATAATCTTAAAATATGAGCCAAAATTCATCAAATTATTGCGCTTAGAAATAATAAAAAAAAAGATTTTGTAAAACGACAATAATGTAGAATTTCCATGGCTCAATAAAAACATAAAGCTCTAACCATATAAGTTTTAGTTAAACGGTTAAAGCAATTACATTAGAATTAGGTGTCCAAGTGGAGCGGGTTCGAATTCTACTACGTTTGAAAAATTATACGTTTCTCCAAAATATAATGCCATTACAGTTCCAATTGCATTTGATAATGTTTTTTTTTATAAGAAAAAAAATAAACTAAATAATATTTCATAATTCTCACTTTTAACAGTTTCCAAGTTTGACGGTAAATTTTGTGCAACGCCATCTCTTAGCAAATAGCGAAACTGTGGGAAAGAAAATGCTTTGTTGAATTCTGCAACACGACACTTTACTTAATGTGTACGTGACAGGATAGAGGACGCCACAGTGATTTATTTTTACATAAAAATGTGTTGAAAACACTCTCTCTCTCTCTCTTTACAAAGACATAGAGACACTAAGCTTTATAAATTTTAATAAGTTCTCTTTTGCAGTTTTTCGCTTTTTCCCGCATAACAAGGTAGTTAGAGAGAAACTAGTGTCAAGACACTCTCCGTTCTCCACTTTCCGCTTGAATAGCGATATGAACGCTGAATAGCGATAAATATACCACACTTTGTCTTAGCAAAGAATTAAAAAAAAAACATATTTTCTCTAAGCGGAGATCGAACCCATAACCAAAAGACGCTGTCCCAATGCGCACATATGTGACATATAAAATTATGTAGTGTTAAATACTAAATAGCTAATAAATACGCGTATATATAAAATAAAAAAAACAAATATACGGCCTCATCGTATTTTAAGTAATGAGACTGAACAAAAGATATTTAAAATAAAATAGGTACTTCACGAACAAGACGCTTTCAGATGCTATTGAATTATTATTGAAAAAATACTACTCATAGGAATATGCTTTATTTTTCAGCTTCACGCTTTATCCCGCATAGCAAGGCCTTCCCTGGCCAAGGACACTCCGTTCTCCGCTTTCCGTCCGAATACGTTGCTTGTTTAGTGTCGGAACTCAACGCCGTACATTAACTGACAAGACCGGACAAATGGCAATAATTCAAATACAATCACTCAAACTACTGACTGAGTAAAAAACTTCAGCGAGCAAAACGACTTCTATATAAGAAGTATTTTGTACATAAATATCAAACTTTTTCTCAACTTGCAGATATGATATTATCTAAAGTCCTCCTTCATTCAGCCTCGCCCCGACTCGAGTCTAGCGTTGTAAATCGATTTTATAGTTACAATTAGATTGTTACGATTTTATCTGTTATATCGATGTTTTATTCATAATGGATGTGTTTTTTTGTTTATGGCTGAACTTGACGTTTTGAATAATTAATTGTAAATCTGTTTGATAACGATATAAATATAGACCGCCGCATTATATTCTATCTTATATTCGTGATATCACTGGCTGATCTTAACCTTAAAGTTTAAAGATTCAAACTAAAGGGAAATTCTTGAAAATAAAAAAGAAAATAGAACCATTATAAATTGCTTGAACAAACAAAACAGTTGTAAGTAAAATAATATTAAATAATAAATAAATATTCAAAAGTTATGATTATTGTATTGTTTATTTATTGCTAGCTGTACTCACGACTTCATCCACGTGGAATTCTAAAGCAAAAGTAGCCTCAGTTACTTATTATTACATCAGCTATCTGTCAGTGAAAGGACCGTCAAAATCTGTCAATCTGTCAATTAGCCGGAACAAACAGACAGACAAAAATTGTAAAAAAAATATATTTTGTTATATGCACCGTGTATACAGACATATTCATAAAATAGTAAAAAGCGGCTATTTTAACATTACCAAACAGACGCTCCAATTTTATTTATTTGTATGGATTAAGTATTTTTCTATATATATATATATATATATATATATATATATATATAACATTTGTGTCACTCAGTTACTGATAGACAATGCACAATAGAATCGTAACTAGTGTGTAGTACCACGTTGGTTTTCCCAAAATACCGACAGGAGCACACGCAGGAGGAGTTCCCGCAGGAGGAGTTCACGCAGGAGTTCACTCAGGAGGAGTTCACGCAGGAGGAGTCCACGCAAACGTAGCCGCGGGCTATAACTAGTTCTCAATAAGGAAAGACGAAAAAAAATTGATAGCTGCTTTACTTCAACATTTATTTCATATGAACACATTGATGATGATATGATTTAGTATGGGTAATACATTGAAGCCTTCCAGAACGCAATGTTCAGAGTTCTGTAGTTTCTATCGTAGCCCTTCAGGAACTCGTTATCCTGAACTTCCAGTTGGAAATCAAAAATGTCGAAGTTTTGCTCGATATGATCTTTATATACTGCTTTTGGTATCGGGACGACGCCAAGTTCATACTAGAAGCAATAAATAATTCTCGAAATATATGTACATAAACGGCAAAACCGTTTCAGAATTATTTATTTTATATGTGATTAAAAATGCTGAAAAGACTATGTTATATGCAGCTTCACGCTTTTTCCCGCATAGCACTCCACTCACTCTCCGCCCTAATCCGAGACATGGCGGAACTTAACGCTGTTTTATCTAATCAGATCGGATCGATCAGAGAGGTACCTTTGTCCATCTATATAATACTACCAATTATAATAAAAATAATAAAATAGAGGCCAACGTTGCACGGTAGGGCAGCGTCTGACTGCAAACACGATTGGTTGTGGGTTCGAATCCACTTGACGAGTGATTGTACTTCAAAATTATTCTCATTTTTTTGCTCTGGTTTTCGATACAAAACAAAGCGTGAGGCTGTTTTGTTATCTATATCACATTTGATTCTACATATATTATTAAAGGAGTTATTAAAACAACTATACGTATATACTATCTCGCTCTTTCACAGATTAAATACAACCGACGTACATATGTATGTCTCTTTTGCGCTTGACTTTTTGGTTTCATCGAGTTTCAAATCACAACGATTCTAAAGTTATTCTTCAATTTGAAAAAAATCGTTCGTTATAATAGTATTTGACAGAAACATTTATTCGTACTTCGAAAGCGATGGTTATGGGTTCGATTCCCATTCGGGAAAATGATTATATTTAAATCATTTCTTTGTTCTAAGTCACTAAACGCAACGTCCTAAATTCGGGCGTAAAGTTCAGACACTCCGTCTTTACACTAGGTTCCCTTTGCTAAAGGAAAACTCATTTCTTACCACATATCTAAGATTAAGCTGAGGCACAGTTTTGCCATACTTCTTGGCCATAGCAACCAGTTCAGGGTCATCAACCCTGGGCGGTGGAGAAAGAGAAGTGGCTTTCGAGGGGAAAAGAGATCCAAAGGGGGTATAGCCCATTATTACAATTCCATGCTTCATGGCATATTCTCGGAGACAATCTTGTTGGATGTTTAAGTTCACCTGAAAATAAAACAGTAGTGTGTGTCTTAAAAACGTAGAATTGGAAACCCCTAACTGCAATACAATGAAAGAAAACGAAGGCTTGGCACTAACTTCTTTTTATTTTATATTATTATTAACTATTTCAAGATATTAAGAGCCTTTCAGCCATAAAGAAATAACTTTTATTGTAAAATTCTGTCGGAACAAAGTTCCTTTACCGTCTTAGAAGGTGTTTGCTTTCTCTCTCGTCCACTGCTCTATATATATATATGAATTTATATTGTGAATTATCAAGTTACAGTATTAAATTGAAAAATTTCAAACACGACTTTTACGCACAGAAAGAGTTTTGTTATGTTTTGTTTGATCTTGCTCCCATCCCTCTCTATAAAAATTCTAAATTTCGATAATCCATGGTCCAACCGACTCCATATAGACGCCAAACACATCAAAAACTTTTTTGCTACTTACGAGACTCGTATAAGTAGTTAATTTGTAATAAAAACTTATCGACTTCAAAAGTATACTCACTCACCTCAATTTGTAACACAGAAGGCTTCACGTCACTATGTCGTATAAGCCGGTCCAGCTGTGGCTGGTTGAAGTTTGCAACTCCAATGGATTTCGTGAGTCCAAGCTTTTGAGCTTCAATCATTCCTTTCCAGGTCTCGAGATAATCTACGTCAGAAATGCTAAAGTTTGACTGAAAATAAATGAATATGTGAAATAACAACTTCTGCTTAATTTGGATGGCGTCGATAATGGGAGAATGTAAGAAATACAATAAGTGGTCAAAAAGCCAAGCCAGCTAAGCAAGCCATTATTTTTTGTTTCCCTTAAATCACATATTTAAACTGTAAATCTGAAAAATCAACACTTACAAAAGTGGAAATTGGCCAATGTATCAAGTACAGGTCGACGTATTCTAAGCCAAGCTTAGCTAAGGACTCGTGTAGCGCTGGCACCACCTCTTGGGAAGAATGTCTATCGTTCCAGAGCTGGAACAAAATTATAAATAGGTACATTTTGCCCACTTAATTACAAAACTAATACAGCTTTACACTTTTTCCCTCTCAGTGGGGGTATTCAGAGAGATCCTAGTGTCCAAACTCACTTTCCACCCGAATTTTCGAATGTGTGTTTTAAGTGGGGGCCTAGCCGAGCTTTGTCTTGTATCAAAGCGGACAATGTAAAATAATGTATACATACTGAAACACTTTACACTGTTTAGAAAGTATATTTCCATTGGCATCCGCTTTTCGTTTGATATTTGAGGTAATCTTAGTGTTCTAAAATTATATGATTGAACACCAAGCTCTCTCTGCCGAACTGGCTATGAGTATATAGATCTAACTTATTTACACCAATTGCGTTGAGTAACAAATAAAATTCCTTTGTAATATGGCTAACGACATTATACAGTCTGTATCTAGATACCGAAATTGCCTTTGCCATATAAATTTCGCTGTACCTTAGTAGTTATGAACAGGTCTTCCCTATTCACAACACCCTCAGCTATCTTCTTTTTTACCGCACGTCCCACCTGAAATATCGAATACGTGTTCAGAAAAATAAAACAAATGTATAACCAGTACAAATATTAAAAAAAATAAAAACTTATGAAAAACTTGAACGGTTTTCAAGAGGCGCGGCTTCAAATCCTGCTGCGTTCAAATTTTTATACGTTATCTAAATATGTATTTTTCAATTTCCTTAGTGTGGGAGTAACACTTTAAAAAATGTTAAAAATATATTGAAAGCTTATACTAACACAATAAAACAAGCACCACACATTGTAGAGAAACATTAAGAAAAACGTATAAAAATTGGAGAGTTTACAAATGTGTATTTAGTACAGGTGTTTGAATCCAATTACAGTGAAATGGTATATTCAAACTGACACTGACAACAGTGCAAAAACACACAGGCTAACATACATACACGAATATATACTTATATACATACATACAGACATACACGTGTTACATATATATATATAAATAAAAAAAGGAAATAAATATTTACAGATAATAAAAAAACTGTAACGTTAGATAATATTTTTTTTAACCGACGCTTGTATATGTTAAATTTTTACACGCTTATTACAACCTATATTTGTTGTTAGCATCTCTACAATACTAGCGATTTCGAAGTAGCTGGGTGTAGGACGCATGGCTTAGCGTTCAGAGCGCTTGAACGATTTTTGAGACGCGCTGGTTCAAAACCCGCTGCGTTCAAATTTTTATACGTTTTCTAAACATGTATTTTTCAATTATCTAAGTGTGCGAATAAGACTTTAAAAAAAATGAGTGAAACGCTCAAAACAGCAATACTTCCAAAATATTGTCAAATCTTGAACAGAGATTGAAAGATTGAGAAGGGGGGGCCCAGGAAAGTACATTTTCTTTGACGTATGATGAAGTTTAAGGAGCATTTGCAGAATAATGTATAAGAGGACAAGTGCGTTATAATTGAACCGATGTTTCATGGTCAGCCATTTTAATTGAATTCGTTATTGAGCAATGCGATCGTACTTCCTCAAGCCATAAATAAATGTTATTATTAAATATAGCATCTATTTAATTTAGCTGTTGCCGTGATAAGTCCAGGGAACAGGAATCTGGATAGTCAGGTACGGATAAAAGAAGGGACTGAACCGAACATATTTGAAGGAAACAAATATTTTCATAGCGGACAAGGCTGCATGCCTTGCCAAAATGATCAGGCTAGCGAAAAATAATAATTTATTTTTAGTTTTTTAAATTGACACTTCACTTTGTTCTGTTCTTTTAACACAGGGCTTGTTTTATAAGAATATATGAACTAAATTATATCATACTAGCATTCCATAGATTCTGGTACCCATCGCGTTACAATTGGAGAGAGCGAGAGGGAAGCGCTCCTCTTTAATCCTAAACAAATTGAAATGGAAACATAAAACTTTGACGTGGCAAAGGCCTGTCTCTTGGAAACTCTTAAGATTTTTAATACGTATCTAAATATTGATCTTATCCTAAGTGTGTCATAAGTACTTAAAAAAAACATAAAAATATTAATATTATAACTTAAATGCTTTATAACTTTATTATAAAGAGTATTAGCAATACTTGAGAAGGTTTTGATGGAATCCTTTAAAAAGCCAGACTATGACAATATAATATGGTTTTCCTCTGTTTCATATTCTCCTAAATATAATGTGGCCTGTTAGTATTAATTCTTGTCTATAAGATAAAATAAATCACCATCCTGAGCTCAATAGATTTAAATATAAAAAAAAAAGTCAGACCTGATCCTCGTTGTAGTATACCGCTGCAGTATCAATGTGTCTGAACCCCACATCTATGGCAGCTTCGACAGCCTTCTCCATTGAGTCACTGGGGACTAGATTGATTTGTGGTATCTTTTCATCTCCCTGCAGGTAATGATTCATATTAGAATATTTTTCAAAGTGATATTGAAAATATATATACGTGAAATTGGCACAGAAGGATATATTTAGAAAACGTATAAAAATTTGAACGCAGCAGGATTTGAACCCGCGCCTCTGGAAAACCGTTCAGGCCGTATACCGTAACCGTATTTTTCAATTTCCTTAGTGTGCGAATAACACTTTAAAATATGATAAAAAAAAATAGAGAAGGATAATTAGAGGGAACCGGTTCTTCACTTTCAGTCTGAATCCGGTGCTGAGTGGTGGAGCTAGTCTAGCTGCTTTATCTTCCCAGAGTGAAGAAATGGAAATAATTTGAACATGATCCTCTTCCTCGATTCTTTCGAATGGGCATCGAACCCACAACCATCGCATTTACAGTCAGACTACTGTGAAAAATAGTAAATTTCGTACAGACATTTGAACAGAGCAGAACGAATACACGCTTCTTGAAAATTTCTTACAGGGTGGGTTTTAGATCCAGACTTAGAACATAAATGTGTATAAACGTTTCTCAAATAGGCTTTCTTGAATAGGTTTCTCAAATTGACCAATCAGGATTTTTCTATTCAAAACAATAGTCCTTAATATCAATTAACATAATTTAAAATCTATTTATTTTAATATGCGTGAAGCTAGAACTTGGTACCATAAATTACGCGGACAAAGGAGTATAAAATTTGTCGTATAAAATTTATAGTTTATATAAAGAAGAGATGTAAAATGTCAATATTTTTCTAAATAATGCATTAAAATATATGAAATATACACTTTTGTATGAAGTGAACCCGACTATAAATAAATATAAACCTATAATATACTCACTGGTAACTGTTTCTCAGCACCCAACCAAGTACCGAAAGCAAGACTCGGCATAGAGTTGCCATCGTTGAGTTTCACTAAAGGAGCTTTAGGTTTTCCAATAATACTTTCAGGAACATTCTGGAAAGAAAATAATAAAATGGAAAAAAATCAATTGGCTTTGTTACCGGTGTCCAGGGATTGGATATATTTTAAATAAAGACATACCCTGGTTGGAATTGAACCCACAACTATCGTTGCATCAAGCATCCCACGTCCATAATTTGACGTTGACGGCTGTCGGTTCGATGCCCACTCGGGGGAATAGGTACCTATGCGAGACCTAATCCGAGACCAGTCTCCTAACACAACAGTTTTGCATTGCGCACAAATTGTAATAGTTTTTTTAGAAGGTTCTGTATGCTATATTTAGAAAATATATAAAAATTTGAACGCAGCGGGCTTTGAACCCGCGCCTCTTGGAAACCGTTCAAGCGCTCTGACCGCTAAGCCATGCGTTCTACATCTGCAGCTGGATACGACTACGTCAAAATTCTTATAACGCTTATTAAAATTTACTTTTGAATCCCGCTACGTATATATTTTTATATATTTTCTAATAATGATTTTCATATCATATATTCAACGTCTGATTGTAAACGCAATTGGTCGTGTGTTCGAATCCTACTCGGGCGAATATTTTTAAATCTCAGCTCTGGTACCTAAGACAAAGTGCGGCGGTGAGTTCACCCACTCAACACGTAATGTCTCGATTTCGGGCGGAAATTAGAAAACAGAGAACGGAGTGTCTAGCAACTAGGTTCTCTCTGACTACTGACTAATATGTGAAAAACCTTGTGCTATAATATTCAATATAGATGTAATACGAGTGGAATTAATTAATTATTTCATATTTTGTAATATAAACTGAATATGTTTTGTTTCTTTTTCCCGTATAGCAGGATGGTCAGAGAGATCGGAACAATCGATAGATTGTGTGTTGAGTGTTGGAAATGCCGCGCACTATCTTAGGTACGAGAGCTGAGAATTGAAAATAATTTAAATACAATAATTTCACTGAGCGGGAACTGAACCCACAATCGTCATGAACGCAATCAGGCGCTATCACAGTGCGCCACAAAAAAACAGAGTAGAAAATCACTTACATAGCATATCCCCCCACCTATACAAGTTATTACAAAGAATATATTCCACATTTTATTATTCACAGGGTGTTCTCACTTCAGCTCACGACAGACGACTGATGACAACTGACATTGTTTATTTACAAAAACAGTTGAAACAGTGTCTTTCTATTTTATCTGTATGTTTGTTTTGTGCGCGCATACCTTTGGAAATATACGACGGATTTGAACGAAACTTCTTTTTTTGTATAGCTTTTAAGCCTCGGAAGGACTTAGGATATATTATATAGATTTAATTGAAGAGTGGAATGTATGGTGCAAAATCATAATATATGCAAAAAGGACTAAATATTGAATTGAATTATTGTAATAACGTGTGTTGTCCTATATGTACTTATATAGGACGACCACGATAACCTTAAGAGGTTATCGTGGTCGTAGGTTCGATTTCCACAAAAATACTTGGCGTACAAAGAAAGTGTACACTTCACAATTTGTAGATTTTTGGCTAATTTATTTTGGAGCAACTTATGTTGAATTTTAAATTGAAATATAGTGTTTATTTTGCTTCAGTCAATTCTTCTTTCAATATGACAACAGAAAAATATATAATATTTTAAAATATTATCTGAATTCTTACAGTGTAAGTAAAGGAACTGTTTTAACAATCATACAAGAATATTGATATGGATCTAAAAGTACATACATACATACGAGTACATAGCAGTACACTTCAATGGGCTAGTGTCTCTCTCAAACCATGATTCGGCTGTCTTGGCACTATATATACTTGGCGCAATACTTGTAGATTCGATACACACTTTAAATATAATCATTTCTCCAAGCGAAGTGTAGTTCATCGATTAAAGAAACTGGTGTCAAGACACTCCGTTCTCTAATTGCTGCCCGAATTCGAGACATTGTGTGAAAAAACTTCGGCCTGTCTAGAACCAGTTAGTTTAATCTTTTCAAATGGTGTTAGACAGAGAGAGTGCTAAGACAGTGGAGGCGAGCTTTGAGGAATTTTCAAGTGGCACTTAAGCCTGCACTTGGGTCTCGAATCCCAGGCAATGCTGGGACACCCATAGAGAATACTAAGGAGTTTCTACTCTACTGTATGCAGTAATGAAGATAACTAATATTTTGATATCCTCTCTCTCTCTCTCTCTCTCTCTCTCTCTCTCTCTGTCTCTATGTGTGTGTGTCTCTATGTGTGTGTGTGTGTGTGTGAGAGTGTGTTTGAGTGTGTATGAGTGTGTATCAGTGTGTATCAGTGTGTGTGAAAGTGTTTGAGTGTGTGTGAGTGTGTGTGAGTGTGTGTGAGTGTGTGTGAATGTGTGTGAGTGTGTGAGAGTGTATGTGCGTGTGCATATGTGTGTGAGTGTGATAGTGCGTGAGTGTGTATGTGAGTGTGTTTTAGTAAGTATGAGTGTGTGGAAGTGTGTGTGAGTGTGTGAGAGTGCGAGTGTGTGAGAGTGTGTGTGAGTGCGTGTGGGTGTGTGAGTGTGTGTGCGTGTGCATGTGTGTGTGTTCGTGTGTTTGTGTGTGAGAGAGAGAGTCTGTGTGTGAGAGAGAGTCTGTGTGTGAGAGAGAGTCTGAATGTGAGTGTGGCTGTGAGGGGTGTGAGAGTGTGTGTTCGTGTGTGTGTGAGAGAAAGAGTCTGAATGTGAGTGTGTCTGTGAGGGGTGTGAGAGTGTGTGTTCGTGTGTGTGTGTGAGAGTGTGTATACGGTTCCTCGTGTCTAAGAGTCTAGGTCAGCAACAGGGTTTAGATCTTGCTTCTGCTTATGATCCGTATTCACTGTTTGCTGTCAAACGCAGCGTGCAGCGTGCAGCGTGCAGCGTGCTTCTACTATATATATATAGTAGAAGCACACATCGTCAATTGGTCTACCAGTCTATCGAATTTCGAGTAAAATATATAATGTTTAGATTGTTTTTTATTATCAATGTAATATGTAAACTCGTTTCATTTAGAGGTCAATGACTGGTCGCACATCTTGAGGTCATCTTGACAGCGAGACAGCTTTTTTTTAGCTTTAGTATTGATCGAAAAGTATATAGTTCCATTATTATATTATAAGCACCTGCATGCTCTTTCTCGCAGGCAAATAGAACTTAGTGTCCCAACACTCCGTTCTCCGCTTTCTGCCCGAATTCGCAACATTGCGTGTTTCAATGCCGTGTTTGTATTACAAGAGCAGGCAAATAAAAATAATTTAAATATGATCCCCTAAAGTGGGCATTGAAGTCACGACCAGCGCGTTTTCAGTCAAACACTGTCCTAATACGACACCTCTTGGCCATAACCATGACCTCTATAATGTAACATATTACAAAAAAGATGTACCTAAGATAAACATATTTATAGAAAACGTATAAAAATTTGAACCCGCGCCTAAACCATCCGTTCTACATCCAGCTGCGTGGAAATTCTTATACGCTTTGTTACTATTTATTTTTGTTGGTAGCAAAACTTAATTCGCGTGTTCAAATTCCACTGCGTTTAAATTTTTATACAAATATATATTATATAAATATTTTTAAAAAATATTTGCTTTTCAATTTCCTACGTGTGATTAACACTTTAAAAAAATGTTAAAAATGTACCTAAGAAATAATCTAGACCATCTTTTCAATTTTTTTTTTTTAAGCCTTTATATACAACTAATTACGAAAGACTAAGTGGTAACTAAGATGGTTGTGGCCGACTTAGAGAAAACATTACATTTTAATCTTCCCGCTTTAATAAGACAAAAGGCGGCGTTGAGTTCCGCCATTGAACACGCAATGTCTCGAATTCATGTAAAGTGGGAATAGAACCGACAGCCATCGCGTTTTCAAGCCAGTTACTGTTTCACTGTAACAAGACGGTCTAATAATTATTACATGTTATAAAATTCAGCTGCGTTTGAGAAACATTTAACACAAGTGCAATTGCGTCTTCCTTACAAAAATTGCCGCCCTTTCGTCGGCCGTAGAGGTTCGAGTCCCACAGGAGACTCCTTTACCACCGACGACACCCTCTCAAGTAGCATCTAGTGCTTGCATTCTGCAGGCACTGAGTACCAAAATCCGTCAGAATCTTTCCTGAGCTCACCAATACCAAGACCAATGGATAGTTGGATGTTTTTTTTTTATTTTTGCAGCTTTTCAAACTAGGCGTTTTCCCGCATAGCAGGGAAGTCAGAGAGAACCTGGTGTCAAGACACTCCGCTCTCCACATTCCACCTGAAATCCAGACAATGCACGTGACGTGGCAGGGCTCAATGCCGCGCTTTATATTAGGTACGAGAGCGGAGAAATGAATATATAATATATACATATAATAAAAATGTAACCGATCGCTGTCTGTACATGGAAGATATGTGAAAAAATATTATTGGAACCGTTTATCAATAATAGAACCCAAAAAAATGGTTTCAAATTGTCTCTTCTATTTATCTCTTTGTCTCTTTGTCACTCTAATCAAAGAAACGGCTTAACTGATTTAGATGAAGTTTTGACTATTGTATTTTGGTAAACTTCGGTTAAATTAGTTAATTAGTATTAAGTGCTCATTTCATTTAAATCAGTTCATAAATAAAAATGTTAGAACCATTTAAATTATAAACTTAAGCACATTTTAAGATTTATGTACTAAACAATTTGGTGGTGTATTTTACGCAGACGAAGCCGGGAGCGGCTCGCTAGTTTTAAATATAATCGTTCCCCGAATGTGAATCGAACCCATTAGCACAACACCTAATTATCTAAATTACATTTTAAACTATTAAAAAATCAACAAACAAATCTACTTGTTGGCAATTTCAACTGACCTTGAACATTTACGAGCAACACCAGTCCATAACAAGTGGTCAATCTTTATCGATTTATACGAAACTTTTTTGTTACTGTAACCGTCTCTCAATGCTATCGCCATTTTATTTTCAAACTTGCAAATCACCTAGCGTGCCTCGTTGAAACGTGATTGATAAAGCTCGACCGATTGTATATACAGAATCCTATATTGAGTGGAAAATTAATTTAAAATGTCAATTTATTGGTTGTTGGTTCGATTACCGTTTGGTGGAATTATCATAATTTTACTATTTTCATTTCTTCCTCTATTGAACGAGACACAGATATATTAAGAAGCATTTTAAAAATTAAACTTGGTTGTTGGTCAATTTATTGGTTGTGGGTTCGATTACCATTTGGTGGAATTATCATAATTTATATATGCAGATCATTTTCATTTCTCCCTCTATTGAACGAGACACAGCGCGACATTAAGTCCCGTTACTTCTCGAATTTGGACGGTATGCGGAGAACGGAGTGTCTTGACACTAGGTTTTCTTTGACTACCCTATGCTCAGCTATGCGGGAAAAGCGTGAAGCTGAAGCACGCTGTCACGCAGCCTATACCGCTAATTGTAGAATATTCCGAAGGATACCTATTTATTTACTTTAGGTATATATTTTCCATATCCATAATCCCGCGGTGTCATTATCATTGTAATTAACTAAAGTAATATCATTAATTAATTATTTAATGATTATTAGAAACTAATGACGTGTTTTTGTTTGCAAATTATACAGTATATTAAGTGTTTTATAAACAAACTAAATATAACCTTTATAATAAATGATAATATCTGGCAGATTAATTTTTTAGCACTTCACTCTTTTTTTTCTTAGCAGGGTAGCCAAATTAATCTAGTGTCAAGACACTCCGTTCACTTTGTCTCGTCACCAGAGCGGAGAAATGAATATAATTAAACGTTAATCATTCCTCCGAGTGAGAATAGAACCTTCAACCGTCGCGTATACACTCAGACGCTGTCCCACTGCGCAACGACGATCGCAATATTCCAATACCATGTTAAAGATTGTTAAGTGGAGAACTAAGTGAGTTCTCCAGATTAGAACTGTTTATACTGGATGGAGTCTAGGCTATTCGCCAGATTGATACACCTGGCAAGTGTCTGTGAAAATGGTGACGAAAGATACGGAAGCCTTGTTAACGCGTTAAATTGGGCGTTGCCTTAGCAACGTCTATGTCACTTTACACAACAGGAGTGTGAATAATGTTTTTTTAAATTATCACTACACATAATATTGGTACATAACTGCATCTATGCCATAGATATTTGATTATTTATATAATTCAGTAATAAAAGGCCGAAAGCTGTTGTATTAATGAATTTTATGTTATATATATAGCAATTACATAAAAAAATTATATATATATATTCTACGTATACAGAACATACAAGCCCACATCTCCATGCAAAGCTTTAAACAAGTTTATCGCCGAGGTCAATATTTCACTCAGTAGTCGCTAGAGCTGCGCGTGGGCATCATGTCGGCATATACTACGTTTGCGTTCTTCGTGACATTCTTCGCCTATTATACTGTAAGTATTATTATATTTGTGATTTTGTATTTTGCAAGATAGAAAAGATCTAGTGGTGTGACACTCCGTTCTCTACCGCTCATTTCAGAGATACCTGTGACAGAGCCTTGTCTAACTAGACCTGGTAAAAAAAATTTTTTTTTAGGATATTAATTTTTGGGATATTCATAAAGCCCATGAAGAATAGTTTATCCATCACAAAAGTTAGGATTGAACTCACGTGTCACCTGTCAGTCACATTCCCGTTGCACCATGTTTGAGTAAAATAAATGATTTTAATTTAAATACTAAATATGCAATTCCAATGCAAATAATGTATAAAGCAGCTTTACGCTTTAAGGTAGCCTCACAACTTTGAACCTGCACCTCTCGAAAATCGTTCAAGCGCTCTGACCGCTATTCCATACGTTTCATATCTACGTCGAAATTCCTATTCGCTTGTTACAACTTAAATTATAATCTCTCTACAGAAATGCTAACAACAAAAACAAGTTGTAACAAGCGTATAAGAATTTCGACGTAGTTGGATATAGAACGCATATCCATACAAAAAAATATATTTATATACTTAGCAAGTCAAAACTGTATTATGGTTTCCATGAGTCGCGGGTTCGGATCCCGTTTTCTAAAAATATTTTTCAATACAATAATATAGCTTATAAATATAATATCACTGCTTTAATGATAGTTAGGCTGTTTTAGAGTTACTACATAAAAAATATAGGTTCTGTGCATTTTCTCAAAAATGCTTCTGTTTGTATAGTTTTCGTAAAAATGGGGGCCAAAGTCTTGCTTGTGCGGATTAATATTGCGTTTTATAAACATGTATAATATAGCAAAGAAAAGTAAAATATTTGAATAATTGGTGATGTAATTGACGTCTTAAAAATATATTTCTGTGCAAATTTTTATTAAACTTTACTAGATAGGTCTTTGCTTTTATTCCATTTTGATATATTTTATTTTTATTTATTTTTTCAACTCAGATTCACGCTTTATCTCGCATAGCAGCGTCGAAGAGAACCTAGTAGGTTCAAGACACCCTCTCTCCTCTCTCTCCTAGCCCTCCCCCTCTCCCTTCTCTCCCTCCCTCCCTCCTCTCTCTATCTTCCTCTCTTCGCTCTCTCACTCCCTCCTCTTTCTTTATCCCCACCTCCTCTCCCTTCTCTCCCTTCTCTCTCGCTCCCCTAGCCCTCAACTTTTCGTCCGAAATCCAGACATTGCGTGTCGAGTGGCAGAACCACGAACCAGGAACGGCCCCTTTTTGGCTTAGCCAGAGCGAAGAAATGAAACTATTTTAAATATAATCATTCTGTGAATCAAACCCACAACCAATTGCAATTACAGTCAGAAGCTGTCACACTGCTCCACGATGACCTATTGTAGATATCTACAATATTGTAAAAAAAAATGAGATTCTTGCGCCGGTTCTTCTCAGGTCTGAGGCCTTAACTTTAGTGGTAAATTGTTTAGCTTTCAAAACATGAAGCATGTAACTTCTTATTTTGAATAAAAATATTTGACTTTGACTATATTATATTGTATAAGTAGTTAGTATATTAAAAAATAAAAGACATCAAGGCCATCGTGACGCAGCTCGGATAGTGTTCAATTGAAATTGCAACTGGTTGTGGGTTCGATTCTCACTCAGTGTAATGCTTACATTTTTTTTTATTTCTCAACTTTTGTGACCAAGATTAGCGCGGCGTTGAGTTCCGCCACTCAACACGCAACGTCTCTAATTCTGGCGAAAAAAACAAATTTAGTATATTTTCCAATATATATATATAATATTTATGGTTTTCAGAATGCAGTACATGTGCCGAAGGTAAAGCTCAACGATGGAAATGAGATGCCGGCTATCGCACTCGGGACGTGGCTGGGATTTAGCAATACTGTACGTAAAGGAGTGAGCTTTCGAAAGCTTTTATATATTATTTAATTATTTTGTCAGTTATGGAGGAAAGTTTAATTTTGCAACTGTATAAAAGGCAGGTTGTCTTTCAAAAATATGAATTTCGTACGTGAAAGAATTAATTTTAAATTCTATACATTGCCAGTTCAGAATTTGTACTTAGTCTTGTCATAAGTATTGTTACAAAGAAAAACAAATGTTTCTTATTGTACGTACGTTACTATTATATTGTGTTAGAATAATACATTAATATAAGACCAATGATAATATATAAAGCTTATTGGAGGTAGTCTCTATAGGCTGCAATACAGTCCTCTAAAGTTAGCCAGTTATCAATAGCAACACGCACCTTTTCAATAGGAAAATTCTTCACCGCCAATCGTTTGGATTGTTTTAGGGACTCATTAGGGACGCAAGCCTCACTCTCTAAAACTGTCCATTAATCATAATCTAGTGAATTAAGGTCGGGACTAGATGGCCAGTCTTCAGCTCTGAGGACGTCCGGAAGGTTCGTTACTATCCAAGATTGGGTGGATCGAGGTGGTGGATTCATAAAAATATGGCCTTCCTAGCTAGGACCCCACCAAACCGTCACTAAAGTCGGAATATTGCTCAATAGTACCTCCCTTTGCGTACTGCTTCAGTAATTGTTTTGATTTGATTTTGATTTTACCATCCCCTATTCTGTTTTAAATTATCAGTTAAAAAATTAACAGTGCATCTGGTATAGGCTGCAAGTCTTAAGTCTTCTTTTATAATACGTTCTAGTTGCCATCTTAAGCTCAAGAGATAAAATCTTTTGGTTTCGGACAGGATTCCGGAGGAATATATTCCCTTTTTAGTACGAGCACTACGGGAACATATTGATCTGTCACACAGAGAGAGAGAAAGGAGATTTCATTATACCACAACATTGGACTAATACCAAGCGTATGGAGCATTTTAATAATCGTATTTCGCACCATACCTCTCTACTACTCTATTTTAATATGACCGAAATATATTATAATATATTGTCGCGAAAATAAGAAAACACAATGAACAATCACATAACACTGACAGATTCCAAATTCAAAAGTAATATATTGTTTATTTTTAATTATAACACAATAGATTGTGTTATATTGTAACCATTGTAACAATGTACCAGCCTTACATAGATGGCCATAGATGGCCAGGCTGGTACATTGGCGCAGTGGGACAGCATCTGACTGTATACGTGATTGGTTGTGGGTTCGATTCCCCAGCGGAGAATGGTTATAATTTAATCATTTTCAATTCATCCGCATTTTTATTCTACTACAATCTCAGGGGGAAAATGGCTCTCCATTTTGACAGTAGATTTTCTCTGACTATTCTATGAGAGAAAAAGTGTGAAGCTGAAAAAAATATAGTTAAAAATGTACTATTGAGTGTTTTACAGAGGCTCGGGTTAAAATCCTGCTGCGTTCTAATTTTTATAGGTTTTCTATTAAATAATAATTGCATGCTACAAACATGTTATTGTAACATATAATTTAGATGTTACGAGCATATATATCGATATATTCAATTATAATATTAACCATTGAATACATTTCAGTCTCGTGTCCAGCCAGTTGCAAATGAAGTAGAACAAGCTGTGAAATGGGCGTTGGACGCTGGATACAGGCATATAGACACGGCTTGGATATACCAAGTGGAGGACCAGGTCGGGAGGGGGCTCAAGGGAAGTGTGGTCAAGAGGGAAGATGTGTTCGTCACTACCAAGGTATTTTTAATTATGCCCTTTCTATGGAAGTTTTAAGGTTTTTTTTCCGTATAGCTGAGAATTTATAGAGTCACAAACTTTTCTTAAGTTTATAATTAAAATACTTGTAATTTATTTCTTTAAGAACTGTTTGAAAAGAAAAACTAAATGTTAAGGAAAGTTTACCACAATACAATAGTCCAAACTGCATTTAAATCGGTTCAGCCATTACATGCCATACATGAGATTAGTGTGCACAAACAAACAGATAAACAAACAAACAAAAAAGAACATAAAATTGATAAATGGTTCTAATAATATTTAATTATCATATATATTCCATGTACAGTCTGCGATCAGTTACGTTTTTTATATGTATAGACTGTCAAAACACTCTATTCTCCGTATAATATTTAACCCGTAGTCGAAGCATTGCATGTTTCTTGACGGTAGGTTCTCTCTAACTTGCCAGGGTTCACGGAAGATTGTAGTCCCTGTGGCCCTGGCCAGTGGTGGTGGACGAGGAGCACCGTGAGGTTTTAGTGGGTAAACGGAGGCCCATATCTGCCGGTCCGGAGTCTCCAATCGGGCGGGTATCGGTAAAGGATTTCCTCACGTTAAAAAAAAAAGGTTCTCTCTGACTTCTGCTATGCGGAAAGAAGCGAGGAACTGATATAAGATTGTTATATTACTAAAGGGATTTTGTCCTGCAGCTCTGGAACGACAGACACGCCCGCGACGCTGTAGTGCCTGGTTTAAGGGAGTCCCTAAAAAACCTACAACTGGATTACGTCGACTTGTATCTCATACACTGGCCTTGTGGACAATTTGTAAGTAAATTATACGAAAAATATATATTAAAAAGTAATAACGTACTAGATTTACGGAGAATTTATTTGGACAATTGAATTCTATATCTATGGAAGTTATATATCAAGGCTGGGGCTCGCCAGACACGCACGGGTTGTGGTTTGTGGCTCACGAAATGTTTTAAAAATGACTATGAACATTAGCTTCGCTACAACGCTACAACGCTGTATGTGAGAAAGCCCATCGTACACTGTTTGTTGTGGGTTCGATTCCCACTCGAGAGAATTATTGTATTTATATTATTGTTATTTCTCTATGGTGACAAGTTGCGCGACTCAACACACAGTGTGCCGTATTCGGGTGGAGTGTGGAAAAAGAAATGTATTGACACTAGGTTCTCTAAGGCATTAGCTGGAAAAAAAGCAAATTAATAACATGTCGCGTTCAGAATTTTAACTAAATCAATATTTTTTTCTAAATAAATTAATACCATTGAAAAAAAATGAATAATGTCAAAATTTTTATATATAATTGTATTAATTTAAAAAAAGCTACCGTCAATAAAAATCACGTTTAAAGCATCTGGCTTTGAACCCGCATATATAATTAATGAAACAAATTTAACTTCTAAGCTAAATTCTATTTTACTCTATTTCTCAGCTAAATTCTACTTACGATACAACCGACTACATAGAGACTTGGCAAGGCATGATGGAGGCCAAGAAACTTGGCCTCGCCAAGTCCATAGGACTGTCCAATTTTAACAAGGAGCAAATTCAGAGGATCTTGGACCAGGGATTGGAGAAACCTGCTGCTTTGCAAGTTGAGGTGAGATTAACTCCTTAGCTTTGGCTAGTTAAGAGTTTTGTATACTATATATTTTTAAGTGAAATTAGAATGCCTTATAGCATTATTATCAGTGACTTTTTATATTGTAAACACAATTGGTTGTGGGTTCGATTCCTCGCAGAGGAATTATATATTTGAATTATTTCTGTTCTGGTTAGACAATAGGACAAATGTCGGCCTTAAGTTCCGTCACTGGTACAATGTTCATAATTCGGGTGGGACTTCTGGAACTTTGGGCGGAAAGCGAAGTGTCTTGACAAAGCCAAAATTAGCTGAACACACATAAATATTTTAAAGGGACAAGGCCCACTTACGACTACACTAGGACCGCAAGTTACTGCCCGAACTCACTGCTATCCGCACTTTTGACCCATGGAATGTTAAGTATTTTCTTCTCTAATTAAAATTGAATTCCAGATAAACTTGAACCTGCAACAACCGGAACTGATTGCTTTCTGCAAATCAAACAACATAGTGGTACAAGGGTACACGCCCTTTGGCTCACTGTTCTATAGCAAGGCGGCCGCAGATGCTCCTCTTCCGAGGGTCGATGACTCCAGCTTGGTAGAAATTGCCAATAAATATAACAAGACTGTACCGCAAATCGCTTTGAGATATTTGGTAAGTTGGTCTAAAACTAAAGGAAAGTCGTAAATACAGATTTTCGGTTTTTTTTAAATATATTTATATAAATCGTTATATTAATACGAGAAAGAGATTCTTTAAGCTCGTTTTTATGATAATTATTCGGACACAGGAGTGAGGAATGAAATTTGGCATATTTAAAGTTTGTATGGAAAAGTTTAGCAGAAAGTTTATATATTTTTTTATAATGCATTAAAAATGTATTGGAGGTTAGTTGTGAGTTCAATTGCGCCAAATCAGCGTGGCGTTTAGTTCCGTCACTGACGCAATGTCTGAACTGAGGGTCTTGACACTAGGTTCTCTTCCACTAACATACGACTTCGCTGGAAAAAAAATACATTATACATTATAATAATAAACGAAATATTACACACACCATGTGTTTGACCTACACTTTTGTATAAAGATACGTACACATTGCTAATTTAATGCGTATAATATAAGTATCATTTTTTAACGCCATCATAGCGCAGTGGACAGTGTGTTACTGTACATCCTACCAGTACCGGTTCGGTTCCATTTTGGGGAGATAATTATATAAAATTCACATATGGTGGGACAAGAATGTAAAGCTCAATTGGCTACAGGGTGATTTCATATTGTTCATTCGGTATTGCAACCGCATTCAGAAACGCTTAACCGACATTAAATCGTCTTATCTTCCATTTATATCCATACATCATTTGTTTGTTTTATTCAGTTTTTATAATTTATATGAGGTAAGTAAATTTTATTTATTTATGTTGAAATATTTTAATTTTCTTTTTTGTTTCTTTGAAAATTCTTGCATTTTCACTACAATTTGAAGTAAAGTTGTACAATATTCAATTCTTTTGTACTCGCTTGACGCTCGTCTTTCGTCCTTCCATGTTCGTTCGAGTACCAGTACAATGTAAAATTAAATTCCATTAAAATTGTGGAGACTTGAGTCACTAACTTTCTTGCATTTATATGAGCTTCATGAAAACAAATTACAACAAACAAATTACATTAAAAAAATATTATTTTGTCCCTATTTGCTATTTTTTTTTTTACTTAATACTATCAATTATCTATAAATATAAGTTAATAGATTAGCTTTTAGATTTTCTTTTATCTGAAATAAAAAATAAACATATTTGCTCTGCTACTATTTTCTCTTTCACATACATCTCTTTCTTTTCTGTTTTAATCCGCCTTATCATATTTTAGGTGGAGTTGGGTGAAGTTCATCTTCCAACTGACTTTGGTAGCCTAGCACGAAGAAGCCTATTCTTTGTTGGTTGCATATACTCTTATTATTGTTAAAGTGTGATGTGGGGACAAAAATATGTAAATTTCGGTCAATTTGATTGACACCACTGTAGTTTTTTTTTTCGAATTTGTCTATATACTGTTGACCTTACTGGTCTTGACAGCGACACCGTGGGGGGGAGGGGGGATGAGGGTGCTCGATCCCTGCGAAAAATGCAAGCAATGTATGTCCTTGAGAAGGGGGGTCGACGATCGCAAGGGCGCCCGCGGGGCAAGGACCTCGGCTTGCGTCGTTGAACAGGCGGGCCACCACTGTGCTAATGAATAGCGTTCTTTATCTAAGTGAATGTGAATTTGATTAGAAAATTGTTAAGGACGGAAGTGAAAATTACTGAAAACAATATATATGTATATATATATATATGACTTTTTGATGCCGATATAAGAAAAAATAAAAATTCGCCATAAACTTCACCTAAACTTTAATTTTTATGGCTCAAACGCCAATGTGTCGCAGTGGCACAGTGTCTGACTGTAAACGCAATTGATTTTGGGTTCTATACTCTTCTGGGGAATGATTATATATAGAATTGTTTAATGATTTTGCTCTGGTGTACGCAACACGCAATGTCTCGGGTTGAGCGTCGAGAACGGAATGTTTGTTGTCCCCGATGCGTGTTGATGCGTGAAGCTGGTGTAAAACAAGGTGTCTCAAAAGAAAGTTTATATTTAGTGCATCGATAAAAATAAAATAAGCCGTGTATTGAAAATATGTTTATTTATTATTAAAGTAAACAATTTTCGAATATATTTCCTAAAAATAATATCGTCTAAATGTAGACCGTCGTGTTTGCGGCCCTTTTTTAAAATTACTTAAGACGGCTCGGCAGGTGGACTCGGTGGTGTCATGCCAAGATTTCGTGGCGGATATTTTCTTTCAAATGCGCTAGGAAAGATGGTTTACCAGCGTAAACTTTAGAATTAAGATAACCTCATATGAAAAAGTCCTTAGGGGTTAAATCAGAAATTGGTCTTAGGTCCTTAAGAAGTCGTCTGAGATTGAGATCTCATACACTGCATTTTGTCTTCAAAACAGTAACAGCCGATAATTCCTCGCCTCGACCGGAAATCCGAAGGGGTTTCTAATGGGATTTCTAGCGTTTCGTTGCACTCCAGTGTCGGCAATTCAGCTTATTTACGTGACCATTAAGATGAAAATGACATATATCCGAAAACAAAATGAATGTAACCGTTGAAAAGCGCTCAATTGTCTGATTTACGACGTCGAGCCAATCGGAGACTGGCATCTTGAAGCTTCAATTCTTGCACCAATTGAATCTTATAGGGGTGCAGCTTTAGGTCTTTGTGCAATATGCGGTGTAATTATGATCTATGCACATTTAAAGCAGTTGGGCGCTTCCGAATTGAAAGGTTCGGTTCGTCACGAACAGACTGATAAGCACTTTCCACGTTTTCTAACGTTCTTGATTACCTTGGTCGCCCAGATTTTAATACTTTCATCGTTGTACCGGTCTCTTCAAACTTTGTAACCTATTTTCGAATAAGAGCAATGCTTTGGCGCATTTAAGTGCATTTAAGTGGCGAAAACCTCGAATACGGCAGAATCACTGGTTTTTAAATTTTAGTTTTCCATTTAATATTTTCAAAGCTTTGTTACTGATCTGAAATCAGACACTTGGTAAATTGAAAATCATATTTTTAGAAAGCGCATACAAATTTGAACGCTCTTGGAAACTGTCCAAGCGCTATGACGGCAAAAAGAAATTGATACGTTTTCTAAAAATATGTTTTTTTATACTTTTTTAAAGTGTTTTCACACCATTAGGAAATTACACTTTAAAAATATTTGTGCGAATAACACTTTAAAAATGTTAAAATTTTTAATAAATAGCATTCTCTCTTGCCAAACGATTGTTCGCAGAATAATCTTTGGGTAGCAGAAATTTGTAAAAATCTCTCTACAGAGATGCTAACAACAAATATAACTTGTAACATGTGTAAGAATTGCGACTTAGCCGGATGTAGAAGCTTGTTAAGGGGACAGCGTCTGACTGTAAATGTGATTTAAATTATTTTCATTCCACCCCTCTGGGAAGACAAAACAAGGAGTTCAGTTCCGCCACTCAATGCACAATGTCTCGAAAGCGGAGTGCTTTGGCACTAATGTGTAACAACTGCCATTGTCATTTCCGGTGACGAATGCAGTTGTTGGCTAGCGTCAAATACGAATCAAGTCTTTTATTTAACTCCAAAATAATTATTACAGGTAGAACTTGGCGTAGTACCTCTACCCAAATCCATAACAAAATCCCGCATCGAACAAAACCTTGACGTCTTCGGATTCGAACTCGCTGACCTCGAGAAGGAAAAGCTGAAATCTTTCAACAGCGGCTATAGAAACATTCCACAGTACAAATGGCTGGATCACCCACATTATCCTTTTGAGAAGAAAAATGTTTAATCGAAATGACCTGATAGCTTAGATGTCAGCCATGGAAAAACCTTTAGGTTGTCAGTTAAATTTTTGTGTGAAAAACTAAATTTCTTTACGTCTTTATGTATGAAAAAAATTCAATATAACAAGAAATGTCAAGCAGTGTTACTTTTTTTATATATCAAGTATATTTTAAGTAACCCGCAGGTTAAAAACTCTGTAATGTACAATTTGTGTGTGTTATTCGCACTTATATTATTATTTTACACATATATATGTGTTTATTGTACATTAGTTAACTGATAAATATACAAAACACAGTTTGTTTCCATATATATTAAAATTGTATTCATTAAATAAATAAATAAATGTAAAAACAATATATAATTTAGTTTTTTTTTTACTAACTTACGTTTTAGCGGCGCAATTAGTTGTCCGTTCGATTCCTACCCGGGTGAGTTTATAGTTTACCCACATATATAAATTATTTTCATTTCGCCGTTATGGTGACAAGACAAAGAGCGGCGTTCAGTTTCACCACTCAACATGCAATGGATCCTGATGGAAAGAGGAGAAAGGAGTATCATGACACTAAGAGCGTGAAACTAAAAGAATATTTTAACATTTTCAAAGTGTTATTCACACACTTAGCAAATCGAAAAACATTTTTAGAAAACGAACAAAAGCAGCAGGTTTCGAAACCGCGCCTCTTGCGAGTCCTGCTGCGATCAAATTTTATACGTTTTCTAAAAATGTTTTCGAAAAAGGCATATTCATTTTCTCGCTCTAACACGACAAAGGCGGCATCAATATCCTCCGCCAAAATCGAACGGTAATTAAAGCTCTCTCCTAATATCCTTGTATGCGCGGAAAAAAAACGAAATAAAACACAAAACATGTGACAATCAAATTTTTACTAAAAGTGGCAGAAATATATTAAATATGTACACAAAACATCATACGCTCACATACTCTAGTACATCACTCATCTAGCACACTTACGTACAGACACCGGTCTTTATATATATATATATATATATATATATATATACATATAAACAGATTACAATGAATACTTTATATAAATATCATGTCATAGAACGATCAAAGCAAACTGGCCTAACCAAAAAAGTACTGTGTGGAATGGCGGAACTAAACACCGCTGGCGAGATAATCATCACAGCGTCAGTATGAAAATAATTTAATTATAACCATTTGCCCGAGCATCGAACCCACGATCACCGTACGCTGTACAAATGCATCTAATCATATATAAATTTAATTATTTTCAAGAGTTTCTTTAATATACACAATCATATTTTATTAATGTAACAGTTGGTTTTTTTAAAAGAATTGCTTTTCACGCCTCATTTTGAATATACTTTTTAGTTACTCCAGTTTTATTGTTTTTTTTTTAATTTACATTATAATGTATAGAAACTAATCTCGTTAATGTCTTTCAAAAATAATTTCAGTTAACAAGCTAAATTCTAAATTAAAAAAATATTACAAAAATTTCTAAATGTCAATGAAAATAAAACGTATAAAGTTTCTAAGAATAATTGGCACCATTAAATAAAAAAAAAACTAAAGAAACAACAGTCACAGATAACAATAAAACTTAATGACGATAAAAAAAAAAACAAAAATAAATGCCATTCACAACCCGACAAAGAATAAAAACAAGGCTTATTACATATATTTTTTAATATTTTAAATTAATTATTTAAGTTAGCAACTGACATTCAAGACAGTACGAGTTAACAAAATGGCGTCATTAAACAGATTATAAAAAATATCAATAATAATGTAGCATAAAAAAAATAATGCATTTCAATTAATCTATTTATAAAATATGTACACAGATAATTAAAAAAAATACTTAACTGCCTATAATCGTCACAAATTTAAAAAAAAAATGTAAAAAAGATATGTTTTTAAAAGTATATTGTGGTGATAATTGAAGACATGAATATAGAAAGGAGATAAGTCGTAAAATTTGAATAAGAAAAAAAAAAAAATTTTCATATCTTTAAATAAACATCAAAAAAAAATTTTTTTTTCATCTTCCGTACATTCATATCTTCAATGATTATTCGGTTCGTACAAAAAAATATATTAATTCTTACACAATAGTGTTGTACGTAAGCGTCCAGATGTTTATAACAGACACACGTCTAGAAGAACTTCTTAGCTTGTGCTTCCTTTCTCTCCCTGTAAAAGAGAAATTTTAAGTTATATTGTAGGACTGCGTTTTGTCTCAAGAACTAGAGCGGAAAAATGAAAATATTTTAAATATAATCATCCCCCGAGTGTATCGAACCCACAACCAATCGCATTGACACAATGGCCTCAAATTGAACGAATATCACAACAACACTTGCATATACATATTACTTTTAACATTTTCATTGTCTTGATCTTTTTAAACCAAATTCATTTATAATAAATTCCACCAAACAATAAGTAAGCTAAAACTCAACGAAAAACAAACATCCTGTATACTCACTTATACAGTCCATACAAGAACATCACCACTAGCTGCAGCGCCACCACCATCAGCAGCATGGTAGTGGAGACGCACGACACCGTAGGGCAGAGCGGCTGCGCCATCACTGGGGGGGAGGATGGCAACCTGCAAGGGGTCTTATGTTATAAAATGAAAATGATGCTACGTATTGGGAGTATAGAGACAAGTTTCTAAAGCTCCTTTTAGACCACTGTTTATTATATAGAATAAATGTAGGTGTGAGTGAATGAGACGGAAGATGTAGGTGAACGAGAGAAAGAGATAGCGTATATGACAGGAGTATGTACGTGAAGAAACTTGGAATGTGTGAAAGAAATAAATGTAAACCTTTTAAAGGTAAGACGCCACAACAGTGCTGTACAAAAGTGTTTGATTGTACACGGCGGTTCAAGGTTCTATTATCTCTTAGGGAAATATATACATTTGTAGTAATTTGTCTTTCATAAAATGTTTTTACATGTCGTTAAAAATACGACAGTAGTATTAAAAACATTACCTGTCACTTTAACATTTTTAACATTTTTTTTAAAGTGTTATACACACACTTAGAAAAACGTATAAAAATCTTATTATCGATTTCAAATAAAAAATGTTTCTCAATTACCTGTCACTGATAACGTACCTCTGTGCAACATTGGCGATGGACTGCTTGACCTGATGCAGACCATCCCTCATCTCGTTGATGACCTGAGGCTGCAGCCCCGCGCCCCCTCCCCCTCCTCCCGCGGCCAGCAGACTGTCGGACTTGCGGGACACTTCTATTATGAACCCTCTGCAAATATCAAATATTATAAAGTAGCTTCAGGCTTTGATAGAGACAATCCACTGACCGTTCCGTTGCTTGATTATCTCGAATCTCTTAAATATTATTATTATAAAAAATATTACATAATACACATAAAAAGCGAAATTTAACAAACGGAGTGCCTAATCAACAAACACTCCACCTCCTCATATATTAAAAATATAAAAATAAAACTCACTTCAATTCCGCTATAGTATTTATCATGATTTGGTTGTTGGAGACCAGCACATCCCAGTCAGGGCGCGTCACCGGTAGAGTTGGCATCTGGAAATGTTTAAAAAAATATGTCATAACAGTCGTGGGTTCGATTCCCACTACGATAAATTATAAGATGTACAATTTCATTCAGTAAATTGTGTAACATTGGAAGAAGTGAAGCGTTTAGTTACGCCATTAAAAATGTATTATTTCTAAAATTATATTCACACCAAACTAATAAAAAGATAAAACACTCTAGCATTAAAAACTTACTGAGTTAATCTATGTTGTGATTGATTACATACAAATTTAAAAAAGAAAGCGCAGTCAGTCAGTTAGAGAGAATGACACTAGTCATGACATTCAGTTCCACAGTTTGAGCGTTGAGTGGCATAACACAACGCCGATGGCTTCTTAAATAACTACATAAAAAAAAACATATATGTGCGTGTGTGTATTTGAACCGGTTACCTGCGGCACCTGTCCCGGCTGCAGCGGCTGCAGCGGCTGTCCCTGCGTGTGGCTGTACACGGCAGTCAGCATCGATAGAGAGTTCATCTGCTTACCGACTACCTGTAATTTAAAATATTACCACCACTATTAATAGAATAATAAAAAAAAACTTTGTCGTTAATCGTGATGCGGCGGGAGCGTCTGAATGTACACGCAATAGGTTTTGAGTGCAATTCTCACACGAGGGAATGATGATTATATTAAAATTATTTTCATTGATCCGCTGATGGTGACAAGACAATAGAAAGCGCGGCGTTGAGTTCCGCGACACGACACGCAATGTCACGATTTGGATCGTAAACAGGAGAACGGAACACTAGGTTCTCTCTCTATCCTTGCTATGCGGGAAAAAGAGTGAATCACAAATAAAAAAGAAAAAGAAGCAAGGCAAAGTTGCCTCACGTCAATTTAATGATGGGTTCCTTTCAAAATACAAATACAACAATCATACCTCATCAACTTTCTTATGCAAGTCCCTCATAACGTCTTGTATTTGACCGAGGCCTTGGAAGATCTGTCTCAGTTCCCTCTGGCCGTCCGACTCGAACCAATCGTCGAACTCTCCTTCCTTGTCGCGCACCTGTGGAGAGAAGGAGACGGCGTGTGTTAAACGAGAAATTAAATAAGCAACCTTTATGTCGTTTTATACAAGTGTTAATGTCAAAGATGGTATGGAAGTGTGTGTGTGTGTGTGTGTGTGTGTGTGTGTGTGTGTGTGTGTGTGTAATAAATATTTTATTTATTTAATCATTCATGCATGAAGTTCGTAAATGGCTTCGCAAGTTTTTCTTTGTTTATTAAAATATTTGATTAGAACAAGATCTGGAATTATAATATCTATATCTAAATATTTCCGGTTTTCTTAGAATATTGTTTGTACATTGATATATATATACATATATTAGGCACTATATTCAAATAGGCATTTTTGAATCATCAATTAGCACAAAATGTCAGTCCTTCAACAACCTAACACCGGCTCGGAAGGCGGTTCTGCTGAGAATAGCCTCAAATATTATTTTGCTATAACTTCGCAGTCAGCCTGTGAGTGAGCATCAACAGCATTTAATTACACACATTAACATCAGAATAGTATTTTATGACAGAATAATATACTTTCGTCAATAATATATCTTTATTTTAGATTTTAATTTGTTAAAATGGCTATTCTGCAATTATTTGCGGTACTTGACTATACATACGTAAGTATACCTTGTGACAAAAATTAAATTATCATATAATAATTCCACCAATCGCCTCCATAACGTCCGACCAGGTCTAAAAACAGCAAAGTTAAAAGAAAACCAGTTAAAAGAAATAAACCTACAATTTTATTTTACACAACCAACCCTATCTCCTGCATTTCATACTTACTTCATCAGGATGCTCCTTCCTGTAGTCCTCTTTTTGCTGTTCCAGTTTTTTCTGGTACTCCTGATACTCTTGCGACAGCTTTTGTTGCTCATCGTTGCTTATTTGTTGACCGCCTGTAAATTATAGACCAAGGTTTTAAATATCCATCGCTTTTGAGGTCATCGTGGCGCACTTTGACTGCGTCTTCTGTATACTCGGGGTAATGACTATGGTGATATAAATCTACAATCCAACTTACCACCTAAAACCACTATTATAGATGAAATCAGTAGAAATTTAAAGAAAAGCTACAATTTTCTCTACTAATGTACTATTTTTACGCGTCTCTTGCTTTTATCGGAAATAAATAGTTTTGATCCGTTGGTTCCAGGAAAATTTTCCCAGCATCACGTTTTTTTCCGCGCATGGCAAGGATAGTCAGAGAATCTAGTGTCAAGACACTCCCGGAGCTTTCCACTTTCAAAAAAATTTGAAATCAGATTACATGTTGAGACGCGACGCGATTCAAAGCGCGCTGTGCTGCTCTGCGCTACGAGCCAGCTGCGCTCTATACACTCGAATTGACTAAGAGCCTATACCACAGGGTTTTCAACAGTCAGTTCAACAATGAAATTTTGTATATGTTTTCTTGCCATAGCTTGCTGGGTGTTGCTGCAAACTTATGATATGGCATCAGAAGGTGTGTTTTATCTGTGTGTCCGTCGGCGGAGATCCGCCGCGAGCCTGGGCCAGCCGAGATATCCTTTCGACAGGAGAACTACGTTCTCGGCGCAAACAGAGGCTCAGCAGTCCGCTTCTTTGATTATCAGTGGAAGCCGATCAGATATATTATAGGAAGCGATTGGTGGAGATATTCGGGTAGCTTTTTTTTGTAGGAAAATTTTTGTGACAATTATTTATATACATGCCGCCTCTCTGCAGAATGCTAGAAAGCATATATAAAAAAAAATTTTTGTTTTTGAGATAATCTTTGAAGTGCATTACCATATACAAGTTTAATGGGACAAAGAGCTATGTTTTGTATTCAAAAGCTTGGCTATAAAGTTTATCGCAGTGGTTGGTAGCTTATACTTGGCTGACAGGTGCTTCAAGGCGTGCTTATGGAAAACTCTTTGAGGATATAAATGAAGGATATTTTGTAGATTTAAATGCGCTTTTTCATGAAATAATGGGAAATTAAAATGAAAGTGTTTTGTTATTGTCTAGTTTGTACAAATTACCTTTAGCAGAGGCAGTTAGCTGAAATGCAGACTTTAGTGAGTGAAGAAGCTTCTAAGAGCTCATCTGTAAACTTCTTTTCCACTTTTTTGTTCCAAGTTTTGCTCTATGGATCTGATTCCTACTTTCTGAAGTACTCAAAAGCAGCCATTCCGAGTGAAAAATGAAGACCCGATTACTTTAAGTACAAAATCACATTATTTTGAGGATCTTTATATATCTTTTTGCTAGAGCTCTACTTTAAGAAAATTTTTCAAAAGATAGTAAAATTACAGTCAAATTTATTTTTCTACAACCTAGCAATAGGGGACTATTGCTCGGTAGTAACTAACCATTATGGAAGTACACGGTGAGGGTATTGAGGTAATATTCAACACGAGCTCGCGTCGGGAACGGCTTGTTCCTGAAGTCTCGGAGACACCCTGAGAGGAGCTGGGTGGTGCCGTCGCTAGAAGTAACAGGAAAATAAATTAATTGAACAATCATTTATTATGAAGCCATTGTTGCGGCGCAGTGGGACAAGGTCTGACCGCAACGGTGGGTCTTGACAATAGGTTCTCTCTGACTGCCATGCTATGCTTTTATTATTTATTTATGTCGTTATATTTATTTTTGTTAAATGCTGGTTTCTTTAAGTATCAGTTATATAATTACAATTGGAAGCAGTTTACTATTTGTATATCTTTAAACTTTAAAGCATAGTCAAATAACTTTTTAAAGACATTAACATTTATTTTAAAGTGTTATTCATACACATAGGAAATTGAAAAACATTTTTTCGAAAACACTGACCGCTACATACGTTCTACATGCGACTGCGTCGAAATTCTTATGAGCTTATTAAAATTTACTTTTTTGTCGTTCCTAGCATCTCTGTAGACAGATTTTTACAAATTACTTCTACGAAAGATTATTTCTACGAATAATCGTTTGACAAGAGAGAATGATATTTATTAAATAACTTTATCAATTTTAGAAAACGTTCAAACATTTGAACGCAGCGGTGTTCCAAACCATGCAAGTACAACCGTCTGTTTCATTCAATGCATAAAAATCAAGACAAATCTATAAAAAAACACACAATCGATAACTACCACTAACAAGTACCGAACCAAAACCAACCTCTTGTGATCAAAATTCTTGGTACCATCGTTGACCATCGCCATAATATAGGGATTGTTGTGCTTATTGTCATTGTCGAAGGAGTCGAAGATGACGCCGAGACCGTTCCACCTGTCGGAGGAGCCGAAGACGTCCCCTGTGTACTCTCCACGTTGAGAGGTGTACCAGAAAGCCTGTGGAAATAATCAGGTCAGTAAAGTTTCTTTGGAACATCCGAAATAATAATCTGAAGGATATTCTTATAAATTTCTGATAATTTGAAATAAAGATCAATGGAAACCATCGTGGTTGTAGTGGTTGTTGGTTCGATTTCCAGTCGGAGACATCTGGTGTGAATGTGTGATTATAAAAAATTTCAAACGGTATGATCAAACAGAAACATTTCTTACTGAGTGATTAACACAACGCCTTTACCAGTATAACTAGAAACATTTTAAAACAACCATCTACAGTCTAAGAGTTAGACTGTAGACGGTTCTTCTTAGACTCTAAGTTGTAATCATTTCTTAATTATATACGTCTAAAGAACATAAGCTATTCTTTATAACGTATTTCTGTGAACTTCTATATGAAAAAAGTATAAAAAAAGTGCCTCATATCCTCACCAAACCATCAGCTCCAATCCGACCCCTTCCAGTAATCTTGAACATGATGTCCACCTCCCACCAGTCGAAGTTGATGGGCTGTTTCGTCCATATTGCACCCTTCTGACTTCTGAGTGATGGAGCAAGCCTTACGCTCTCACCTGACGCTATCGCATCTGAAAGGAAAAATTTAATATTATATCAAAATAGCTCACTAATAGACTTTTAAACGTATCCTCAGATTTAGTTTCCTAAACGTTCCAACAAGTTCGTTATTTTGAATAAAAAGATGTAGAGATCCATCTTTGTTCTCTATATAATTTTATTAGTTCAAAGGATAAATTCACATCTAATATACTTGACTATAACCTTCATAACAAGTCCATAAACTCCGAATTATCAGGAGCTTATCTATGGTGTTTGAAAATATTAGCGCCGATATGGCGAATTTAAATGTTTTTGCTAGATTAGATTGCTTACTTAACCAGTAGTTTGACTAACTACCGTGTGGCATATTGATAGCGGTATTACTTAGTCAATTTCGCGACAGACGTCAATTCTATTAAAGAATACAAACAAATGCAATGTCTAAATATTTTATAGAGCGTATAAATATTTGAACCTGGCTATATTCGAATACGCACCGCTTGTGTACAGTTCAAATCTATCCATACATCGTGGCGCAGTGGGACAAAGATCAACTGTTAGCGCGATGGTTGTGGGTTAGATGTTTGGATGTTCCGCTTTTCATTTCTCCGTACTGGTAGGGCAAAGCGCCACTCAACACGTAATAGCTCGACTCTGAAATTCGTGCGGAAAGCAGAGAAGTGTTTGTACACTCTCTCTGCCTATCCTGGTACGCGGGATAAAGCGCGGCTCCCAAAAAATAGTTTCTCGCTTGTTGACAAGTGTTTGTGTGACAGGACAAAAATAGAAAAAAACAAATAACGTTTCATCCGTCCGATATGCAGAATGTAAAGGAAGAAAAAGTTAGACGGTCAGGTGTTTAGATTAATACCAATTAAACGATGTTATATTAAGTACAAGATATACACTTGTAGATACAAGTGTTATCCTTTTGATTAAAGTAATAAAGATTATATCGTAAACAAACGATTAGATACCCTATTTTTTTATTTAATACAAAAAATAATCGATACTGTAAGTGACATAACCCTTTCGGAAAATTAATCGAAGACATATAAAACTTTTTGAAATGAAAATTCAATAGAGAAGACGGTTGGAAATTTTCTACCACCTGGAACCCAATACTGAAAAGTTTGAAGTCTCAATCCCATCACACCAGAGAGCAAGATACAGTCGAGGCAACTAAGAAATCGTTGGCGGTAGTTTGATATAACAATTGTATCGAATGACAGACAAATGCCACCTCAGTCTACACGCGAGTGTGACCACCGGCTACTGTAAAGTGTTCGAAACGTCGGGTTCTAAAATGTATTTTTGAATACCAATATTATACGCAATTAATCCGGTTAAAAATAGTTTCATTTCAAAATGTGTAATAATCGTGAAAATCAAAGAACTTATTATGCATAAAACTATTGTATTTTACAACTTCACGCTTTCCCGCACGGCGGTGTAGTCTTTCCGCCCGAAATCGAGAAATGCGTGCACAAACGCGCTTTATTTCACCAGAACAGTGCAATGAAAATATAACCATTGCTCCGGGTGAGGATCAAACTGCGTTTGCAGTTAAACGCTGCCCTACTACGAACTCTGAATTATTATGATACTAGCTATGCCCGCGACTTTGTCCGCGTCTTACATCAGTCTTACAGATCTTACATCAGCTATTTGCCAGTGACAGCCCCGTCAAAATCGGTGTAGCCGATTTTAGAGATTAGCCGGAAAAAACAGACTGACAGACACAAAAATAGCAATAAATAATATTCTGGTATATGTAGCGTGTATACATATGCATATAGCATATATATACCATAATATTAATTTATTGACTACAATGGTTCACTATTTCGGCTTTAATGGCTTGAACATACTTACTTGATATTATGGTCAATTCACACAATGTCTTTATAACTTGTAGCCTATGTGTTATTCTGATGTATAAGCTATATTATTGTAAAGTTTCATTAAAATCCATACAGCAGTTTTTACGTGAAAGAATAACAAACATCCTCACAAACTTTCGAGTTTATAATATTAGTAGGATTTTGTTACTAAAAAAAACACCATGTATTATATTCTGAAACTTATTGCATACAAACAGCGCCATTGTTTAATGGCGCTGTGCTGACAGTGTTTGTATGCAATGCAGTAGATGATATATTTAATTTATATACAATTCCCCGCTGTGGTAAGATAAAGCGCGGCGGAACTCAAGTTCCGCTAATCAACACGCTATGTTGCGAAATTGGACTGAAGCGGAGAACAGAGTGTCTTAGAAATGGGTTCCATCCTCCTGTGCTTTATACAGGCTGTGCGTGAATCAATAGAAATGCTTATATACCTATGTACTCGTGAAAGTCATACATGGAATTAAAAAAAAAACACAAACAGATAATCAATTTTGAAACAGATTATAATATACAATTTAGCATTGAAATAATCCCACCATATAGATAAACCATTTACAACTTTTATATTACTTACATAACCTGTTTTTTTATGCAGAAAAAAAACTGGTTTTAAAACATTAAATTTAAAATAATAGAAATAATATATTTTTTTGCAACAAATTTTACTAAGATTACACAGCCAATAAGATTTGAATTCACAATCATTTTACTCAGTCAATCACTTCTCCACTAAGTCACAAGGGACTTTATTATATGTCATAGGAACAAACTTACCAATAATTAAAAATAATCATATAAACTTTATCCTAATTTAATACAACTATACTCCCCCCAAAATCTTTTAAAAAAGAAAAATAATCATAAATTTACAGTCTCGACCCAAATTTAGTATACGTTTTCTAAATATGTCTTTTTCAATTTCAAGACACTCAGTTCTTTACTTTCGGCTCCAAATCTAGATATTCAGTGAGCGAACTCTACGCAGCCCTTTGTCTAAAATAAAATGAAAATATTTTATTATTCATAGTGAGAATCCAAACACAACCTATAAGTTTAGAGTCAGGCTGCCTACTGATTGTTGGATGTGTGGCATTACACTGACCCCAGTTAATCACTAGGATTAATGGTAGTTAGATATTGATAGATTAACATAAATAAAAGCATACACAAATTACCAAGAGTCACTATTAACATTGAATCAAACAGGAGTGAAGAGTTAAAATTATTGACGATTACAATAGTCTTTTCAAGTAACTAAGAGGGCATAATTCACTTTGACTTAAGACAAAAAAAATCTCATTCAATAGTAAACCTTAAAAACAAACAAATAAGATTAAAAATAAATATATTTCATTTTGTGCAAACTGTGGAACTAATTCATTTAATCAGTGTTATAATGTGTGACAAGTTAATCATATTCAGACTGTATTCTAACATTAATATAGCGACCGAGTAAGAGAAATTGTTTCATTTGCAATTTGTAAAATTATTTTAGTTGAGTAGAACTATCGTTCTAAAGAATTTTACTGAAAGTATGTTATGGAACACAAGCTCTACAAGTCTTGTACTAGAAGCAGTTAGAAGTTGTCTATACTTCTATAGTGCATAGTATTAGAAAAAAAGAAGGATATTCCTTTGAATTTAAGGACCAAATTATCAATTATTATAGCTAAAAACAATTACTAAGACTATATCAATTGTTGTACCTAAGACATGATTACTGTTTTTATAATAAAATTGACACCAAAAAATAAATTGAGACCTGGGCAAACCCCAGTGCGTTTAAGGTGATATTTCAACAAATTGTACCAGCTTCACACTTTCTCCCAGATAGGCAGAGAGAATCTACTGTTCTACTACAACCCTCTATTCTCCACTTTCCTTCCAAATTCAAGACATTATGTGTTGAGATTGGTGGCTTCCCCGAGTGGAAATGAACCCACATCTAGTTGTGTATACAAAAACTAACATGAATTTACAATATTATCTTTAAAATTGAAAATATTCTAGGTGTTAAAAAGATGGTAACACATTTTATTATGTACTGCAAAGAATATGGTAAAATTAACCAGCTAGACACTCTATTCTCTACTTATAAGATATTGCATGCCGAGTGGCGGAACTCAACACCGTCTTGCACCTCAGAGTGAAGCAATGAAAGTAACTTAAATACAATCATTGCTCTGAGAGGGGATTGAACCCACAACCAATCACATTTGCATTTCCACATTGTCCTACTCTGCCACTATGGTATTCCAATTTTTTTTTTTTTTATTAAATTGAATATAGTAACAATTGAAAGTTATAATAATTATATCAATTAAATTAACTTTTAAGCTACTTTTGGTATCACACTATGAAATCGTCATATTTACTTAAGAAGTTTTGTTAGGAGCGTTTTCTTTCATATGAATGTAGAATTAAGCGTTTGTTTAAAACTATATAACTATATTATTTTACTCATACGAGTGAAATTTAATTCAAGAAGCGGGTATTTATTAAAAGGGCAGCTTTAACGAAACTCGGGAGTGCCATCGTGGAACTAAAAACGAGAATTTGACATTCACGCATCTCTGTCTCTCATTAAGCATCTGCTTAGCTCCGTCTCGCTCGCACGTGACAAATATGACTGACGTGTCGATGTCAGACTAAATACCGTAACAACAAGCTATTTTTATATTAATATTCATTTTTATAACACAAAAATGTGATTTGTAGTAAGAAGACCTGCAAAACATTAATATTGGTGAGACTCCTTTTCATATATGACGAAGTTTAGAGGATATTTATAAAGAAAACAAGAGACTTACTTTGCCTCCATATTCCCGAAGGTACGAAGGGCAGCCCATCTTTTTTGAGCTAAATACGGCGGCTTAAAAGAATATTTGTATTCAAAACGTCTGTGAACTGTCTGAGAATTAAAGACTTCACTAGGACACTGCACACTGTGCATAATAATAAATTTAACGCTATAAGACGACTTGCTCATCGACAACGTTCGCCACTACTCAAATAAAAAATTTAACTGTCAGTTTCTTTGACAATTGACAACACTTCAATATTGCGTTTGGTTAATGCTACTGTACTTATAATATTATTAAAAAACAAAACTTATTTGCTTATAATTTTGTAAATAAATATAAAAAATATCTTTAACATAATTAAGCACGTATTAAATAAAAACTCTTTATATTAATAAAATACATTAAATATACCGTTTTATTTACGAAGTACCCTCGTTTTAAAATGTCAAAGTCAAAATTTTGTTTATACCGGCAAAAATAAATTTTTGTTCGTAATCAGTAATTGTAATATTTATGCCCTCTCTCTCTACAAGAACATTATTTAATATTATTTCCATGCGATGTCTGCAAAACCAGAATTAGTAGCAATATATCGCCTTGAATTTTATAAAAAACAAAAAAATTGGAAACTTAGCGCGTCCCGAAAAGAAAAGAAACAACCGAAGAAGCGTTCTGAGAAAGAGTGAGTTATATTATTTAGTTTATATATTTATCTTTAAACATTTATAAGTTTAAATGGTTTTGTTAAACTCAATCCTACTTACTTAGGTACTTATTACTTAAAAGAACGTACTTATGTTCTTTTATATTTAAAATAATATTTTAAAAATTATACTTCATCAAGGTAAAATTTAAATAAAATCTTTTATTTCAAATGGATTCAAAGCAACATTTAATAACTAAATTAATATTAGTGTTTTCAAAAATATTAGAGAAAATGTTTAGTTAACTGTATTTTAAATTAACTTTATTATCTCTATTACTATCTAATGGAATTAAATAAGATGGGGTTTCTATTTTTTTTATATCATATATGTTTTCATTTAGGTCAAACCTTAACATAACATATGATGTAGACAATCAGGCAAAGGCACAATCAGACCCACACAATATAGCTTTTATGGAAGCCGATACAGGTAAGATATGTTTTATTTAGCAACACTTTTGAACTTATTGCTTAGAATATTGTAGCTTCATGCTCATCCAGCCATCAACCTCTTCATACATCTTCCTCACCATTGCTCATGCTGTGTATGTGAACTTCCTCCAGTATCATCTATACTGTGTTGACTGAGATGGTTTGAAGGTCAACTGGCTCCTCCCCCTACCTCACTTAGCACTCAAGCAACTTTGAAAGAAATAAGCTATAAAGTGCTAAGCTAAAAATACATTATTCCAAACGATTATCTTGCCAAACGATTGTTCGTAGAATAATCTTTGGGTAGCAGAAATTTGAAAAAAATTCTCTACCGAGATGCTAACAACAAATATAAGTTGTAATAAGCGTATAAGACTTTCGACGTAGCCGGAGGTAGAACGCGAGGCTTAGCGGTCAGAGTGCTTAGACGGTTTTCAAGAGGCGCGGGTTCAAATCCCGCTGCGTCCAAATTTTTATACGTTTTCTAAATATATCTTTTTCAATAATCTAAGTGTGCAATTAACACTTTAAAAAATGTTAAAAAAAAAAAAATAGTATGAAATTTGTCATAGTTCAATTTCATATGGAGAAGAGGAACAGATAACATACCAAAAATATATAAATTATATCTGAGGCCGATCTAAAAAAATTACAGTCTATTATGATATATATGTTATGATATATAAATATTTGTTTATAACAAAAGTACAGCGTCTGACTATAAAGGTAAATTGATGTGGGTTTGATTCCCATTCGGTAGCGTGATTTTATATAAATTATTTTCATTTTACCTCTTAAGCAAGCCAGCTTAAGGAAAAGCGCGGCGTTCAGTTCCGCCACCCAACTCGCAAAGTGGAAAAAGTTTATACTAAGAATAGTCCTCATATGTTGCTTCTGCCTTTTTTGCAGTTGAGTGGAGAACTCAACGCCTAACCTAGCTTAGCCTAGCGTCTGAATATACGCTATTTAAACTTTTTTCATTTCTCCGCTCCGGTTACAAGATAAAGCGCGGCCTTCAATTGCAACACAATGTCTCGGATTCGAGTAAGAAGTGGAGAGCGGAATGTCTTGACTCTAGGCTTTATCTCTGACTGAAAAAGCTATAATTTTAAAATAAATAATAATCATTCATCAATCAATTTACTTGTATCGTCCATGTACAGACAGCGACCAGTCTAATTTTTATTATATGTATAGATATAATCGTTCCCCCCGAGTGGAATCGAACCCACAACCAATCGCGTTAAGAGTGATCGCAAATGTTTTTAGTAAAGCCAGTATTCTAGGCTTTACTATTTATATGTTTTCTCAGAGAAAAACGTACAATCAGTAAATCAACAAACAAATCAGACTCAGCTATCTCTGGAAAAATTAGAAGCGGTCAACATATGGCCACAATCTAGTACAAGCCTGAACTACGAGAAAAGCTTCGATAAAAGCCGGAAGCCGAAGAGAAATTGTACACAAAATAGATTATTGCAATTACAAATGGCGGCAAGTATGGAGGCCAGCGTAGAGAATAATTATGAAGATACAGAGTTCAAGTCCTGGACTGAAGAAGCTTTTGATTGGCACAACTGTGAAGGATTGACGGAGCCTGAATATTCAATTAACGATTTTTGGAATCAGGGTAATTTAAGTTTTGCTTTTTAATTTTGTTGTTATAATTTAATGTGTTATTTGCAGAAAAAATACAGATATTTATGCATAGCGAGATTTGAAGCTGCACCTCTTACATGTCAGCCACAACTTCTACAACTTTTACTGTGATAAATATAAATGCCCCCAATATTTGTTTTCATATATCCTCCATGTAGAGACAGCAATCAGTTACATTTTTATTATATATATATATATAAGAATATTGTATATTTTAGTTATTTAATATTAAGATATATTTATAATATATTTGTAGATGTAATAGATAGTCCGAGCTCCAACAACTTGAACCTTGGATCTGTAAGTCTGGTAAGTTACAAAGTTTAATTTTATTATGAGATTTATAGAAAAGTGAGGCCTGGTGTGTCTCCACACTATTTTCTTCTTTTATATCATAATATATGGCCATATTGTTTAAAGAAGTAATTTAAAATTAATGTATGAGGTTTTAAATTTTTGATAGTGGTCATGTGTAGGCAAATAGCAAAACAATTTAAATAATAATTGTTCCCATGAGTGTGGATTGAATCTAGAACCTATCGCCCTTACACTGAGAGCCACTGTGCCACTGCGACACGATGCTTCTAGTGTGTAAAAAAATTGCAAAAAAATTAAACCAAGATCTTATTAAATTAGGATATTGTATTGTTAAAATAAATAAATATATATACAATTTAATTGAGCGTCTGCCTATAGAGCGTACGCAATGGTTCTGGGCTCGATTCCCGCTAAGGGGCATGAGCATATTTAATTTTCGTCTCTCCACTCTGGTGACAACCAAAGCGCGGGCGATTTCTCTCGGTCTTGAGACTGCGTGCAGCTGAAAATAAACATACAATGTAATATTATAAACTGATGCAGCAGGGAGAGTGCGAGGACTGCTCCGTGGACAGCATCGGGGAGTTCTACCGCGGGGCCGACGCCGCTCCGCACTCCTCGGAGTTCGAGCTGGCACTGCCGCCCTGTGAGTGCACAGACACACGCACGCACGCGCACACACACACAAACCGACACAGGCACACACGCGTACACATACACACAGGCAGACCTACACAGACACACACACACGCACACACACACACACACACACACACAGACACACGCGCACACACATACACACACACGCGCGTCTACAGTATTTGAACACATTTAACGCCGTTATGGCGGAGTGTCTACGATATAAGTGAGCTCGTAGTACGTATTGTCAGTAATGTCAGTCGCTGGACTGACGCCGTGTGACGTCAGCAGGCGTGTCGGCGTCGGACGTCAGCTTCGCGTGTCTGTCGCGTCTCTCCTCGCGGCAGCTGGCGAGTGCCGCGGCTCTCCACGCGCGTCTTCTGCGGAGGCTGCGCCGGGAGAGCGCGGAAAGAGAGGTGAGTGCGCGCCTTTGCAGGTCTCTTCAAAACGGAGTGCCTTGGCACTAGGGTCTCTCTGGAACTAGCCTCTTATACAGGTCGCGGTGGGACAGCGTCTGACTGTAAACGAGATTGGCTGTGGGTTCGATTCCACTATGGGGGGGGGGGGGGGGACGATTATATAAATAACTATAATATATTTTAGTTTCTCCTTTCTCTCTCCTTTATTGTACCTCTAAGATAAGGTGCGGCGTGAAGTGACATCACCCAACACGCATTCAGGCGGTACGTGGAGAACGGAGTGTGAGCGGAAAAAAAATAAGTTTTCTTTCTTTTCCTTTCTCTCTGTCAACAGAGGCTCCGCAACTCACTCTCTTACTGCAACTTGTCTGTAGAAGATGTCCCCACCAGAGACGTGGAGAGCTTACACACCAATGTACTCGTGGACAGGATAATAGCGGGCTCCCACCGGCCGGGGGGCGTGGATGGGTGCAGGGGGAGGGGCCGGTTGCTGGAAGGAGACAGGCATAGGTTCCTATGATGTGCTCTTTTTTTTCATTTAGCTGAAAAAGGAAACAAATATAGTTTATTTTTGTGTTTTGTGTAAAATAAAAAAAATTACCTTGAAAGAATTGAACCCAAGACTTATCCGGCTGTTGATGTGAAAATTTGTAGTTTTTTTTTATTATTTGTTTTTAGATTAGTGCGACAAATTACATGCGGTTTTTTGTCTATACTTTTTTGTTATAATATATGTATGTTGATTATGAAGTGTTGTTTTATATTTTAAACCTTTTTTTTATTTGTTATTATCGAATTGTATTGAAATTATATGAATTGAATTTAGTGAGTTTGACGGTAAACCAATGTACAAGTTGCTGCGGCATTGAGTTCCGCCTCGCAACACGTAATGTCTCGATTTGGGGCGGAAAATTGAGAGTGGAAGTGTTTTAACACTACGTTTTTTAATTAATTATTTTATTCATTTTCTATGATAAAATAAAATAACTGACTATTCGTACAATATTAAAACTCTTCAACGAAATAAATCCAACAATTATTAAAAAGAAACATGAAACTGAATACTTTACATATTATTATTATATTTGAAAATAAACAACAGCTACTGTTCAAAGCTTAGATATTAATTCAGACTTTAAACTCACCTTTATCTCGCCCTCGTTCCCTTTCACGCTCTCTCCCTCTCTCTCCCTCGTTCCCTCTCGCTCTCTCTACATCGTTCCCTCTCACTCTCTCTCCCTCGTTCTCTCTCACTCTCTCCCTCGTTCTCTCTCACTCTCTCTCCCTCGTTCTCTCTCACTCTCTCTCCCTCGTTCCCTCTCGCTCCCTCTCAGAGAGAGGGACCTACTGCGCTCTATATATATATGAGAAGTGTAAATGCTTCATTTGAATTAGCTTTAATGAACCATTGGTAAATTATTTAACTTTTAATAAATAAAGCTTGTACCTTCTTATTTTGAATACAACTATTCGACTTTGACTTTCATATCATAAACACATTTTCAATTTAATTTACTTTGTATCTCGGATTTATCGTAAAATATTGGGAAATTAGAAGCTCAAAGACTCCGACTCGACTCGTTATAATAAATTTAATCAAGCTGTGTACGGGCTGTGGATTAAAGGTTGAAAATTTTGAAAATTTGATTTATTTTCTACCACTGGATACATGAAAGAGTGTTGTTTGCAAAAATTGTGGCCCCTTCAATTAACAGTTCCAAGAACAGCCTAGCTATAGCCGATACCTACATCTTGTTCTGGCCTATAAGATACTAATATCTATTATTTAATGAATAAATTAAACATTATTCGATAAGTCTATATAAAGTTTGAGATATTCATATATTTTTTGAAATGCGCCTCCTTGAAACCGTCCAAGCGCACTAACCGCTAAGCCATGCGGTCTATATCCGGCTACATTAAGCCGGCTACATGCTTACACGCTTAGTACAATTACTTTGTTGATAGCATTTCTGTTGAAAGGTTTTATTTATTGTATTGAAAAGGTTATTTCATATATACTTTGTATAATAAGCAACATCTGTTTTACTGACACTCATTTTTATAAGTTAGGCTTACAAATACAATCAAGCAAGCAGCTTCACGCATTTTGCCGCATAGCAGGTTAGTCAGGGAGAAGCTATTGCGAACACTCCCCACGCTGCATTGTACCGGAGTGAAGAAACGAAGGTTATTTTAATACGCTCCTTCGAGCGGACATCGAACCCACAACCAGTGGCGACTGTATTGGCGTTTTAAATAAATGTAAATATTATGAGTGTGAAATTGCAGGAATGGGAGTTTATATAGAGAAGTGCAGAAAGCCAGTGCCGTCCATTATAATATATACATAATAATATAATAAAATACGAAAGTAACCGTCTGTCTGTGTCAACTCGTCACAGCCGAACCGCTGAACCGTTTGTGATGAAATTTAAATAGGGACATTTGGGGTCTTGGGAGGAACATGGTCAGTACACGCGGACGAAGCCGCTGCGGGCCGCTAATTAAAAATATATTGAATTATTCAAATAAATATTGAACACTGCCTACCATATTTTAGACATACACGTTGCTATGCAACGCGTGTTTAACGCGTCAACGGGGTCGTTAGTAAATATATAAATACAATATGTGTTAAGTTTCCATAAAAAATATGAATTAAAAACTCAACTCAGTCTTAAAGATTTATTGCAACCAAACTAACTAGCTTACATAATAAATATACAACTAGTACAAATGTGAAAGACACCAAGTTATTTTTTTAGAGAGAACCTAGTTCAAGTAGTGTCAAGGGTCTCCGTTCTCCACAATCCTTTGAGACGCTTTGTTTTACTCAAACGGAAAAATGAATACAATTTAAGCTATAATTCCAAAAACATATATTTAGAAAACGTATAAAAATTTGAACCTGCGCCTCTTGTTCACCGTCCTAGCGCTCTGACCGCTAAGCCATGCGTTCTACATCCAGCTGCGTCGAAATTCTCATACGCTTATTACAACTTATATTTAAAAAAATATATATAATAATCATTTCCATCTTTAGTTTTTATGTTTGTTCCCGCACAGCAGCCAGAGAGAGCGTAGTGACAAGACACTCCGTTCTCCACAAAACTCCCGACATCGAGACACATATAGAACAATCCTGCCGATTGGTAATCGACTCAGCACTAACCAGTTGGGAAAGCACATAGGTTCATATTCATTTACTGTCAGTTAAAATTATAATTAACGACTCTAAGTACAAAAATAGAATTTTTAAACTAATGCAATTTCAACAATTTACGAATACGATATGATTTGAAGAGCTTTCGTTAATTAATTACATATTATATGCTCGGTGTCTGAATTTGTATGGACATTTTGTATGGGCATATCGATCATTAGCCTTCTAGCTGTTTTCATACATTGCATATATTAATAAATAATACTATACATATATATAATTACTTTCATACATTTCATACAAAATTTATATCAAAATATATATTTTATTCAAAATACTGCATTTGTTTTTCTTATAAAGTATCAATAATCTTGTCATTACTTAAAACCACTAACAAATAGTATATATTATATTTTATATATAGAAAAATACTGTAACACTAATAAGAGAGAAGCTATAGCTATAGACAAAGTCAAGACACTCCGTTCTCCGTGCATCACCCGAAAACGAAATGAAATATAATCATTCCCCCGAGTGCGAATTAGAACCCGGTACCATCGTTTACAATCACGTTCTATGTTAAAATACGCTGTTAGGAGGTTTGCTCTCTATACCAACAAATATAATTTTGTATTAAAAAACCCCTATTTTATACAAACTTAACATATTACAACAAATGCAAATCGAGTTTTTGAAACCACGACCGTTGCACGCGAGATATAACCTAACCACTGCACTATAGTACACTATAAATATGCGGACGGAGTGTGAAGTCTGGCCTAGTTTATATTATATATATATTTAATACATTAAATAAGTTCAACATTAAACATGTCTACAGTGATTGACAGCGTTGCTATGGCAACGTGCATATTACTCTAACTGAATAGTCATAATTAACACGATATCAATAATAACTAATAAACTAAACGAAAACGTCAATTTTTACATAAATTTAAAAAAGAAGTTAAAACTGTATGAGGCATATTTCTCTAAAGTAAGACAAGGACAGCAGTACATCTCTCTCACTCGCTCTCAATTTCACAACCAGAAAAAAATACCCACAACCTATTCACTTTCATCGTTATCGTCGGACGCGTCTGATGAGTCGTCGTTACCTTCCCTCTCTGTCACACCACCGCTATCCCCGTCCCTCTCCCTCTTCACGTGTTTACTTACATCTTGCGTCTCGCTCTCGCTTAGTGCGTTGTTATTATGACTCTCTGTGTATAGTTTGTTGGTGGTTTTGTGTCTCTTTCCCGCTTTCCTGTTCGCCCTCTCTCTCTGAGAGCGAGTGTCCGTGTCGGTGTCGCTCTCGACGTCGGTGTCATGAGATTGCGCGTTAGAGAGCGCGTGCGTTATGTTGGCCGGTATTATAAGCTCGATTAGATTTCTATAAAAATAATTTATATTATAAATTATAAATGAATTCAAAAAAAATAATAGTGTATGAAAAAAAACATATTTTATATATCAAATTTTAAACGAAGTGGGACTCGAACCCGCGTATCTTGTAACATCCAAGCGCTCTAAAGACCGTTTAAACAGTACGTTTTACATCCGTCGTTGCTACGTCGAAGTTCACATACGAAAAAAAAAAAAAAAAAGAAATATATATATAATAAACTCACGCGACATCGCTGGCAGTTTTCTTCAACTTGAAGAAATCGTCTCCGAAGTTGAAGGTGAGGTTGCTCCTCATCACCACTTTGACGGGGGGCTTCGATGTCATTTCGTTAAACTGGAATACATATAAAAGAACCCTGTCCTTATCTATATTTGTACATATAATAAAAATGTAATTTTGACTATTGCTTTTTTTTAAACCACCCTTAACATTATTCAATCGGTCCATAAAGAAAAAAATTACAACAATTTAAATTATAAATTTTAACCGAAGTTTGTGATTTAAGCGAGAAAGCGGGCGGGCGAAAAGCAACATACTGTAGTGTACGCAGGCAAAGTCACGAGCGAGGCGCTAGTACGTAAATAATTATATTAAAATATTATAAATATTTTTGTAAAGAATACGCTTTTTGTGAAATGTTTGTAAAATTTTACACTGCGTAGTTTTGACATTATAATAAATAAATCAAGACATTGCGTGTTCAATGGCTGAGCGGGAAATACAAAATAATTTAAATATCAACCATTCCCTTCGAATGTGAGCGTATATCGAACCTATAACCACCCCGCTCATAACACCAGAACGACAGAACGTGCGGATGATTTTAAAGTGAATTTAATAAAATATTGGCGATTGGTTACGGGTTCGATGCACACACGCTTCGTATTTGCGCCGCTGTTTTCGTAAAAAAAATAGCCTATTTTTCATCCCAAGAACCTCAAGTGCCTCAGTATAATATATCACATTCAGTGGAGCGGCTTGGCCGTGATGACGTCACAGACAGACAGACATAGTTACTCTCGCATTTAAAATATTAGTATATAAGTATGCATTATCAATGCCATGCTCTGGAAAGAAAAAACACGGCGTTCAGCTCCGCCTCTCAACACGCAATGTCTCAAATGCGGACGGTGAGTTGAGACACTAGGCCTCGACACACTCACTTCTCTCACGCTATGTGGGACATATATATAATAAATAAACAAGTGTAAACTCACGTCCTCGGAAGAGTCCGTGGTGGTGTGTCCGCGTTTCCTGGCCGTGGCGTTGCGGCGCGAGTGTGCGCGAGCTGCGGGGGGGTGGGGGTATGGGGGGGGCTCCGTTATTATCATTTTTATATGCGTGTGTATGTGTGAGTGAGTGAGTGTGTAGTGTGTGTGTGTGTGTGTGTGTGTGAGTGTGTGTGTGTGTGTGTGTGTGTGTGTGTGTGTGTAGGTGTATGAGTGTGTGGGTGTATGTGTGTGTGTAGGTGTATGAGTGTGTGTGTGTATGTGTATGAGTGTGTGTATGTATGAGTCTCTGCGTGTGTGTGTATGAGTGTGTGTGTGTTTTTTTTCACTTATTTTGAACAAGTCAGTTTTTTATTTCAGTGAATAAATAAAATAATGGAATCGAAAATAAAATACTATTAATAAATTAGAACCTCTACACACCCATTGGCGCGATCTCGTTGCTCTCCTTTATCTCCGCACTCACCAACATCGGCGTGTCCTCTATTGAATTGTCACCATGACCTAAATCTTGCCAGTCAGGGCTAAAAAAAAATATTGCATTTGAGCACAGTGGTATTAGGTTTGATTCCCGGTCGCATAATCTAAAATATCCTTTGCACGCGCGTTTTGAATCGTCGAACGAACATAAAGCTACCACCGGCTCGGAAGGCGATTCTGTCGAAGAACTGCTTGCTCTCATCAATCATTTAAAACGGTGGTAGCTAAACTGCACCAAACTCGAAACCATGTAACTTCCACACATTTTTATCCTCTAAATATTCTTCTACAGAGTAAACAAGCTTTACTTATTAATATTGTTTTTATAGTGGCTTTAAATTCCTACAGTGGCAATTTTAACATAGGCTGTATGGAATTGTATTACAGATGCGTACAATCAGACTAACTAATGATTATTATATATACAAAGTTTTAGCTCAACCGGATATATAATATGCAAATTTGTATAAGTGTTTTTATATACAAACTATGGCAGTTGAGAACTTGAGACACACACAATGGTTATGGGTTCTATCTCCACTCGGGGAAACTGTAACATAGGCGTGGCATAGAGAACGGAGTGTCTCAACACTGTGTGCTTTCTTCCTATATAGCTTCACAAGGACAGAGTAATCTCACACGCTCGTGGTGACTTCCGCCGGACGCACGCGACGCTCGCGGACTCGCTTCCGCTTTTTCTTTGACGGACGCTGAAAAAAAACATTATTGTCGTATTAAAATCAATCAATCAATGCGTATTTACTATTATGAATGCGGGAAGAACTCTGTCTGTCTGTGACATCATCACGAAGGAACCGCTGCACTGATTGTAATGAAATTGTATATAGAGATACTTGAGGGTGTTGGGATGAACAAGGGCAAAAGGCTGCACTAGTATCTTATATGAAACTGTTCCGGGACGACACTGATTGACTGACAGCGACACTACTGCGCGGAGAGAAGTGACACTTGTATGTAAAATACTGAGGGAGGAGGGCTGAGAGGCGGTTTCCCGAAATCTCTTGGAAATAAATCAATTTAATTTAATTATTTTTTTTAAAAAATATATTTGTTTGTATTTATTTGTTTAAAATGTGTTTTTCTTTTGTAAATTGCGTAAACTTTGTATTAATTTAAGAAAAAGGAGTGTAAAATATCGAAATATTTTAAATTTCAAATGCGAGGAATACGAACCCGCAGGTTGTGGGTTCAATACACACTCGAGGGCGTGCGGAGTTGATTCCTCGCTCTTTCAGCGGAGCCAGAAAATAGAGAACGGAGTGTCTTGACACTACGTTTTTATGCAAGATTTAAAATTTGAAAAAAAAATCACCTTTCTTGGAACTCTAGTAGTGACTTCAACAAAATCTTCAATAATTATCTTCTTTGGCTCTATATTGTGCAGATCGGTAAACTTGATGCGATCGGCCACACTGTCTTTGTCGGCCATCTTGTTGCTGTCGGCGAATTTAAAGTTATTGTCGGCCAAGTCGCCGTCCTCGTCGGCCATGACGGCGTCTTCGATTTCATTGGCGACATCTATTGGTTGTGTTTTGTGTTTTTTGTGTTTGTGCTTCTTTGGAGGTGTTGGCTTTAATGATTGAATTGAATTAAATAAATATATATTTCGTCAAATTAAAATAACATAAATAATAAATGGAATTAGTCTCTTTTTTTAATTATGTATAAACCAAGCAATGTAAGGAATAAAAATTTATTATTACTCTCTATACAAGTTTTAATATGTGAAGCAAACACTTTGTGCTGCTATGTTAACTGTTTTAAAGTGTCATACATACACTTAAGAAATTTGACAAACAGTTTCGTGACTCGAACCTGGACTAAGGCTTCCAAGAGGCGCGGGTTTGAATCCCGTTGCGCTCTAATTTTTAAACGTTTTCTATGTTTTTCAAATTGTAGGTAGCCTTTTTCACGAGAATTACGCGGAAGGCGCAGTATAAGATTTAAATAATGTATAATAAATACATTGAATTAGTAAAACAAACATAACACACATTACCATGTGTTTGACATACACGTTCATATTAGGTGGCATACACGTTGCTATGGCAACGCGTTGTTTACAACGGGGCCTCTAGTTTTTATTAAGTGATATAACAAAAAGAACCAAAACTGATACTATTTTAGAATAACAATCTGCTCATAGAAAGATCAAATATCAAAGGCCGTGTCGCAATCACCTCTTCCTCCGGCTCAGTGGTGGCGGCGGCGGAGGTCACGGCGGGGGCGAGGGTCGGGTGTTCGCGCGGGATCAGCTCCACCACTTTGTTGTGCTCGAACACTCTGCCGTTGTTGATCACCTAAAATAATAAATATCCAATTCAACATTTTTTTAAAGTGTTATTCACACACTTCAAACATATAACGTCGAATATAAGCGTGTTAGAATTTCTGCTGCAGCTTCACGCTCTTTCGCGTGTAACAGGGGTAGTTGGAGAGAACCTGATGGTAAGACACTCCGCTCTCCCACGGCCGTAACCGCGAGATGGCGCGATGAGTGGCGAGACTCGACGCGGCGCTTTGTCTTGTAACAGTTTGAATACAACTTTTGTCTGTCTGTCTGTCTGTCTGTCCGGCTAATCTCTAGAACGGCTGGACCGATTTTGACGGGATTTTCACTGGCAGATAGCCGGTGTGATAAGTAGTAACCCAGGCTAGTTTTAATTAAGACTTGCAAGCGTCGCGTCGCCGCCCCCGGTAGTCTGCAAAATGAACAAACGAGCCGCGGGTTGCTCACCCCTGGCCAAGACGGCAAGAAGGCGCAGGTTCGAATCCCGTTTCTGTTTCTCTTAAGCCACAGCCCACCTTAATGTTCTTGTCGTTGAGTATAGTGACCAGGTCCCGCACGAAGGTGTTGTTGGGGTACAGCCGCTGGTGCCTGCAATACACGTCCACCTCCAGGTGCTCCTCGCTGTTGGAGTTGTTGCGCAGCAGCTTGAGCACGAACTTGTTCTTTTTGTTGCGCTTGTGTTTGCCGCTGTTGTTTCTGTGCTTGTGCTTGTGTGTGGATCGGTGTCGGCGAGTGTCGTTCAGCTCCGTGTACGAGAGGAGCGAGCGAGAGATGCGGCTGGAGGGAGACAGACAGATTTTATATTTCATATGTCAGATCTATACATATAATGAAAATGTAACTGATCGCTGTCTGCACATGCAGGATGTATGAAACAAATACTAGTACTTCGGAAGCCAATCAAATAGAACTCAAAACAATTATTTTTATTTTTCTGTTCCGTTTGTCTGTGCGTTAGTGCACTCAAATCTAAGAAACGGCTCAACCGATTGTAATGCAGTTTTGACTATAATGATCGCAAGCCAAGACAACAAGCGAGCCAGTCAAGAGAAATTCTACATCTAAATGCATAATTTCAAATGCTATATGTTCATTGAACATTGCCACGAACTCTTTCACCTCTTTTTGTTCTTATAGACTAGAAAGAGAGAGAATGTGTTCAATACGACTCACCGCTGCCCTCTAAGGTTGCGCAGCTTTACTTCTTGTTCGTTTGGTTCCGCGTCGTCTGAAAACATTTATTTTTTTAAAAAATCAATTTAGAAAACGTATAAAAATTTGAACGCAGCGGGATATGAACCCGCGCCTCTTGAAAACCGTTCAAGCGCTCTGACCGCTAAGATGCATAAGTAAGCTGCGTTCAAATTTTTATACGTTTTCTATTTAAAAAAAGACATATTTATGTCTTTTTCAATTTCTTAAGTGTGCGAATAACACTTTAAAAAATGTTAAAAATATATATTTATTTTTCATTTTTTAATTAACAGCCGCAAAATAATCAGCCAATACCACGTATTGTAGAGAAAACACGAGAGAGATGAATCACAAAATTTTGTAGTGTGTGTATATGAAGTCTGAAAATATTATATAAAAAAATTATGATTGAGGGCATTTATCAATGTAATAGAACTCAAAACATTGACTTTTAATTGTATCTCATATTCGTCTGTTTGTTCGTACACGCTAATACCAGAAACGGCTGCATGCGGGTCACTAATATAATCATTCGAAATCTTTAAATATAATCATTCGAGTGGGAATCGAATCGACAATCATCGCGTATACATTTAGACGCTGTGACACTTCGACGCCACGATAACCTCAATAACATATATATTATAAATTAATATAAATAATAGTAATAATATGAATATTGGTAATAAATATAGTTATAAAATCACAAAGGCGCAGTGACAGCGTCTGATTGCAAACGTGATGGTTGGGAGTTCGATATTCACACGGAGAATGATTATATATATATATATATATATATATATATAATTTTCCCGGTCTGACGTCTTCAGTAGTGTCTGGTCACTATGTACTCTCTGTGTACCGTGAAGTATCAAAAATATACACAAGTCCAATGTACGTCATATTGTCAGTGTGTAACTTGTCTCCTAGTTTATTCCTTACAATAGTAATAGCGGTAATCACTATACAATCAACAATAGTACCAGTGAGTCTGAACCCGTTGGACTCGCTGTAGTCGATGCGCCACGCTTGCCGCGGAGAGCTGCGGCACTCCGCCGCCGTGACGTCATCCCCGGCGGAGAGCGCGCTCACCAGGCACAGGCGAGACTCCGTGTGCTGCAGCTGCTGCGACGGCAGGTAGCGCCACTTCTGCGAAGGAAGGGGGTGTTACTGACAGTACTGACATTTTATGTTAATCGCTGATTCGAAAGTGGTTGTAATAGCCTATTTGAATTAAGAATATTTTCATTTCTCCACTCTGGTGACAAGGCAAAGGGCTGCGTTGAGAACCGTCACTCAATAGGCAATGTGTCGAATTCAGAAAAAAAAAGTGTAGAACGAAGTGTCTTGACACTACGCTTTCTCTAGGCGGGAGAGCCGTAAAGTTAAAAAAAAACCATTCTTAACAATAGATGGCGCTGATTACTTATTCATATTCTTACCTGTCCGCGCTGTTTCCCGTGACAGGTGACCATGAGGACTCGCCTGTTCTCGTTTTCGCCCGTTTCTCCCGCGTTCCTGGTATTAATAATGATTTTATAATGAAGTCTATTGTTGTCTTATCATTATGGAGATTTGCATACAAGTTTCATTTCATTATTCGCGTGTGTAAAGTTTACTGAATTCAGACTTCTTGTTCTCTCATTTTGCACAATTTCAAAGTGTTATTCACACACTACGACGCAGCTGGATATAGAACGCAGATTTTAGCGATCAGACCGATTGAACAGTAAACAAAAGGCGCGGATTCGAACCCCGCTGCGTTCAAATTTTTATACGTTTTGTTAAAATGTTTTTCACTTGTCTCCTTATCATGTTACACTTTGTGCGAATCGCGTAACTCGCTCACCTGGCGTCTGTCACTGAACGTAATACCAACGAGGAACACACAGCGATGCTTCTCTCTCGCTCACCTGGCGTGTGTCTCGCTTTTTTTTTTGAACACACAGCGATGCTTCTCTCTCGCTCACCTGGCGTGTGTCTCGCGCACTCACATTCTCACTCAGTCACTGAACGTAACACCAACGAGGAGCACACAGCGATGCTTCTCTCTCGCTCACCTGGCGTACTGCACGGTGGCGCAGCGCTCCTCGTCGCGCAGCTCCCCGCGCAGCGACAGCGCCAGGTGCTGCGTGGGCTCCAAGCGCGCGTGGCAAGGATACGCGCCGAGCGGCGCCGCCTCGCCCTCGCGCTGCAGCGTGTCCAGGCACAGCCCGCTGGCCGGGTTGGAGAACCTGCGCAATATATTACATTATTCGTTATACAATTTTTCCAATAGAAATTATACAATTTTTAAAATTCCTGGAAAATATTAAAAAAGTAGCCTATGTTCATCCCATCTGTACAAAATTTCATCGCAATCGGTTCAGCGATTTGGCCGTTATGAAGGCAAAGTATCAAAAACCACTTCATATACAAACATAAAGGGAGGGGACAAAGGCAGGTACTTCATAGTTAGTAGGCGGCCGCTAAAAAATAGATTTTGCAACAGGACCGGATTAGGGTCGATGACAAGTTCAATGAGTATATGTTATATTACAAAAAAAATTGACTATTAACGAAATATAAAAATCCTCACAAACCTGCCAAATCCATACACATCCCGTACAGGTACGAATTTCTCCTTATATATATTGTCGAGGTACCACTGGAAACTCTTGCATTTCAGCTTTTCTCGCAAAATCTTTCTGTGAGTCACATCACCGATTTTTGGGCTCTTCTAAAAAGTTATTAGAATAAATTAGTTAATAATTGAGACCGTCTCATCACTCTTTACAGTTAGACTGTAAACGTAATTGTTTAAATTGTTTTAATTTTTCCACCCTGGTGAGAAGACAGAATGTGGGTGTTAAGTTTGGCCATTCAGCACGCAATGTCTCGATTTCGGGCAGAAAATGGAGAACGAAGTGTTTTGACACTAAGTTCTATCCGACTATCCGGCTATACGAGATAAAAAGCAGCAGTTTTTTTATAAACATGTACCTTTTTTTAACAATTTCATATTTTTTTTTAGCTTTATACAAAGCTTATACGTTGCTTGCTTGCCGCTTATAGCTATGCTTATAGCTCTATACAGCTAGCTGCCTTTTAATGTAGTCGAAAGTCGAAAGAACTTGTAGCTTTGTTGTAGCTTTGGAACATTCAGTCTTTGTTCCTTTGCACCAAAATGGCTTCAGAATTAGTATTATATATTTTTCCATTACATTTAGATATAGCGGTTAATATATTTTCCTAGAATGTCAAGAAAATGTTGCCAGAATGATTCACAATTTTTTAACATTTTTTAAAGTGTTAATCGCACACTTAGGAAATTGAAGAAGACATATTGAAAACCGTTCAAGACACACGGGTTCAAATCCTGCTGCGTTCAAATTTTTATACTTTTTATAAATATGTCTGATTCACAATTAGTAAATTAATGAAATTCATATTTTGTTAATTATTTAAATTAATATTACGTTTGTAACAAGATATAGTTGTAGTCTCACATTGCGTGTTGAGTTAGCGGAACTCAACGCCTCAATTTGTCAGCAGTTCACCAGAGTGGAGAAATATAAATATAATTAATATATGATTATTCCGCCGAGTGGAAATCAAACCCCCAAGCAATCGTGATTACAGTCAGACACTGTACCACTCCAAATAATAATTTTAATTTATTTTAAAGTATTAATATGTCAAATTAGTAGTCTCACCCTTAGATCAGGTCGATGCAGATAAAACAACTCCGCGTAGTCGTCCATCCACACTTCCGCCATTCGGGCCGTATTTATACCTGACATATATTATTAAATTGAAATATATATATATACATATACATTAATTATACTATACTATTATGGTAAATGCGAAAGTGATTGTCTGTCTGGGACGTGGACACGGCCAAACCGATGAACTGGGTCTTGGGATGAACACGCCTTAGTTCATCCCTTTTTCTCCCATTTTTTTAGTTATTCCAGGAATTTCATATTTCACGAGTTGGTCGCCGAAACTATGAAACAGCAATAGTTCACGCTGGCAAAGCCGTGAGTGGATCGCTAGTTTGTCATATTTCCACAAAGTATGGAGAAACAATGACTGACTTACAATTGGTAAAAATCTCTCTACAGAGATGCTAACAATAAATATAAATTGTAATAAGCGTCTCAGAATTTCGATGCAGCCGGTTGTGGACCGTATGGCTTAGCGGTCAGAGTCCAATTGGACGTGGACGTGGATCGAGCAAGTGGAGCGGGTACGAATACCGGTACATTACACTTTTAATAAGTTTTCTATAAATATTTTTGATTAACACTTTAAAAACAAAGGTTTTATGCACACACTTAAAAGAAACAAGGAACTCACCGTGTGTGTCAGTGTGCGCGGGCAGCCCGTACGGGTGGAAGCTGCGGAACACGTGGCCGACGCGAGAGCACGGGATCGTCTCCAGCGTGCCGCCGCCTAGACCGAGGCACAGGGGAAAGCTTTAGAGATACTATATTTTAAAGTTATTTGCAGTTAACTTAACTTTAGTTTATATTCAACGAACCTTCTGCATGTCTTAAATTAAGTTATCAAAAGAAAATAAAGTAATTGAATTTGTGGTGATATAAATTTGGTGAAAAAGTGGCCATCGTCTCGCAGTGAGTCGACGGGCTTGTTACTGTAATCACAACTGGTTGAGGGTTCGATACACAATCGAGGAAATAATTATAATTTCTTTATTTTCATTTCTCTGTTCCAGTTAACAAGGCAAAGCGCGGCATAGAGTTCCGCCACACAACACGCAATGTCTCGGATTCGGGTGGTGCGCGGAGAATGAAGTGCCTTGACATTAGTTACTCTCTAACTACCCATATAGGAAAAAAAGAAGAAAATTCATAGACAAATCACAACATTTGTATCAGTTAATGCTTCACATTTTTGCATCTCTCTTTAATTAACTATATTAGTAACACTATAGACATATTAATTTTAAGAAAATACTTTTTTAAAATCCTAATTAAGGTAATATCTCACACTGCCATATTCGGAACGACATCTCGAGGTTCTCTCCGCCCCACCCGGCCATCTGCTCGTCGTACGCGCCCAGCTCCCAGTAGTACGCGCGGTTGATGGCGAACAGACCACCCGCCATTGTTGGAGACCTGTCGGACGTTATGGACGAGGGTTGCTGGCATTACCGGTTAAAGTTTAGGATTTTTCTAATTTATGTATAGCTAATAAGTTTTGTTTAACTGATATTCCGAGTTTTGAATCTCGAGGTAACATCCTAGTGCGAATAGTGTTTTAATAGTAGTGCTTGGCCAAAAGGAGCCAGCAGCAAGGCCCTTATAAAACTTACCACGTCGGTGATATATCAGAACCGCGCCTCTTTTTCTCTCGCTCAGGTACATCTATCCATGTAAAGTGGCCCATGAAAGTGAAGCCACCCACCTGTACACCGTTACACCACCATTAACAAAATATATCCACTTTAAAAGTATGATGGAATATATGGATAAATGGAATTTGTTTTTAATTAATTTCGTGATCAATAAGAACAAATTACAAAGCATATTGCATTTCAGAAAGTGCTAAGTCATACTCTTATTAGTCATTGTACACTTTTCCAACCAACTTAAAACTGGACAAACATTTAATTTGATTGTTCCAATTAGTGTAACTTGAAGCCATCGATCGTGTCGCAGTGGGACAGCGTCTGACTGTAAACGCGATTGGTCGTGTGTTCGATTTCCCCTCGAAGTAATGATTATATTTGAATTATCTTCGCTATGGGAACACAAAGTGCGACGTTGAGTTCAGCCACTCAACAAGGAATGTCTCGATAACGGGTCGTGCGTGGACGGGCACTAGGTTCTCCCCGACTACCCTGCTACGCGGGAAAAAGCGTGAAGCTGTTTGTTTTTGGAACTTGATCCACAATCTACAATATTTTAAATGAAATTCTACTTAATGCATCAATGGTGTAATATACTGTCTACCTGTGAATACAGACCACTGTAAATTGTAAAACTTGGCACAAAAATACAGTTTTTTAGAATAGACAATTTGTTCATATATTTGTAAAATTACTTAAAACATGCAAATGTTTATATACTTCCAACTACAGTACCATAAGAATATAAGAACTGCTACGGCGCCATCTATTTATTACGTAAGACAATTTGGAAAGGAATTCCTAAGAGGTTTGTTTTAAAATTGAGCTATAATATACTATTTTAACATTATCATACAATAATATAGAACATAATTTATAACAACAAATATAAGTTGTAATAAGCGTATAAAAATTTCGACGTAGCTGGATGTAGAATGCATGGCTTAGCGGTCAAAGCGCTTGAACGGTTTCCAAGAGGCGCGGCTTCAAATCCCGCTGCGTTCAAATTTTTATACGATTCTAAATATGTCTTTTTCAATTTACTTAGTGTGCGAATATAACATTTTAAAAAAAATGTTAAAAAAATATATAATTTATTTATTTTGCAATAATTGCCAAAAATACATGAAATTATTGATAATTAATGACATAAGGCAGATTTATCAAACCCCCTCTTCCCTCATTGTACAAATAAATAAAACTCCTCCACTCAATAGTGTTACGTAATAAATATATGACAAAACTTACAAGATTTTCATGCAATAAACAATTACTTAGTATTATAGCAAAAGAATATTATGAAGGCTCTATATATAAGAAAAAAAAAGTACAAGAAAGTATAGGATTTTGATGTGCTCAAGAGTGGTTTTCCAAAAAAAAGCTGTACCTGTCACTGCAATTTAAAACGATGGGATATTTTGAATTGTCTTCGTGTAACACGACATACAAATAACTCTAATGATTGGGCCAAGTCGTTGTTCTCGTAATAGATGAATTTTGTCAATCATAAAACAAACCACGGTGGATATAACAAGTAACAATACACCTGTGTGTAAGAGGACTTGTGGATTATTTGTAGATCCATGATTTGAACCTATTACGATCGATTGCAGTGAGAATTTACCTAATAAATTCTTTAATTTTCATAGTGAAATTACACATTTTGAAATGAAATTATTTTTAACCAGTTATACCGGACGGTTGGGAACTTTCTACCACCTAGGACCTACTGAAAACTTTGAAGTCTCAATCCGATCACACCAAAAAGCAAGATACAGTCAGCTCATTCTGCAAGAATCCAGGGCAGTACGCCAGGGGAACTAAGAAATCGTTGGCGGTAGTTTGATATAATAATTGTATCGAATGACAGACAAACGCCACCTCAGTCTACACGCGAGTGTGACCACGGACTACTGTAAAGTGTTCGAAACGTCGGGTTCTAAAATGTATTTTTTGTTCAAAATGAGACATTACCCAATTCCGCCACGAGTGTCTTTAATAAAACTAATGTTCCCATTGACGTATAAACACGCGTTACCTTAGCAACGCTTATGTCACTTTCTACACAAGTGTATGTCCAAAGTACGGTAGTGTGCGTAATATTTTATTAATTTAACGTATTTCTGATAGATAATAATGGAAATATTGATTGTAAGTTTCGAACTTTATACTTAGTTCGCATAATTTTCGTAAAAATTAGGCCAAAGTTTTCCCTTGAGTTTTACATATTAATATAACTATTAAATGTATATACTTTAATATAACTTTCTCAATTGTTCTCATTCCTTTCTCTCTTGATCTAAATTTAGATAACTTGCGTTCAACCTAAACTGGCTTAAACCTAAACTAAATTAGCTTCACACATTTCCCCACCTAGCACCAGTCAGAGAGAACCATCGTGCCAGACACTTCGTTCTCGAATTTTCACCCGAAAACAAGACAGGCGCGTTCAGTGGCGAAATTCATTTGTCTTTTCACTAGAGTCAAGAAAATAAGGGTAAGTGAGAATCGAACCCACAATCAAATGGCGTTTATTGTTGGACGCTGTGCCTCATGACCCAATTCCATACATAATAATTTCCTGAACAATATTTGTATGTGGTTTTCGAAGTATGTACAAAAGTGTATTTCTATAAATATATATGTAATATATTGTCAAGCATCACTCCCCCTCCCCCATTCCCTCCTCCAACTCCCCCCAAGATTACTTCTATGCGATTTAAAATTAAACGACCATTTTACGACAATGCGATAACGTGAAATGTAATTTTCACTGTATCCATATATTAATATTTTAAATGCGAAAGTAACTGTCTGTCTGTCTGTCCGTGACGTCATCACGGCCTGAACCGCTGAACCGATTGTGATGAAACGTTCTATATAGATACTTGAGGGTCTTAAGATAAACATAGGCTATTTATTGCTTTCATTTGTTTATTTAGTTTTTCCTTGGATTTAATTGTTTTACGAAAACGCCGCCGAAAATACGAAACAGCTATCGTTGACGCGGGCGAAGCTGGGGGCGGGTCGCCAGTTCTTTATATTTCTATAGAGATGTGAAGGACGATTGTTTAGTCGCGGGTTCGTTTCCGTTCGGTGATAAGTTACCGTTAGCGATTATTAATAAAATATTATGTAACGTAATAATTTCACATAAATATTAATAAATAAATTATATATTACTATTCTAAATTGTATAATTTAATCTAACACCTTTAATTGTAAAATTATAGAAGACCGTGGAATTTAAATAGTTGGGGGCAAAATCTATAACTTCCTTGCATAACAAGCTTATTTTACTCCCACATAGCAGGTTAGTCAGGTCAGAGAGAACCTAGTGTCTAGACATTCCGTCAGAATATGGACGAGTGGTGGAACTCAACGTCACGCGGCCAGAACACTAAGATACGATACTTCATAATATTATACGCAGTGTTGTTAGATTTTTATGTGCAGTACATTTAAATGGCGCATTTCGGCCTAGAATTATAGAAAATTTATATAATATAATTTACTTGGATAATAATGGTGACAGCATCTGACTGAGAACGCGTCTGGTCGTGGGTTGATCCTCAATCCCCAACCGGGGGAATTATATTGAAATAATTTTCATTTAATCGCTGTGGTACAAGACAAAACACGACGTGCAGTATCGCCACTCAACACGCAATGTCACACGAATTCGGACGGAAAGTGAGAAAGTGAGAAAGAGAGAAAGGAGTGTCTTGACACTATGTATGTTTGCTATCTCACAACTCTGCTATGCGGGAAAAAGTGTGACGCTAAGAAAATATGAATATACGTATATAAACTTTTTGTATCAAAATTTCATCCAGATCCGTATAGAAATTTTAGCTTATTTTACGACAAACAAGGCCAAACTACGTTGAAGCTCCTAATATATTAATAATTGTAATCTCCTAACGACCCATAACCTTAAATATTAATAAAGCGCTTAATTATCATTCGCATATTAGTATCCAGATTCAAGATCAAAAAGGCCTCAGATAACCTGAAACTGCTGTGCAGCGTCCAGCTGGAAGGTGGTCTGATCGACCACGTCTATCAGGGGCGTTAGAACTGAATCCCTTTTGTGTCGTAATCTCTGTAACAGCGGTCTGAGCCAATCAAAGCCGGCTTCGCAGTGCGCGTCGAGGAACACTAGCGCGTCACCGCGGGCTGCGCGTGCGCCGGTTATACGTGCGCGCATTAGACCTTGCCTTTTAAAAAGTATTTTTTTTATATTCACGTTAGTAAGTAACAAAAACTTTTTTTTAGAAATCGAATAAGAATTTGAACGTAGCGGCACTAGAACCCGCTCTAACCGCTAAGCCACACGTTGTGTATCCAGCTACGTTGAAATTCTTATACGCTTATTTTTTTTATAACTTATTTTTGTTGTTACCATCTCTATAGAGACTAAGCGTGTGTAAATAATATTTAAAAAAAATATTAGGCACGTAAACTAAAATTCATTTGTGTGCAAATAAAAAAAAAGGAGACCAATCAGACCTAAAAAAGAAAAAAAGTAGAATCATAAAATGGTTGAAACAATCGTAGGCAATAAGAAAAGAAAATTGTGCAAAACAAATAACAAAGCAACAAGTTACTAAAATGTGGATAGCGTTTGAGAGAACACGTCTAGTGAATTTATTTACACTTCATTCTTATAAAACGTTAATTTTTTGGTTGTAATTATATATTAAATATTATTTAGTTTTAAAATATTAAAATATGGATATAATAATAATAAGATACTGTTTACTTTCTAGCTTATATGACAAGGTGTTCCTCAAGGTGCTGCATTAGGTCCACAATTATACACATTATTCACAATCAACAAAATGAACGTTTTAAAGAAAACAAGTGATAAATATCACACTACCAATCTACACCTGAAACGTGACTGGATCTTGAACACTGTAGTAGAAATTTGAAGCTTCTATGACATCAATTATAGGGACCACGACTGAATGGTTAAAATCCTTAATATGCTGTATAAGTGGCCTTAGCCAGTCTTCTTGGGCCTCACAATGTGCGTCTAGGAACACTAGTACGTCGCCCGTCGAATATCTCGCGCCGGCGAGTCGAGCTCGTGTTAGTCCTACACTGTTTTTCATACAATGTCATGTTAATTAATGATTTATGGAAAATTAAGTTTGGTTGAGTTACGATCAGATAAGAATCAGCGATTATGGTTCTGTTACCATAAGAGAGGACGTTAAGAATAGTAATTGAAAATAACAAAACACACAAGTAGCTAAAATGAAAGGAAATGTTTTAAAAGTAACTAGAACTAAAACACATAAAAAATACAAAGAACAGATACTATTGTAATTTACCTAAACAACATAAATTAATACAACCAAGAAACGTCTAATACAATATATATGTACAAACATATACTCGAAATCTACACAAAGAAGTTAGAGAACCACCCATGTTTAATTTTCACCTCAAAATCCAAAATATTGCCAGATTGATACTCTAAAGTGTCTTGTTGTAACATATCAATTATCGGTGTTAAGACAGCTCTTTTGTTTTCCTTTATACGCTTTAACAGCGGTCGGAGCCAGTCTGTGCTTGGTTCACAGTGGGAGTCTAGGAAGACGAGGACTTCACCGACAGCTGACTTACTACCAGCGTGTCGAGCCTGGGTGATACCTATCCTAGGATTTATTTATTTATGTTTGTTTTATCTCAACACATGTCCTTTATTTATTTCGGCGGAGAAAACATAGTGTTTAGACAAAATTATTTACCATTTATTGATACAGTGAATGGTGAATCAGCCTAGGTGAGGGGACAAGCACTTCTAAAATGCATGAAAATTATAATTGTTAACATTTTTTCAATTATAACCAATTTCATTGATAAGAGGCGAATATCTTTGTTCATACAGTAACTTTGTATGAAATTTCAATTACTTAAATTTAATGTATACTGTGTTCAAGCAATAATATTCTGCGAAATCATAGTTATTGATTATTTTTTACTATATAAGAACTAAAATAAAGTAGCTTTATATTATAAAACAAACATTTTAAATTAAAAACAGAATGTTTACTTATTTTAAAATATACAAGAAATTGCGTCATATGGCCATAGCTCTATATGAACCTATAGTCTAATAGCCTAGGACAGGAGTGAGCAACCTTTTTTAAGCAATGGTCCTATCCAAATATTGAAATTTAACGGGGGACAAAAACCTTGTTTCTTAATAGTATTTAAAACTGTATTCATACTACAAACATTTAATCAGAATGAGTACTTAAATTAAGAAAGAAATGAAAAACGAATATCTATAATATATATTAAAACTTGGTGGGCCCTCATTAAATTATTAAGCAAACTGCCAGTTGCTAACCCCTGGTCTAGAGTACATGTGACCACATGCCAAAAGGCACAAGATGAAATCCTCTTAACTTTGTATATTTTCCTAAGAAATTTGTACTATAAATAAATTTATGTTAAGTAATATAATAAAAACAATGTAACTCACCGGTCTGGTAATCTTAAAATTTTAATAAGATCTGGTGGCAGCCTTGTACGGATGTAGTGGCTTAATTTGCCTTTTAGCTCTGGGAGCGTAGAGTTATCATCAACTAGTATTATTTCTTTTAGATACACATATTTTGATTTTGGATCTTGACCACGATAACCTTAATGCAAAAAGTCATATTAAATATTTAAAATGCTAGTTAAAATTATATATAATTTTGTAATGTAGACAAAAATTATAGAATTTAATATGTGAATGAATATAATATTCTGGCTATATAGCAGGTTCTGACAATAATAATTAATCAATTTGTTGTGTGTTCTCTTGACAACTTATTGCCTCAATCTTGTTCCTATACCTTTATGCCATGTCTTTTTATTTTTTTTAAATATTTTATATATTGAAATCAGCCAAATATAAAAAAAATACCTATCTTTTCCACTTTAACGTTAATATGTCCCAGAGACATTCAGCTATTTATCTGTGTTTTTACAACACTTTCACTTTTCAAGTTTTTATTAACTTACCTAGTCTCATAGTTTTTCCTGATTCTCTATTCACAAAATTAGCTTTTGTATACCATGGTTGGTCTCTCCGAGCACTGTTCAGTACACTCCAGATAGTCCTTACCACCACTGAGTAAGGCTCATTATGGAAAATTATAATTACAGATGCTGAGGGCAATTCTGCATCATAAACCACTCTTCGACAGGCTGGGTTTCGATGATCTACAATGTATAAATAATATATTTTTATTTATAGCTTGTTGTTTTTGTCTTAGACCAAATAGGTGATTTAATTTCTACCCTACATAAATGTTTGTACAACAAGAAAACCGTCTTTAAAGACAGACAGGATTATTTATTTATATATGTATTTAGAATATATGTCTTCCCTAAAGAAGTAACTTAGAAGAGCAGCCTGTAAGGTTTCAGCATAGTTATTTTTGTATAAAATATTAAGCAGATAAATAAAGCTGTTAAGATTTCATTATCGTTTTAAAAACATTCTTAATGAAGTTTATCGATAAACGTGCGATAAAAAAAACACATAAAATAAGTAGACCGGCAGTACTCATAACTGTATCTTTAATTAATTCCTAGTTACCTTTTAAACTTCTATTATATGCGATGCGATCACTTAAGTATACATTAATAGCAAGTTTCTTTTCCGATTCTTCGCCCAAACGTTTTGCTTCTCCAAAAAGATGAGCTGCAGCACCACCGTCTCCCAAACCAGGAACGATCCTGGCTTCATCTTCTAAAATCTCTTTCTCAAACTTTTCTTCTGGATCAAATGTCTGAGCGCTCGTCGTGCGTTTCCCGCCACGCCAATGTTCAAATAAAGTTAAAATGGTCACCACAAATATTAAAAAGAAACCTATTTTTGCCGCATGATAGCATTTGCGGACCGGCAATTTCATTTTTTTGAATAACAAACAAGAACGCGCGTGCCTCCAACTGGCGTTACGTTGACACTGACGTTTTCATGTTTACAATTCATATTGTTTTTAAACACCGGAAAGGCGCATGTAAATATGTCATTATGCCTTATCCTGTTTTCAAATTATTTTGTATTTTTTTGGTAAATTGGTAATTTATGAGTGCTTTTCTATTGATTTTCATTGATTTGGGTAAAGTTTGAAAATAAAAAAAGTAATAAATTATTAATATTCTTTTATAATTTCCGTGTCAGTTAATGATATATTTTTAAAGAATATTTTAATATATATTTTTAAATTATAATGGCCATATATATGAGTTTATTATATTAAAGGATTTTCAAGTATTTCTACATATTAGTAGTATTTATATATGTAAATAGTGAGTGAGTATACTAATATGGAATGTAATTTTTTAAGTATGTTTTTATGTTTTATTAACATTTTTTAAAGTGTTATTCCCACACTAAGGAAATTGAAAAATACATATTTAGAAAACTTGAACCCGCGGTTCAAATCACGCTGCGTTAAAATTTTTATACGTTTTCTAAATGTCTTCTTTTATGTTATATAAAAAATATTTGCACATAGACTGTGAGTGTGAAAGTATATAGAAAAATAAAATAAAAATTTAACAATTTCCACATAATATAATCCACAATAATTAGTATACGTACAGTCAGTATGCCCATCTGAACCTCTGTATTTTTACTGAGATAATTTACAAATGAAACAAATATACAATTGCATTTATTTATTTATCAATAAATATTTCCAATATATAAAAATATCGCTCAACTTATTGCACAAACGACATAAATAGATGGAATGTTGATTTATTATCTGAAATTTCCAAAAAAAAATGGATGACTTTTTTAAATAATATATAGATTTTCTACTACATAGCTTATAAATACTTTTTTGGCCGTAATCAGTGAAAATGTATGGAAATATGGAGTACACATATTTTCATTACAACCCACACATTGGCGATCTTAGGAGGAACATGTTTTTTATGTAATTAATAAATATATACATAATTTCGTTTAGCATTTTGGCTTTACTATTTAATGTATCTGGCAGCACTACATTCATTGTATATACAAGCGAATGACTGAACGATACCAAACAATTCAATTACACAATTAATAGTAAAAAAAAAGTATTCTGAATTTTAATTATATATATATATATATATATATATATATATAATAAAAATTCAAAATATATATATATATATATTATTATTAGGGTGATATATATATATATATATTATTTATTTATATCATTATGTGCCGTTTTAGTGATTTCTTTAAATAAAGCATCCAAAGAACTTAGCTGAGCCTTTGACAACTTCGCGCCTTTCATGTCCAAGACTTTATGGAATTCAGCCATAGTGCTTTCCGGAAGTAATTGCACGAACTGCGAGACAAAACCCTCCAGATTACCGTCTAGAGGCGCCATTACCAATTTTAAAATCATTTCCGCTTTCGTCATTAGTTTTATAACGACTTTCGTGTAAGTTGTAGGCGCCTGTCGCTTCACGTCTGATCCTATAGACGGGAGCTCTAGAAGCGCTGTTTTCAACATATGAGTATCTAACAACAACTGCTCCGACCCTACAGTCGAAATAGGCTTGCATTTATATATATTTTGAATAAACTTCGGTATGAAAGAATTCGCAAATCTTATACAAAAATGGGTGAAGTACTTTCTTGAAGATGCCAAATTATCTCTTAGATTTGGCACCGTGTTTTTGAGGTGCATAATTATTTGTGTGACGTAAGAACTTTGGTCACCAACATTGTCGAAGTGGAGCCAGGATATTTTCGTCATGGTCTGGAGAGCCGGTTCACAGACCAGCTCCAAGTCCTGGACGAGGAGCTGGATGCAGTTGCTGATCATCTTGTGGAACAGGTCCTGTTCTGGTGCCAGGTCTATCTTGTCCGCTAGCTTGGGCGAGATCTTCTCTTTTAACTTCTGTTCGAGATGGACAGTGGTTTCGAGACAGTATTCCGAGGTCGTTATGACGCTTGTAATTTTTGCTATCTCTTGTTTTGTGTACCTGTTGATATGGAATCAAATATTATTAGTTTATTTTTCATATGAAGTTAAATTTAAGTTATCAAATAGTAATTGACTTGATATGTATAACGTTGTTTTATGTGTTGTATCTTGATTTGACGTATCGTAAGGGACGATATGTAATAAAATATATAATATAATATATAACTTACTTTGTTGTATTTTCATTCATTAAAATTTAGTTTCACTTAACTATACAGAAGCGACAATATCTAAAGAGTACATGAGCGTGTGTGATCGTGTATATGTGTTTGTGTGTGTGTGTGTACCAGACCTGGGTGCGGCGTCGTCTCGCAGTAGCGTGTGCAGCGTGTGCAGGTTGGACACCAGCGACAGTGAGCCCACCGCGCTGTGCTACCTGCACCAGCCCGCTACGCTGCCGGCGTACTCGCGCAGGTACTTGCCGAACACGCCCGCCAGCTCTGTGGAAACGAAAAATGCTCATACAACTTTCGCGCTTGTCATTGAACCTAGTCTTAAGATGAAGAGATGTTCTCCTTTGCACTCCACTAAATGCCCCAATTCGAGATTGCGTGTTAAGTGGAACTCAACGCCGTAATTTGTCTTGCACCAGAGCACCTATGTAATTTTTTTATGCATAAAAAAAAACAAACACAAAATATTACAAATGAAACATTCACACATTTTCATCTTATTTAAAGTAGTATTAATGAAAATTTATTTTACTCTACAGATAAAGTAACAGTACAATAATTATCTTCGATGTAAAATAATAGTCGCCCTAATAATAGTATATTGCTATGAGGGGGCGGGATCAGAATACAATTCCAGTCGGGAACTACTACTGTCAGCCTTGACATCAGAAAGGCATTCAATCAGGTCTAGCACAAAGCTCAGTTGTAGAAGTTACCATTTTACAAACTCCCTGATAGATTATGTAATTGGGTAACTTAATGTTTCTTAATGGACAGAACATAACAGTCATTATTAGAGAACATAATAGTCATTATTAAAGAGGTACAGAAACCAAGTCCATTTACGTTGGAGTACCTCAAGGTTGTTGCAATCTCCCACACTGTTTCTGCATATTAATGCAAGCAGTAGCATTTATTTTTAGTATTAACGATTGACATTAACGTGTTTTTTTACATTTTAATTATTTAAAACTAAGCTTATTAAGAGTCATAGAGAGCGTTGTATTCTCTAAAAACCCAGTTTTGGTTTATAATTGCATTGGTTTTCTAATTTAATACAATTAACCTTAATTTATATAGTTATAAAGTATGTTATAGTAGTAGTAGTATAATTTATATAGTAAGTTACAAATGATTATTGAAATATTTTCATTTTCCTGCTCTGGTAAAACAAACTTCAGCGTTAAGTTCCGAAGACCCGAACTCGGGCGAGTGTTGGAGAAAGTAATGTCTTAAGTAGGTTCTACTCTGCTACATAGGAGAAAACGTGAAGCTGTAAAAAAGTATCAACAACTCACCAAGCATAGGCTCGCCGGTGCTGAGCGTGGCGCACTGCGCGAGACACTTCTTGTAGAAGAGGAACAAGTCCGCGCAGCTAGACATGACGGCGCCGGCGCCGCTGCCCACGCCACCCACGCCCCCCGCTCCCGGCTCCAGGGTCTTTGCGTCCTGTTGAGAGTCATACAGACTAAGTTACGATTATAATCATGGTCATCTTTATTACTACAGCCCCGTGCTAAATAAAAATAAAAAATAAGTGTGCCTAATACAGGCACACTTATTTTTTATACCTGAATAGCAAATTTATATAATAGTATATGTATGTGTGTTTACATAAACGAGGCTCTGACCTACCCAGTTCCCCTTAACGAGCTGTCGCAGCGAATCCGCACGACATAATCTCTAAGGAATCATTGCGTTGTGGTAGGATTTTACCCCGAAACCTGCCTGGCTTACGACCAAAACCCAGTTGTAATCAGTCACAAAGCATGTAACCATTGGGTCCGCCGCTTATTTTAAACCCTTCCAGTACAATGTTCCTTCCACAGGCGTGATGTATTGGCACGGGGTCCAAGGAGATCCGAAGAAACGGATTTCCGGTGGCCGCCCGTTGATTGTAGAGGATCTGAATCTTAGATATCCCGTCCTAGGAGGCTGTCCCGCCGTCGATGTGAAAAGTCTGGAGACCAACCGGAGTGCCGGAGGGAGATCAGATTGGAACCCATCGGTGACTCAGCAGATCGAATCGGGGGCCCCCTCGTCCCTCCTGCCAGTAATTCACTCCACCGTGTATCTGGAAACGGCTTTATCTGCTTCTTTGCTTTTGTGATCACAGTCTTCCTTTTTCTTAGTAAAACACGGTGATCAACCCTCCAGATGTTGCATATCTAAACTACCCGAGTTATAATAGTATGTGTGTATATAAGGAACGACATTTATGGCCAAGGTTTACCGGAGTTCGAGGTTGCGAATCTCTCATTGTTACGGCTTAGTGTTCTCACGGCAACCCAGAAACAGACCGACTATACAACCATGTCCAGATTGATTGATTGATTATGTTGTGGTGTACATTCCCTCTGTTGAGATTGTCATTCTGAGTGTTTTCAACGCCCATCACGTAGAATCAGCATAGGCTAGTATCAGCATCACCGCCATGCTGGAAGGTGTGCTCAGAGCTTTTTCTGGCATATGAACCTGTTGAGTGCTATTGGGGTGACGGGAAGGAGGCTTCGAAATAACACCGAATTAGTTTTAACAGTTTATTTAAAGACTCCATTTATTAATTACACATAAACAATACGATGAATACGAATAAGATGCCAAACAGATGGTTTGTTTGTAACTAATGCGATAACAAAAGCTCGAGAAAACAATAGATGGTAAAACAGAGAGACAAATAAAGAACAGAAATTTAAAAAGCTACATTTACGATTTTACTTAAAATTTATTGCAGGGCAATTCCCCACAAACCCAAGCCCATTAAAGCTGGTGATCCTCAAGGCTCAATTTTACCACCTACACTGAACATTTTCCATACAAATGACCTGTTGCTTAACATCTCCATTAAAAACTTGCTTACAAAACCTCGTTGAATTTAATGCATCAAAAACATTCCATTTACCACCCCGATTCTATTTCAGCACCCTTTTTTAACTCCCTCCGCCAAAATAAGTCGGTGTCTACATTTCCAACGACGTCCAGTTCCATCATCATTTGGAGAGCAAAGCTAAATTAGCTTCCAAACAACTAGGTGTGCTAAACAGAGCGAAGCGTTACTTTACACCTGAACGCTTCAATTATATAAAGCACTAGTTCGTACACACATGGAACAATGCTCTTATCTTTGGGCGAGCGCATCTCAGTACCAACTCCTTCCATTTGACCGGATACAAAAGAAGGCAGTTTGTCTTGTGGCAGATCTAGAATTAGCCAAGAATTTTGATCACCTCGAACATCGCAGAGACGTCAGCTCGCTCTGCGCTCTAACAACTCTCTAATGGAGTGTTCGTCGGACGTGTTCGGTCGTCTCCCGGCATCAGTTTTTTTTTCGTACTGCATGCCACCGGAAGCAGTATCACCCTCATAAAACTTATATAATAATGATACCTGTCAATAATCACAATAATTACACCTACCTCTGCAAACCTGTCCACAATAACAACTAGTCCCGTTACCTGTATGAACCTGTCCATGAGCGCGCGCAGGTTGGTGTCGAGGCTGGTGATGTAGAGCGTCAGGTGCGGCTCGAAGCACGCGCCGATGAGACCCACCCACGGGGAGACTTTAGCGGTGGTTGCGGACGTGAGATCCAACTGTGTCATATACAGATACTGATATAGTTATAATCATAACGATCCATACTAATAATATAAATGCGAAAGTAACCGCCTATCTGTCTGTTTGTGACGTCATCACAGCCAAACCACTGAACCGATTGTGATGAAATGTTACACAGATATACATTCTTAAGGGTCTTAGGATGAACATGGATAACTATTACAATAAGAAGGCACAAGTCTATATAAACTGTTGTGCTGCCGATTGCCTAATAATAATAGTGCGACGTTTTTTTCAGCGTAACAGGGTAGCCAGAGAGATCCTAGTGTCAAGACACTCCGTTCTCCTTACCGCCAGAAGAGACATTGCCTGTTAAGTGGCGGAACTCAACGCCGCTCTTTGACCAGCTCATCAGGGCGGAGAAATTAAAATAATTAAATTATGATCGCACAACCGATTCCGTTTACATTCAGACGTTGTCCCACTGCGACACGATTGCCTTTATTTAATATAATACAGCTAAAAATTTAAAACCAATGGAAATACCATGACCAAAGTCATAAAATCCACGCAAACAGACGCGGTACCAACTAGTGCTTATAAATTAGCATTCCACGACGTGCGGAGTCAGCTCAGCTGCTCGAATCCACAATGAAGAGATACACAGAATGGCAGGCGTAAGTGAGGATATCATAATAAGAATGAAGAAGAACGAGCTCAGCTTGGTTCGGACACGTCGCCAGGATGAGTCTTGACAGAATGGTAAGAATAGATATATGAAAAAGACATATTTAGAAAACGTATAGAAAAACGCAGCGGGATTACAAATTTTGTATACATTTTTTAAATATGTGTTTTTCAATTTCCTAAGTGTGCAAATGACACTAAAAATATATATATATGAAGCAAAGGTGAGCGGGTAAGAGACGCAGGTGGAGACCTTGGTTGACTTTCGAGAACTGGAGGAAGGTCACGTAAGGCAAGAGGACACCCCGGAGTGAGGAGGGCGAAGAGGTCGATGATGATGAGGCGAGAGAAGTATGCAGGGAGCGTAGCGTTTGGCACTCTATCCTCTTTGGCTACCCCGCTAAAAAAAAGTTGCATTCATATAACAGCTGACACAATATACAGATTCTTTGACGGAAACGAAACCAATTATTTCCACATCTGTGTGTTTCCCATATATTTGCTAATTATTATATTTTTATAGTTTAATAAATTAGGTTTAAATATACAAATTGCGGCTTTACAAGAATAGTGTTACAACAGCTGACCGTACCTCCTTGTCGTCGTCGTCCAAGGCCGGCAGCTGCTCCGGCGCGGCGTCAGTCCCCTCCGCGCCTAACTCTGTACCTGTTAATAAATTATATATTTCAATTATTAATTAAAAAATATATATTTTTCCACATATCAGACTAATAAGAGGGAACGGGAAGTAAAGACCTTCCTTCCTTCTCCTTCTCACCTTTCCACCCACTATCAACCATGACGTAATGAGTCGATTGGCGGAACATAACGCCGCTCTTTGTGTTGCCACAGCTGTGAAAAGGAAATAATTTGGACTGGAGATCGAACCCACAGGCAATCGTGTATGCAGTCACACGCTGTCTCATTACGAGACGATGGCTTCAATTTTTACTTAAGAATAAAAAATAAACAAACTAAATTTAAATTTGCACCTCTTACAATAAAATACACACATATTTCTGTGAGTTTGTTTGTTTATATGTTGTGGCTTAGCGTGAATCTTGTCTGATTGGCGGTGTCTATTGGTCTGACTGTGTGTGTCTGTGTGTCACTCACCAACAAATCGCTTGTGCAGTAACAGCTCGAAGTTGTACGTCTTTTGTATGGCGTAAAGCAGCAGCTTGACGTCCACCTCGTTGCGACGCGCTTGCATTATCTCGCTCAGGTTTTGTTTCGTTATCTATATCAAAAGTTTATTAAATTTAAATATTTAATGTACAATATCTTGTAGTAAGCCATTACTTGCATAAAAGTTTTGACGTAGCTCAATAAAAATGTATGGCTTAGCGGTCAGAGCGCTTGGACAGTGTCCAAGAGGCGCGGGTTGAAATCCCACTGCGAATGTTTCACCATATTTGTTTGATTCGCTATATTTGTCTGTAACACATGTTTATGTAACTTACCTTACAAAACTTGAGCGCAATCCTCTCACTGAGCCTCCAAGAGGGCGGGAAGGTGAGGGCGAGGGAGTCCTCAAACCGGAGCAGATGCTTTTTGAGCCACGCGTAGCGGCGTTCCACGTGGGAGACCCACGCCTGCTCCTCCGACGACGAGAACAGGTGCTCGTATTCCTGGATGAGGACGTTAGAGAAGCTTTGGAAATGTGTGATAGGTGTAGGTTCAATTTAATATAAATATATATTTTGTTTGAAGGTTTTTATAGCTTTCTTATGCATACAATGGTAGACAGAGAAACCCTAATATTGACCTCATACACATCGTTCACCATTTTTACACATTTCATCCACTATTCTTTGTGTAAATGAGTTGCAAAGTGGCGCAGTGTGACAGCGTCTGACTACGATGGGCTGTGGGTTCTATTCCCACTTGATGGAACGATCACAATTTAATTGTTCTCAGTTCCATACTCCGGCGAACAAGACTAACTCCGAACGAATTCGTGACACATTTCTGCCATATCTAATCTATACATATAATAAAAATGTAACTGATCGCTGTCTGTACATGGAAGATGTATATAAAAAAATATTATTGGTGGCATTTATCAATGTAATAGAACCGAAAACTATTATTTTTTATATTATTTTCTATTTGTCTGCGCGTTTATGCACGCTTATCTCAGAATCGGCTCATCCGACTTTAATGCATTTACGACTATTTTATATTCGTAAGCTCTCTTTCTTTTATGTTTATTTCATTTCAATAGGTTTATAAATAAAAAAGAGTTACAACCATTTAAGTTATAAATTTAAGCAAAGTTTGTGATTTAAGTGAGAACGCAGGTGGGCGATAACCGCGAAGGTCGCTAGTATATTCATATGTGTTAATATCCCACAAAGGGGAAAATTGCTTTTTCAGCTTTTTAACATGTTGTAATTGTATTATAGAAACATTGTCAATTATCTCCTGCATCTCGCAATGTGGACAGAAAAAAGCTATTTTTTTTTTAAATGTTATTCGCGTTTCACTAAAAAATATCCTACTGTGAACCTCCAATATGTCAATTTCGAATTTTTATACTAAAAAAAAAAATGTCTCTATTATCCATAACGTCCGATTCCTCCGTCCTCAATATACACTAACCTGCAATTGCAGAGAGATGAGCCACTTGACAAGATCCTGCTTCACTTTCGGCTCCAGCACGTCGACGACCGCGCACGCCTCGCTCAGAGTACGTGGCGATATGTTGCTTTTGCTGCTCCCTGTACGGAAGGAAATTTACACATTTCAATGATTTCATTTACACAAACCGTATGAAAGTTTGAACCCGTGCCTCTTGTTCCCGTCCCGTGCAAGTTGTCCAAGCGCTCTGATCGCTAAGACAAGCGTACTTATGAATATATTGAACGTATAGCTTAGTAGTTATAGTGCTTGCACGATTTCCAAGAGGCGCGGGTTCCAATTCCGCTCCGTTTAGTTTTTTTATACAATTTCCCAAAATGTTTTCAATATATTAATAATTTCTGGGATTTGAGCATACATATGTCCTATAACTTACCAGTAAGAGCTTCTTTGAAGTCAGCAAGTATCTGGGTGGCGAGTTGCGCGCGTATCGCGTGCACTTCCTCACGGAGGACGTTCAGTTCGCAGATCTCGCGGTACATCTCCAGCTGGTCTAGTACCTGGAGAGAGTCACTTATAATATGTGGTAATTGTCACCCAGTGGACCAGTCTGACTGTAACCATGATTAGTTGCAGGTTCAATATAAACTCGAATGAATTACATTTAAATTATTTACATGTTACTTCTTTTTCTTCACAAATTTATTTATCAAAAAGTTAAATATATAAGAATATTAATAAACTGAGAAAGCGCTTTTATTACCCTTACCTCCTACATATATAAATAATAAAACCACTTTACTAATTGTACAAGTTTATTTAATTCTTACTTCCATAATAGCTTGCAGCGGTAAAACCAACTCCTTATACTGTCGCTTCTCAGCCAAAGTTCTTAAAGAAGCTGCTCCTCCCGCCAACATGTGCAAGTGGTTCAGAGCTGTGATGGCCGCTGTGAGGTTCCACTTGGCACAGTCCAGTTGTTTTATTTCAGCTGTTATCTCTCTTACCATACTCTCACTTCTCTCTGCCTTTTTGTTTATATCAGCTACCTATGAAATTGTTAAAATTAAATTTTATATAAATATTTTCTAATTACTGTTTATGAATTGTTAAAATTATTAATGATTATAAGTTTTCTCAATGTGATGTGGATTCAATTTTACCCAGAAAGTGGTGAATAGTGACACTAGGATCTACCATGCAGGAAGAGTATGAAGCTGCTTTTTTTTGAATACCAAAAAATCTATCACCATTACAGGAAAGATTTTAAAAGAATTCATTTTATTACTGAATTAAAATATCAGTATAGTAAGTGTGACTTATAATAGAAAACATAAGTAGTTATTTAAATATGTTCAATTAATTATACTTTAAGTTACCTGTAAAGCCAATTCAGTTATACATTGCTGTCCGTCCAAAAGAGCCTGATGTCCAGCCACTCTCTGGTCATGCTGTGCTCGTACTAGCCTTCTTATGTCATGCTGTACATTTGCCAAACGAAACTCACATCTTGCAGCTGCTGATTCAACTCCAGATAGAGATTGCTCAGTAGGAAACACTCTGTTTATATAAGCTACTGCATCAAACTGTGTGAAAATATATTAAATAAGATTAAAGAAGAAATACTTTATTTATTGCTCTCTTTTATTCACTAGTCCTTTATTTAAATATTACTATTATAAGTATTTTAAGTAAATTCAATAACTTAAAGCTGAAAAAGCTATGTAAGATTATTTTTGAACTAACTTCTTCGCTATCGAACTGTTCAGTTCCTCCCATTAACTCTTCGATTCGGCTTATTACAGAGCCCGGTAGGTTTAACTGAACCTCGGGCCCACTGTCTTTGTCTTCTAACACATCGTTTGAATCCATTTTTAATATAAAATAAGTATTTATGTTTTAAAATAGCATAGTGCACAGTAAAAATGCAACTCAGTTGACTAAATGTCAATGTCATTATGACACTAATCAGTAATGACATAACTAAATGTCAATATAAAAAAAGCAATACGCCAATAATTTTATTGTATATTTCATTGTATACTTTCAAATATTATTATATGAAATGTCCATTTAAATTAAACTTTCATTTTAACATGAAATAGTATGATTTTTTACATACCTTTGATTTCTCATAATGACAAAATAATTTTAGGCATTAAAATGTGTATAAAATGTCAATCCATTCCTATAATTAAGTACACTTTATATTTAATTTTATTTTTTGTAACGATTAGTACAATAAAATAAATAATGGAAAAATAACGATACTTTAAAAGGAAAAAACCACGAATTTTATAATAACAATTAATTTATTACTTTACAAGTATCTCATACAAAAGCGACATGAACGTCTACGGCCGAGTGCTTTTGTTTTCTTTTCACTTTTCAGTTTTTTCCACGCGCCGTCGCGTGCAGTCGTCCGTCGGCGGAAAGTATGATGAGCGGCCGCGACCTCTCTCCGATCTAACCCTGTGATAATCAGCATTTAGCTCTCATTGTAAAGTGCAGTGCAGTGCAATGGCCCGCCTCACGGAAGAGATGGTGATCGCTAGATCTAAGCAGTCCGACCTTACCTCCATAAAGAAACTCAACTGCTGGTAAGTTTGTACGCGGAATAGTAACTGGCCAATATCTAAGATAGGGCACTCTAAGCTGGGCTTCAGCATCGTTCCGCCAGTGACCTCGCGTTCATTCAACCTGCTTTTCCCATCCTAAATATTAACACGAGAAAACACTTAATTAGGCACCGAAAATATTTAATCCACGGATGTAGAAACGGCTGTGTTAAATTAGTTTTGCCATTTGAAAAGTTTCGTAAGGTTGTGTTGATAAAAACTATTGTTTACAACATTATAAGAAAACACAATTGTGATTTAGATTGTCTCTCTGAAACTTGTAACTTACTGTCATATTACTTGTTTCTTTTGATATTATAACTGCTTAGTATGTCATTTTAATCAAAGAAATGTGTATAATAAATATATATATATTATAAAATGAAACCCTTATATTATTTCAATAAATTAAAATGCTTATTTTAATATATAAGCTTCTAGAATAAATGAAACTCAATATTAAAACTGAAAATAATTTTAAAAACAAGTGTGCAATAAATTATTCTTGTTAGAATCGGGTATAGTATATATTTATATATTTTTTTAATTTTTTTAAAGTTTTATCGCACACTAGTTTTATTCGCACACTAAGGAAATTGAAAAATACATATTTTAACGCAGCATGATTTGAACCCGCGTCTCTTGAAAACTGATCAAGTTTTAAGTTCTTGAATGGTTTTCAACAGGTGTGGGTGTAAATTTTTATATGTTTTCTAAATATGTCTTATTTAGTATACATTTTTTACATAAATTACAAAATTGCTCATTACTGTAAAATGATTTGAGCAGCTGTTCACAAGAACTTGGGAACAATGGCATACTTGGCTTACCGAGAACAGTTGTTAAGCACTTCAACTATAAGTTAAATTATGTCTATTATACCATTATAATGGTTTTTGGTGTTTTTTTAACATAAAAACTATGTATTTTAGTAAGAAATGTATTATTTTAAGGTATTATTGACATATTTATTGCAAAAATAGCTGTAAAAATTATTATTTAATTGTATATTATTAGATCCTGAACATCCAGGAGTCCATCTTATATTTTTTTTGACTTCTTTGAGAGTCAATAGTTTTTAATATAAAATATATTTGTAGTAATATAGCCTTATAAGTGTTAGAAAGTCATTGCTAGTTCTGAACACAATTATTATTATTATTATTACTTTTAATTTGATCATTTTATGTAATTCGCATGAGAGTTTACAAGTCTGTATGTATTGTTTTGAGAATTTTCTTTTTTGGAGAATTTGCAAAATTGGAGAGTTAACGAGTTCTAAGAATTTTATTTCATATACACTTGTATTAACTATTACACAAAATTGACTGTGAACATAGTGGTTTATGGGTTTCATTGCCATTCCATTTTCATTTACCTGCTTTGGTAAGACAAGCTACAGCTTAGAGTTCTGACACTCAACGGAATGTCCTGATTAAGGCAGATTTTTTGACATAAAGCTCTCATTGACTACCTTGGTATGTGGGTGTAAAAATAATAATATTATTGAGTATTATATAATTTTTTAAATACTGATGACCGATCGAAGGTTCAGTTTCGTTTAGGCCAGTTTCGTCGCTCTTATAAGAGAAAGGACGGTGTTTAGCTCCGCCACTCAACACGTAAGGTAACCGACACGTGTCTTTAGGAAAATAGAAAAAAAAATACAAATATAACAGAAAAAACAACTTTACAATAGTAAAACAATGTAAATACATGTTTATCTGAGTGCAATACTACACATCTAGTGACATCATATCAACAACGCAACCCAAAGCTATTAGAGTACTGTACTGTACTGTACTTGACAACATTCAATCGTTTTGTTAAAATAACTAATATTGTCGTCTGGCTGTGCGTTCTCTACCGCATTTATCACAGGGAGTGTTCTTGGGAACTGTTTGGATCTGGTTCCTGTCGCTTCAATTTTCCAACCGCACGCGTATTATAACTCAACTAGTTCAATTCTAACTCGTACACTTCCACAGGTTCACTGGAAGAGATCTTTTGTAGGGTCTCTCTCTATCTCTTCTAGGATACATCCTAGAAGAGATAGAGAGAGATCTTTGTTAACTATAAACCTAATATATAAGCTTTTACTTTTTTTTTTTTTTTTTTTAAATACATTAAAGAATATGATATACCATCCTCACCATCTGGATACGTGGCACTCTACTAGTGTGCAGTTTTGTATAAACTTCCTTCTACGTGCCGCACACCTATGGAATGGTCTTGAATGAGGAATGGTTCGAGCCGATCTCGAGTATCGCAAATGTGTTAAAGATCTCTCTAAGATTCGAATCTACAATCATTGTAACAATACAACAACATCTGGGCCACAATGGCTTAATTTTGGCGTAATTACTTAATTAAAAAACTTGAATAACGCATAGTTATATGAAAAATCTAATAGCTACATACAAACGTGGACAAATATGTACATAATGAATATTGTTTGCGTTGTATGAGTCATACAACGCCGCCTTCGTCGCGTTGTATACCGTGTGTGGTGTACCAATAATGTACAGCTGGGTCACGATTTATTAGCCGTGTTGTAATTGGCATTTAATGGGCTTAGCATAGATATGTTTTAGTGGTATGGTTCTATTATATATATATACTAAGTACTGCACCCGAACTAAAGCAGAGTTACGACACGACTTTATCATTGTTTAAATGAAAGGGGGGGAGGGGTCCTTTTTTTTTGTTCAGGCGGAACCGCGTGATCAGTTAAGTCGCGTGGGTACCGCCAGCCAACTGCTGGAGTTGTGTGGGACCCGCGCGCGGTATTGTAATGGTGAAACCTTCAGTGGCTAACCATCGACGAAGCTTCTATTGTCATACTCCACTGTTCAGTTCAGTTCAGTTCACTTTACTGTTCAGATAAGTAAAAGCTGCATAAAAATTGACCATTTTCCTTGTAATGTTATCTGTAAATATTAGGCATAATTGAATATTTTTAAACATACTTTTTAATCGACGTAATAAACGGAAGTTTCTCAATTTTTATATATGAAACTAATGAAATGAGCATCTTTGGTTAATTAACATTTGTATATATGGAAGGTACGATACAAGTAGTTTGACATCCCCCCCACACACCCATGCATGCACCCACAAAAACATTTTATCAAGTATTAAGTTAGTAACACACAGCGGTTTGTTTTAAATTTAAAATATATATCATAATAGTTTTGTTGGTTTTTTTTTCCGTAAAACGAGACGATAGACATATGGTGTGGGAGTTACATTTATGATGAAATAATATCATGTGGGTAGCGGAGATGTTTGTTATGTAACATTATTTATATCTGGCTGATGGCCATCGTGACACAGTGAGTCGGTCTCTGAGTGTGCACGCGATCGCGATGGTAGCGGGTTCGATCCCACTAACACAAATCGCGGCGTTGAGGTCCGGCCACTCCACATATGCCAATGTCTCTACATACAAGGCCGTCGTAGCGCAGTTGGTATAACTATGCTTAATTAGGATTGGTGGTTATAAGTTCATATCTCCCCCGGGGAAGCCCCCCATATATACAGTCCGTTTCCGATTTAGGTTCTTTCATCGGCTAATGTGAATGGACAAACTTATCGCTATGTTGCATTTCTTGGTATTCTTGAGATTAAAAAACAAAATGTACTTTCCACCTGTATAGACGCTGGTGATTCGTCTTAAATGAAAATAACCAATGTATTTAGGTCGCATTTACGTCTAGGGATTGTCTGAAGGAATTAGTATAATTTTAAAATTACCCCCAATCCGTAAACGAACTGGCAACACGTTCGTTCACATCGAAGTTTATTGAGGTATTAGGTACAAGTTCTTTAAGTGTCGGCGAGTTGACAGTTTATATATTTATTTTCATACTAGCGACTATACTACATGACTAAACTATTTAGCTTATAACTAAATTAAATCGCAAACTTTGCTTAATTTTTTTAATTTAAAATGGTTGTAACATTTTTGTTTATGAACCGATTGAAATTCAATAAACACTAAATGTTAAATGAAATTTACCACAATACAATAGTCAAAATTGCATTTGAATCGTTTGAGCCGTTTCTGAGATTAGTGTACACAAACAAACAGAAAAGAAAATTTATTATCATTGTTTTGTGTTCTATTATATTCAGAAATGCCCCCATATATATATATATATATATATATATATATATATATATATATATATATATATATATATATATATATATATATATATATATATAAATATATGTATATATATATATATATATATATATATATATATATATATATATATATATATATATACTGTACTACTATATACTGTACTACTGTTTGGACAAAGTGCAGTGTTGAGTTACGTGGAGGTCGTAGTTATGTACCTATATATTTTAATATTTTGTATATATTTTTGTCAGTGTCACGCTTTTTCCCGGAAAGCAGGGTATTATATTAGGTAGAGAAAGCACCAAGTGTCGAGACACTCTGTTCGCCACGCACCGCCCGAATTCGAGACATTGCTTGATATTTATAATTTTTATATGAGGATAAGTCCATTTATATATAAATGGAAAAATATCACACCTAATTTTATTGTCAAGTAAACTCAATTGAGTTTACTTGACAATAAAATTAAAGTTGTTACTGTTTTTTTGTCACTAGCACTGTCAAAATTGTGTCACTAAACTAATATAAGTCAATCTTTTTGAAATGAAACTATTTTAACCGGATTAATCGCGTATAATTTTGGTATTCAAGAATACATTTTTAGAACCGGACGTTTCGAACACTCTACAGTAGTCCGTAGTCACAGGTAGACTGAGACCCAATACTGAAAAGTTTGAAGTCTCAATCCCATCACACCAGAGAGCAAGATACAGTCAGCTCATTTTGCAATAATCCAGGGCAGTACGCGAGGCAACTAAGAAATCATTGGCGGTACAATTGGTATAATCATTGTACCAAATGACAGACAAATGCCACCTGAGTCTACACACGAGTGTGACCACGGACTACTGTAAAGTGTTCGAAACGTCAGGTTCTAAAATTGTATTTTCGAATACCAAAATTATACGCAATTAATCCGGTTAAAATAGTTTCATTTCAAAATGTGTAATAATCGCGAAAATCAAAGAACTTATTATAAGTCAATCTATCAATCTTGTTACTCAGCTAATATAAATGTTTTAATTTGGTTCACGCAAGGGAACGAAGTGGGAAAACAGGTCGTTAACTTTTAAACTACCTTGTGTTACATTCAATTTTTTTTTTCATACTGTTCTAATATCCCTTAAAAAATTGGATGTAGAATTTTGATCTTTTTTCATTTGTTAGAATGATTTGGACGTTTTATAATACCTACAAAAGGATTTAAAATCGTTAATTTGCTCGGTATTTTTTTAACTTACATAATTTTAATAGCTTCACGCTTTTTCCCGCATGGCTGGGTAATAGAGAACCTGGTCTCAGACACTGCCATTGGCAACTTACCGCCCGAAATCGAGACATAGATGGCGTGTTGTCGCGCTTCGTCTTGTCACTCGAGCGGCGAAATTAAGATATAATAATTTGCCCGAGTGGGACTCGAAACCGCAACCATCGCTTATGAAACTGTGAATAATATGGCATTATCTCAAAAAAACTCGACAAACACACGCCAATTTCTGTAGTCTGATAAATCATAGTGCGGCGTTATGAAGCTTGGTTAAAAAATTGGTTGTTTTTCTCTAGGTTCTCTCTGCCATTATTTCCATTTAGGGAGATGGCTGAAGACGTCAAAAATACTATACAGATGACAGTCCGGACCTGCGGTCGTTACGGACAGCTCGGTGCATTACCAAATGTAAACACGCACTGTTACGTATTTGGACACAAATGTACACACAAATCGATGAATCGACCGGCTCTCCGTGTTAAACTTGACTTGTAATGAAGAGTTGATATATATTGGGAGGTTATATATTTTTTAATTATACTTAGTGTTTTAAATGCAGGCACTTTTATATGAGTATATATCTCGGAAGTAGTGACATGCTACTTTTTATATGGTGGAATGTACCGTTTTGTTCGACTATACTGGCCCAGGTGGACCGATCTGATAAAGGTCACCGAAATCGGCTGTTCACAGGAGTGCATGACCCAGCGTCTTGGCATGAGGAATGCCCATGTCCAGTCGTGGACCGTTCCGTCCGTCGACGACTAATTAAATCGTATCTTTCGAGCCAAAACATTGCCCTATACGAAATTTGAACTTGTAATTACACCACATTTGGAATCGAACTTCAAGTATGCTCCACACAATTAGGCCTTCACAAGCACTTGATTGAGCCAAGTGGAATGAATTTAACATCGCAAGGTCAGTGTTATAAGTAAAATCTGTTCGTTCTGCTAAGAACATTCCACTTGAAGCCCAATACTTGTTCATTTGAATATATATATTTTTTGTTTATAAGAATATTATAAAAAGTCGATTTTGAGAATTTTGTTTCTAAGTATCTAATCTATTATTACTAGTACACTTAAATCCTATGTACAAACTACTAGCGACCCGCTCGCGGCTCCGCCTGCTTAAGTAACATGATTATAACTATTTCGGTTTTACACCCCTTGCCTTGCCTTGCCACTTGGATCGCAAAACTTTACTCAAATGTATAATTTTATTTTTTTCTTATGTATGTATCTTCTATGTACAGACAGCGATCAGTTACATTTCTATTATATATATATGTATATATATATATATATATATATATATATATATATATATATATATTTGGTTATTTCACCCATACACACGCCAACGTGTCGTGGCTGTGAGTCATTCCAATTTCCGGATGAAATTTGTCACTAGCGCCATCCGTGATATTTTTATTGGATAAACTGACTTCATTTCCTTTGTAAACGATTTTGTTAATGAAATTCAAATAATTATATTGTAGGTATAAAACTTGTGCATTTATTTAGTGCTTGACACTCCGTTCTCCATTTTCAACCCGAAATCGCATCATTGCGTTTCTGATCAGTAACGACTCTATCATATATAAGCGCGGCGTTGAGTGTTGCCATTGAACAATTCAATGGCTCGAATTCGGGCGGAAAGTGGATTATGGATTGTCTTGTCCACTAGATACTCTTCGAATACCCTGCTATGCGGGGACAAGCGTGAAGCTGGTAGAAATTTAGATTTCAATTAAAATCGAAATTTGAATTATTTTGTAATATGTCAGTTTGTCCGTCGCGAAGACTTGACCGTGAGACGGAACGGATAAAGTAATGTACAAAATAATTGTCGATAAAACAAATATAGTAAAGCTTTGCCCCCATACAAGTCTCGTTACTCACGATAGTTGTATGTATGTAATTGTACGATACTGCCAAATATGGTGCTTTAATGCGGAACGTCGCCTTGACTTGACGGTATCTGTATAATTTTTACGTTTTAAGCTTGTGGACTGTACCTATATGTACATATATGCCTATTCAATTTTTGTATTTTGTTTGTCTGTGTGTAGATTTGAATTTGTCTAGAATTTTTTTTTTGGTTGTAGTCAATGAAGCTTGAGTTGTGTATAATTATATTAAAATATATATATATTAAAAGATATCACATACAAATACTCTGATCCCTACTAACCTAGTGTGAAGACACTCCAGTCTCCACTTTCTCCCCCGAATTGGAGACATTGCGTGTTCGTGTGAATCAACGCCGGGCTTTACCTTTTAGACCAGAACAGTAAAATGATTATGATTAATTTATGATAATTTCTCCGAGTTGGAATCGAACCCGCAACCAGTCAAAATTACAGTCAGACTACCCCATTGCGTCACGGTGGCCTCAATAGAGTGAAATTGAAGTGTGGGTTTATTATGATTTTAAAAAAAGGACACTATGTATAAAATAATCAAAGTTGTGTATAAATTAATTTGTAATTTGTAATATCTTTCTGAGATACTTATAATAAAAATGAAGTCAGTCAAAAAGCCTGTGACCACGGACTACTGTTAAGTGTTAGAAACGTCGGGTTCTAAAATGTATTTTCGAATACCAAAATTATACGCGATTAATCCGGTTAAAATAGTTTCATTTCAAAATGTGTAATAATCGAGAAAATCAAAGAACTTATTATGTCATGCCCCAATGCGAATTCGACCTCCTGACCTGACAATCACACCTATTAGTCAAACCATTCAACAAAATACCATAAGTGCACTTACAATTAGGGGCAGATGTTGAAGAATTGAGGTAAAAAGTAGCTCGATCAATATAAGCGCCGGTGACCCGGAAGTGGGGAGCTTTGTCCGTACCCCTAATAGTGACTTTGACCCGTGAGGTGAGTCGACACCGGTCCACTGCCGTTATACTATAGCAGTACTGTGATATATTTATTGTTTGAATGTCGGATCGATTCGGTTGATTACTTCACAAAAGCCATCGTGGCACAGTGTGAGTGTAAACGTGATTGGTTGTGGGTTCCATTCTTGTTTTCCCCGCTTTGATAATAGAGAAAGGCGGGGTTGAGTTTCGTCACACATCATGCAAAGTGGAGAACGGAGTGTCTTGATAATACGAACTGCTCTATCTGTCTGTGTGTATTCTTCATTTGACTTGCAAGGAAATATGATGAAAATATCCTATTTGATAGAACATGATGGAGCATTGAATCGCTTTTTGCCGCATAGCACGTTAGACAGAGAGAAACCTAGTGTCTCAAGACACTCCGTTACCCGCTTTCGGCTGAAATGCGAGACGTTGCGTGTTTACACGGCGGTACTAAACGCCGCGCCTGTTACCAGAGCGGATAAATGAAAACCATTTACATTTAACAATTCCCCTGAGCGGGGGGGGGTAATGGGAATCGTACTCACGACCAGTCGCGTTTACAGTCAAATGCTGTACCACCGCGCCACGATGGCCAGTAAGATATGATGGTGGCAATTCTTATTTTATCTCTGTCACAACTCGCAGTTCACCTCGCTACCTTGGAACTTGAGTCAGTCGAACGTAGTGACCTCATCGCTTTGCCTTATACAATAACAAACGTTTATGGCAATATTACTTAAATGCTATTTTTAGATCACTAATTATTTATTTCGTCATATAGAAGAACCCTTATTATGGGAAATTTGTATTTTGAATACACTCTACTAGTTTTTTTTTTGTTACGCTGGGAAACGCCGACTGCCCATGCGCTAGGCAGACCCCTGCGGGCTGTACTGTGGGACTCACCGGGAACAAAACCCGATACTACCCGCTAAAACCCAGCGGAAACCCTCTCCATCCCAGTGAGATGTCGCAGGATCGCTCGCGTATACTACTACAACGCTCGTGGACGGCCCACCTATTGCTGGCGACAGTCGCCTTCAGGGTGCTCCGGGGTTCCTTCTAGAGCACCCGCAGCCTCGATCACCACCGCATACCGCCCTCTCCTCCCCCCTGGCCTTCGGCGGCGGCTGGCCTACCCTCTACTAGTCTACGTTAACGCGTAAAATGAACGTTGCCTTAGCAATGTGTGTAAATTACATGTTAGTGTGTAATATTTATTTTATTAGTTTAATGTGTTTCAAATTGATTAGCACGCAAATGTTTCTATTTTTACGTCCCCACATGATACGAATATCAAGATAAAATATATATATATATATATTCTTGTATCTAAATTAGTTCAAGTATCGATTTACAATCTGATTTCATATATAGTAGATTTACTTAAAGATATAGATAACCCTACAACTAAACTTTCTAATAATAAGGAAATTATATTTAACTACTAATGTATAGCTTAAATGTTTTATTTTTATTAAAAAAATAATTTAATTGAGGCCATCGAAGCGCAGTGGGACAGTGGCTGTAAATTTAATTGGTTGGAGGTTCGAGATCTCCGCTCTGGTGAACAAGAAAAAGCGCGGCGTTGAGGTCGTTACAAAAAGTGGAGAACGGAGTGTTTTAACACTAGGTTATCTCTGACTGCCTGCTATGCAGGAAAGAGCGGCACCTGAAAAAAAAAAATATATACTCGCAAATTATCTATATCTATTCAGAAAACGTATAAAAATTTTGAACGCAGCGCAATTTTTATTACGTTTGCTGAATATGCCTTTTTCAATTTTCTAAGTGTGTGAATAACACTTTAAAAAATGTTAAAAAATATATTCCCAGGTTCTATCTATCCTGTTATGCGGGAAAAAGCGTGAACCAAAAAAAAAAAAATCTATACCTATTAATATAAATGAGTCGAAAACATTTAAAACGAAGATGGCAAGAAAAATCATATACGATATATGGTTTCGGATATCTCAGCATAATTACATAGATTTCCTGATTTGTACAAAGTGGGAGTTTCCGCAGGTACGGTTCACGTCTTGGGATTGTTCAGTAGCGAGACAATGACCTCATCAATAAATGGGCCACATCCGGCCCTTTCCCCCTTCGCCCACTGACGCCCGTCGCCGGCCTCGAACCCGCAATGTCAAGTATGCGTATGCGCATTGTTTAATGGATTTCGTAATAAGTCTATATGGGATTGTTTTATGAGTAGTGACTCGTTGTGACGTTGAGACTTACATCGTGTGTGGAGTTTGTATTTTTTTATTACACATTATTTTTTTTTCACAGTTTGAAGTTTCTCCTGCGTGGCGCTGTAGCCAGAGAGTCTGTATTGTCTACTGTCAATAGTCTCTTGTGTCAAAAAGAAATCCAGACATTGCATTTTAATAAGCGGAGTTCAACGCTGCACATCACAACGCAAAGTTCCTAGGTTCTAAAAAGACATATTTAGAAAACGTATAAAGATTTAAAAGCAGCGGGATTTGAAGCCGCGCCTTTTGAAAACTGCTAAGCCATGCGTCCTACATCCAACTGCGTTGAAATTCTTATACGCTTATTACAACTTATATTTGTAGTTAGCATCTCTGTAGAGAGATTTTTACTACCCAAAGATTATTCTACGAACTATCATTTGGCAACAGAGAATGCTATTTATGAAAATATTTTTTAATTCTATATTTCTAAATGTTTTTTTTACAATTACTTAATAAAGTATGCGAATAACACTTTAAAAAATGTTAATAAAATAATATTTATCGTCTTTCTAAGGAAATTTATAAATATTTGACAACAATATGCCATTCATTGTCAACAAATCTGCAACGATTAGTGGAATGGTTTTAGAGACATTAGCGCAATAAGACAGCGTCTAACTGAAACGCAGTAGTCGTGGGTTCGATCTCACACGAGGGTATGATTGTTTATAATTATTTTTAAGATCATTAGTTTGCGATTGCTATTTTTACACATTACATACTATTTCATAATCAAATGGATCCGATATGGAATTCGCGTATATTTTGATATGCGTACAATACATTTTAGAAAGCCCGGCGTTACCAGCACTTTACAATGGTTTATGGTCGCATATAGGCTGAGGTGGCATTCGTCTGTTAGCTGATACAGTTATAATATCTGACCTAAAATGAGCTGATGAAGTCGTCCTCGTGTGAAGCTATTTAATTTGGCTTAATAGAAAACTTCTCATTTAATTCACGGGATCGAACTCACAAGACCTATACGATAACAAGACGGGGTTGCACAAATTGTGTTGTCACGCCTGAAATATTATATATTTTGTATGAGTAGTTTGTATTTGAATGTACAAAAGTAGATTTTGTTTAGGCAAGTTGTTCTTAGGCAACAATAACGTATATATTTCTGTAAAAGCTGAAGAATTGGATCTGGAGCAAGCTGTAATTGTATAATATTGAGACTTATATTCAATTTTCTCATTAAAACTATGTTAGAACCTTACATAGAGGCTTCTAGACCGCCTAGACATTAAACAGGCCTGGCATCAGGCCAACACTCGCTAATACACTATCCCTCAGCGCGTGCACGTTGGTATAATACCATTTTAAGAAATTACTATTACCAAAGCGGTAATCTTAAAGAAATACCAAAAATACATACATATCGTTCGCATAGAGGCGGTTGAAGTCGCGCCAAGCGGTAATTAATAGCCTGATCATATTCGCGAGTATAATATTGCAATTGATATTGCCTTTACATTTTTATAATAATTTAATTATATATATACATATATATATATATATATATATTGTACTGACTGACATTGAAATTCTGACTGTACTGTATAAAGGCGATGGTTGTGGGTTCGTACCCTACTCTACTAAGTTACAAGCCTTTGGTAAGACAAAACATAGCGGTGAGAGTGCCACTTAACACGTAAACACGCTTTGCCCAGAGAACGTGTATTTCACTTTATATAGACGTGTAGCTAGTGTCACGACACACCGTTCTCCACTTTTCGCCCGAATTGCGTGTTAAATGTCCTTATCACTAGAGCAGAGAAATAAAAATATTCTTTGTGAATCGCGTTTGCAGTCAGGCGCCGTTCCACTGATCCTCGAGGTCGCGATATAATGATTAGTAATATGTATATATATATGTATATGTATAAAATCTAAATGTCAGTCTCATTGTAATTTTTATTTTCAACACATTGTTTGCTAAATAAAATATTAAGAATGTGCAAAAATTTACTCAAAATTTTGTAAAAACGCTAAATATATTTATTTATTTTATTTTAACGTTAACTCACATCTCTGAATATGTTAATGCATTTTTTAAATTATAGTAAAATTACTTTTGAATTCTAAAGTAAGTTTTTAATTTCTATACAGCTGACCTAATTTTAATACAATTATGTATATTTGGAAACAGACGAAAGCTCCACTCTTTTCTCGCGAGCGGCTGGCCCTTGTAAGCTTTCTCAACGAGTGTACATGCTCTAGGATTAATTTAATGATATGTTTTTTAGTTGAGTTTGAGAAAGAAAGAATTGAGGCACTCGTTGTTGATGTCTTGTGAACTATTTTTACAATGTAGAACATGTAGGTTTTGAAAATAGTTTTTTGGGTTCACACTTTTTCCTCTATAGCCTACTTTCCTTCCTCTTGTTCCTCTAGCAGGATACGTATAGAGAACCTAGTGTCGAGAGTCTTGGTGGAAAGATGCCAGTACTTCCGGTCCGGAAAGCAATTCTGATAAAATACCATAGAGAAACTCACCAACCATTACTTTTAAAGTATATTTTTTTAAAGTTTCGTGTTAATTCTTTGAACGTCAACAGCATATAATTCCGCTCTTAAAATAAATTAAGTTTTTTTCACTTTTAGCTGTAGGTTCGATTCCCTGTTGACTCAAGACACTGTTCAACACTCTGCACCCGAATTTGAGACATTTTGTGTTCATGAGTGAAACCACCATGGCTTAGGGATTCACAATTTTCACTGGTAAAAGCAAACGTCACCCTGTGTGTGTGTGTGTGTGTGTGTGTGTGTGTGTGCGTGTGCGTGTGACGTATTTGTTGGCCATTGACTGACTCGATTCGAATATTTCTATATATACTTTCAAAAGCTTTTCAACTAGGCTTTTGAGTATATTGATTTTCATCGAGTGCTTAGCAACAAAACTGTCAATATAGTTTTTTAGGTGTAGGCCAGCCAGTTATTCTGATATATATATATATATATATATATATATATATATATATATATATATATATATATATCAGAATAATAGAAATTGTAATTCAATGTAAATAACGAGTAATGAGTCAATATTGTGAAAGATTCGCAAGAAGGTCACTCGGTCGCACCGAGGGAACTTATACAGTATACACAGCAGCTGCCTCCTGGACTTTAGACGTCACGGCGCCCGAATACCATTATACGGCAATTCACTTGTGATTCATTATGAACTCACTTTGGATAATTTGATCTATGAATACGAGGAATATTTCAAGGAAAACACAGTAAAACTCATAAAGCAAAGGGTTGCTTCATGGTTTAATATAGTAAAAGGCATAGAGAGTACCTAAATGTCCAGACACTCCGTTCTCTATTTTCCACTCATTGCGTGCCAGTGGCGAAACTCTTTGCCTTTTGTAACGAGAATAATCTAAATAGAAACAATCTCTCGAATGGGGGTATCCCGCTATCGTTTCGTTTAAAGACACGTTGATTTTGACATTGTACATTCTGTCATGAAAACGATATGTATATCCTTGAACGGTTTTCAAGAGGCGCGGGTTCAAATCCCGCTGCGTTCAAATTTTTATACGTTTTCTATATGTGTCTTTTTCAATTTCCTTAGTGTGCGAATAACACTTTAAAAACTGTTAAAAAAATGTATTTCCTTTCATTATTTCAAGACTCTTTTTTGAAAATTGTCACGCAATAGTGTAATGATTGTAAATAAACAAACAGCTTCACACTTTTTCCCGCATAGCAGGAAGTAGGATCAGAGAGAACCTAGAGTGTCGAGACATTCCACTTTACATATGAATTCAAGACATTGCGGATTGAGTGGTGGTATGGCGTACGTCTTTTAAAATATTAAATAACCATCGAAGTTCAGTTTTATTGCCTTGCAGACAAACTAATGTTGCTTCTAGAATGATTGAAAAGTACCGCTTTTATATATATATATATAAGTAAAAACTCGTCGACTCGTATTGCAAAGGAGCGATATATGTTTCATTTAGTATACCTTATTGCGAAAACTGAAAAGTGTTTGATAAGATTGTTAAAACCGTTTGTGCAAGCAAGCAAAACTATAGACCACTATGATTGCTCGTTATGAAAAAAAATTTAAAGTGTTTTATATTCACACACTTAGGAAATTGTTTTTTTTTTTTTTGTGTAAATATATGATCACTTTCTAATTTTTTTAAATAATTGTTGCATGCGGAACACAACGCCGCGCTTTGTCGTATTCGTATTACAAATTAATTGTTTTCAATCAGATTTGAACTTCCTCCCGAAAGTAAAATTATTAGTAATATAATATATGTGAAGTCGGCGAGCATTCGGCGAGGCGGTTTATTAGTCATTAGTATTGACAAGAACGGGTCGATACAACGCCCTAGTTTCTTTCTGTCGATTCATCCATCCATACTATCTATGTCTGTCTGTCTGTCTGTCCGTCTGTCTGTTCGTCTGTGACGTCATCACGGCCGAACTGTTGAACCGAATGTGATCAAATTTTATATAGTGATATTTGAGGATCTTGGGATGAACAAAGGTTACTTTGGTGTCCTATTTTTTTTTTTTTAGTATTTTCAAGAATTTAATTGTTTAACGAAAAAGCCGCTAGAAGCCGCTCATAGCAGGTAAATAGTTCACACGGGCGAAGACGCGAGCGGGTCGCTAGTCTTTGATATTCAACTGTACATTTTGACGGCTAAATCATTGTTGATCAAGATGTTTAAAGGTCGGTTTGGAAAAGTTTCCATTCTTTTTAGCTTGACGCTTTTTCACGTCGTCCGCTTTCCGCCCAAAAACTTCAATTTTTTTTTGTTCCGTTCACATTTTTATACGTTTTCTAAATATGTATTTTTCAATTACCTAAGTGCGCGATGAATACTTTAAAAAATGTTAAAAAGAAGCTTTGTAGATGCTATATTGATAGCAATAGATGCCGTATGGTCCCAGCGTTTATAGTGGCACTCCCTAATGTACTAATGTAGGGACTTACTGGATACAGTCAAGGTGTGGTCGTAGTGGGTCTGTTTTCATTGTTAGATACAAACACACCTAATGAGCGGTTATTTCTGTTTTTTTTAATTTTTTTTTTAATATTAAGTGAATTACGGGAGTAAACAGTTTTATAATATTATTCTCTATACGAATAATTAAAATTGCGACTAGCGATAGGACTAGCCTTGACTTTCTTGTAAATCATATAAATAAGTGATTTGCTTGGACTTAAACTTAAATCTTTTCAATTGTAACTAGCTAGTGAACGCGGAAGTCGGAAATACATATAAGGTCTCTCTCTCTGCTTCACTTCATAAAGCCTTCAATCAATATTCTTTTCACATACACACACAATCGCCCACGCACTAGTCTGGCGAAAACGGCGACTTTGTTCGCGTAAAAAACATTAAAAAAAAAGTTATATCGAGTGTTGCTGTAACGTCGTGTTTTTTTTTAAATCTATTTTCTAATACAAACTTTGATACTATTGTGGTGCAATAGGACACACGTCTGTCTATCGCTATTGGTCGTGGGTTCGATTACCCCTCTCGGGAATGATCGTTATATAATTATTTTCATTCATTCGCTCCGGTGAACAAGGCAATGTGCGGCGCGTGCAAACTAAATTATACGCGAAAAAAAATCTAATATTTCCTTGTAATAGAATATGAACCCACACCTATTCTGTGAACGCTTACAGTCGATACTTATTAGGAGTTACTCACGCAGGCGAGAAGAGGGCTTTAAAAAAATACACATATTAAAAACTATTACAATTGTAATTAGTTTGAATTTATATAAAAAACGACTGGACTCGTTGATTCGGTGTTTTAGCAAGGCATAGTCTCTTACATAAGTGTAGTGTGTAGGGTTTATCTAAATAAAGCAAACTGTAATCTTTTTCTATATAAAGCTACAAATGTGTCAAAGTTTTTAACATTAGTTTTCAGGAGGCGCAGCTTCAAATCCCGCTGCGTTCAATTTCTAAATATATGTTTTACCAAGTTGATAATTCTCATTTTAATTAATTGCGTTTTCAACGATTCGCGAGTCAGCGAGAATATTTTTTTTTTTTTACGTGAGTTAATCCTTTACGGATACCAGCCGGATTGGGGAGTCGGACGTAGTTATGTGGGACTCCGGACTGTCAGATAGGCCGTCCGCATACCCACTAAAACCTCACGGTGCTCCTCCACGACCGCCACTAGCCGAGGCCACGGGAACCCCTGTCTTCCGTGCACCCCGGCGGCGGGAGCCGGCAAGGCACGTCGCGGAGTCAAGGGTGGGGGCACCCTCGACGGCCTGCTAAGCTTCTCCAAGCTGACCACACGCTGGCCGAATCAGGGCGGAAGGCGGCGATCTAAGTCTGCGGAATATGCTTTAACCCATTGTTAACAGACTCTAGTTAAAGCATTGAAGTAAGCCACGTGACAAAACTAATTTGAACAAGTTTCCTACAGGTGCGGGTTCGAATCTTTTTACGTTCAAAGTGTTGTACGTTTTTCTAATACCTATATTGTATTATTTATATCTAAGCATGTGTAAAACATATTATAATATATTGGTTTTTGCAAATAAAATTGAATGTTATGATAATAATTATTTACGATACCCGTAAGTGTTTCTGACTAAACACTTTCGCTAAATCGGCGAAAGTGAAATTTGTTATTCGTACAATAAATATATTGATTTAGCATATACGAATTTCGTGTTAAATTTTGAGGGCTGAACCCACTCTATTCGATTTGAATCAGAGGCTACAAGCTTCTAGGACACGATATTCAAAAAGACGCCGCCAGGCCGGCAATTTTATATGAATGGGATTACAGCTATATATAGTTTTAAAGTTATAAACAATTGCTTTTATATTTCAAAACGTGTTCCTTAGGGGGTTAGCTGGGGCGAGAACTTTATCCATTCCATGTTCGTATTATAGAAATTGCGTGTTTGGTGAGGGAACCCAACCCAACTAGGGTAACCATAATATTTTTTTTCTCAGCTTCATACTTTCCCCGCATATCAGGCTTGTCGGAGAGAGCCTAGTGTCGAGACACTCCGCGCAGACCGACATCGAGACATTGCGTGTTGCGTGGCGATACTCCGATAACTTTTTAATTATTCCTCCGAGTGGAGACCCAATGCGCCACGATATGGAATGCCTATGGACGAATTAATATTTTCATTTAAATTTTCCATTGCTCCGTTACTGCGTCAACTCCACAACTCTACGCTGGATAAGTCTTTAAAGGCGATGCCAATTCGTAAAGCACATTTGGCACAAACGCCAAAAAATATTTACATCAGCGTACTCGTGTTTTTGGCGGAATTTCCATTCAAGAGACTGGCCGGCGCCGCTCGTGCGCTTCCTGGGGGCGGCTTCGGCGGACGCTCCCGGTTTCTACGGGCGAGCATTGAACCCGCACTCGTCATTGGCGCGCTGTTTATTATTATAAATGTATATAAATAACTTTGTTTTGCTTTCCTCTGACGAAGTATTGTTGGTATTGTATGTATGTAAGTAAAAGTTGACGGATGTTCTTTTTTGTTTTTTTTTTTTCTGAGCTTTACTCTTTTACCCGTATAGTCTAGTCAAGGATAACCTAGTGTTAAGATGGAGTGGCAGTGCTCAACGCCGTTCTTGTCTTGGCTCGCGCCCTCAAGCGGAGAAATGAAAATAATTAAATTACAATCATTCTATCGAGCAGGAATCGAACCCACAACCTATCGCGATACGCTGTCCCAATGAACCACGATGGCCTCGTGAATTTTCCTCTTGAAGCCATATTAGGTAAAACAAAGCGAGGTGTTGAGTTCCGCCACCTAACAGAAATTCGGCCGAAAATTTGACATAGAAGTGTCTTGAACATTAGGTTTTTCTTCAAACCTTTGAAATGTGAATGACCGAGTGAGCGAACCCATTTGACATTACTCTGCATATATATATATATATATATAAAAGTTGGCATGGGTCGTATGTGTGTCATGGCTGATACACCAGCGATCTGCGCTAGCTTGCAATTATAGAAACTAGTCATGCGGAAGTCTCTACTTGAAATAATAATAACTCACTAACGAGATATATATATATAGGGATTGGAACCTACACCCTCTGGGTAATGTGCGTGTTTGGTACAACTGAATAAGCTCAGTCCCAAGCTAAGCTCAAGCCCCGATGCTCCGTGGAAGTTAGAATTTTAAATAATCTATAAGTTTAATTTCGGCGAAAAATTATATAAAAAACAATGAGAGTGTTAAATTATTAATTAAAAACTAATTAATTATGTACATTAGTGACGTTCAGTGAAAAGAGACTGTAACAGATGAGAGTATTGACTGAAGTAGCTGTGTAGTCTGAAAGTAACGACGATCTAGAAAAACAAAATTTAGGCCAATTTGTCATTGGCTTCTTTTACATGTTCTAATACAATGTGGACATTTCGCAATTAGGTCTAAGCACACAAATCTCACCAAATGTCCGAGGTCTAGGAAAAAAGACTATCTGATGGTAAACTAATCAAGTTGTCAGTATTGTTTCGATTTATGAAAACTAGAATACATTATAGGACATGCACGAAAGAAATCTTATTTCTGTTTTTTTTTTTAATTTTTTAAAGTGTTATTCCCACACTAAGGAAATTGAAAAAGACATATTTAGAAAACGTATAAAAATTTGAACGCAGCTGGATTTGAAACCGCGCCTCTTGAAAACCGTTCAAGCGCTCTGACCTCTAAGCCATGCGTTCTACATCCAGCTACTTTGAAATTCTTATACGCTTATTACAACTTATATTTGTTGTTAGCATCTCTGTAGAGAGATTTTTACAAATTTCTGTTACCCAAATATTATTCTACGAACAATCGTTTGGCGAGAGAGAATGCTATTTATTAAATATATATATTAATCAAATTTTTATACGTTTTCTAAATATGTATTTTACAATCGTATTTCTGGATTTTAAAAATATTATTTTCATTTTTGTTGCAAAAAAAGTTATGTACAGTGTTTTAGAATAAAATATTAAATTCAAATTCAAAATATCCTTTCTTCATGTAAATGTTTTGCAAGCACTTTTGACTCGTCGTATGAACGTAAAGCTACTACGAACCGGCGAAAAAAAAGGAAATTAAATTACAATCCTAATTTATTATTATAACAGTTTAATTTATTATATAGAAATTAGAATTTTGCTACATTGAATGGAACTCAATATCGCGTTTTATATTATCATTTCCCATTTAATGGGATCGAACCCACAACCATAGCGTTGATAGACAAATGCTGTCGCACTGCTCACAATGGCGCTTGAATTATATACATACTCGTTAAATAATAGTCGATATAATCATTTTTTTTTTATTATCTAATAGTGCTTTAAAGTAACACTAAAAAGAAACACGTGTTGGTCTTTAACCATCTCTTGACCACTGGCGCAGTGTGCGGCATGCGCACGCGCAGCTCTCGATACAGGTTATAATGTTGCATAAGACAATATTAACCCTTTTTTTTGTAATCACAGGTGTTCATTCGTATATCTTCCTCATATTACATATAGAGTTTTACACAATTAGTTTCTTTTTTCAATACCTTTGTATTTTCTTCAGTTGTATATTCTATTTATATTTTATTTGAATTAACCTTATGTCAAGAGACGCCGTTCTCCACTTCCCGCCGGAAATTAATGTATTGCGTGTTTATTGGCGGAACTCAACGCTGCGCTTTTTATTTGGTACCAGAGTGGAGAAATGACTATAGTTGCAAATATTTTCATCACTTTTTTTAGCACGCAATGTCTCGTTTCCGGCCGGCAAGTAGAGAACGGAGTGTCTTGACACTAGGGTCTCTCTGGCTAGCATGCTTGCTATGCCTATTAAAGACTACTAATATATGAATGGATATTTGAATCATGTAATTTGATATATATAGATATACTTGAAAAGAAACTTGAAAAATAAAACAATACAGAACACATACTTCTTTCAAGTAATATCAGTCATCCCGAGTTTGATCTAAATTCGTGCTCGAAGGTTACGTATTTTAATGTATTTTCATGAAAAGTCAAATGAAAGTGCTAGTATAGTAGGTGATCAATAAAATATCGGTTTCATTATGCCGGTACGGCAAGGCCGTCGAGCGCGTGCCCTCACATTCAGTATGCGTCGCGCGCGCGCGGGCTTCTTGACTGAATGCTTTAATATTTAAATGTTTGTTTTGGTGTGGAAGTGTTTTTGTGTATATCAATAAAAGGTAGAAAAAAAATTCGTTAGTTATATTTGGATTTATAAAGGAAATAGGTTTTTTTAGTTTCAAGTTTAACACGGACGAAATATTTCCGTTTCCCTTTCATATTTCATAGTATACAACTGGAAAAAGCGTGAACCTATAATTTTTTTTTTGTTTAGGCTTTACGCCTTTTCCCGCTTAACAAGGTAACAAGTAGATAGCTTAGTGTGAAGGCATTCCGTTTTCCAGGTGAAGTTTCAGTGGCAGAACTCAATATCACCAGCCGTCACTAGAGCGGAGAAACTAATTTTAATATAAATAATCATTCCCCCGAGTTGGAATCGAACCGATAACCATCGCGTTTACAGGGCTGTAGTCTTTAGCTTATTAAGAATGATGATGTTTCGCGATGACAGAATACGAACTGTATTGTAATTAGGTAAAGCTTTTGAACGTGCAGATGCTGAACGCATGGCTTAGCTGTCACAGGTTGGGCGTGGACGGCAAACCGGGAACCTCGGGTTGTAATCCTGCTGCATTCAAATTTTTATACGTTTTCTAAAAATATTTTTAATACATGAATTTATGCTTTGTATTTATTCAATGAATTTATTCTTTCATATTGTTTGTTCTATATTCACGTGTTTGGTGGTTGCAGGGGCGCTGAACTCGGCGACGTCAGTTTGCTGCGGCGGATGCCCAACGTGGAGGTGTTAGCACTCAGGTAACACGATAGCAACTATTTTATAGATAGATCTATTCTAGATATTTGAAATTTTATAATTTCCGGCAATGGAACTTATTGTTGGTTTCTGCATTTCTAAATCGTACAATTTGACAATCTTCAATTCGAGCTTTTAGGTATCTTCTAGGTAAGCGTGTGCCATCAGACACCGCGTCAACGTCTATCATCAGGCTTAGTGTGGCCTATCACATGTAAAAACAATCTTTTTGTATAAAATATGTGATGTGAATTTCCAAAGGAAACTTCGATTAAGTAAATTTTCAGTGCCAATTTTTTTTTTAAATGTTGTTTGTTACATGAGTAACGCTTAGAGTTTTAAGACGTTGTTGGTACAGAAACACACACACACACACACTCATCATACACTTGACTTGACTCTGAAATCTGAAAATAAACTCTAAATCTACCTATATTATAATAAAACAGTAAAAAGGGTGTGTTTTTCCGTAAGAACAGTTAGAAGGATGAAAAATTAGTAATAGAATTCATGGTTCAATGTCAACAGGTGGTATATGTGATTGGTGTGACATGAAGTCATAAGGTCTCTAGTTTTAAAACTAAATACTTATTACTAAATAATATGGGAGGAGCTAAATTTGAGATTAACAATTATCGCTTGAAGTATCGTCTGTAACATTTAACATCTTTATTAGACATATTTAGAAAACGTATAGAAATTTGAACGCAGCGGGATTTGAACTCGCGCCTCATGAAAACCGTTCAATGCTCTGACCGCTAAGCGGTGCGTTCTAAAAACCGTTCAAGAGGCGCGGGTTGCTGCTGCGTTCAAATTTCTATACGTTTTATAAATATGTGTTTTTCAATTTCCTAAGTGTGCGAATAACACTTTAAAAATATGTTAAAAATCTCTTTGTTAGGTCTGTAAATGAACCCATTATAATTATTACTCATTAAACCAAACGGCAATGTCCTTGACAGTTTGTATATTTCGAAGAATATAATTGTTACCGATTTTTGAACGGCTCTCGGTCTCGGATTTCACGGGTAGGGGAAGTCAGAAGTTGTCCTGCATCGCTACGGTGGCTTGTTACTGGTGGAATCAATTTTTATGATTCTTTTTTTATATGATAGCTAGAATTTAAATTAATTAAATTTCGTAATTTAAAATTAAATTTCGTCAAGGTCTAGGACGAGTAGTATTCGAGTATTCGTAGTGGTACCGAACTAGTCGCGCGGTAAGCTCATATATTTAATATTCAATTACTAATAAATATTTTAAAGTGGTACAAGAATACGTTTTAGTCGGTTTTCAATTTAGGTATTTTTACGTTTTTTTTTATAATAATAATAATAATTGGGCATAACGACCAATATATTTCGCTAAAAACTTTTGTGTAACTTTTGCACGAGAAACTTCATATATGAGTAGGGCCTCCAATTTGTTTTCAATTTTGATAAGAACTGTGCCAGTTGAAGAGTTTCCGAGTGTAACTGTCAATTGGCACGTACTCGTTCATGTCGTGAGACACGCAGCGTGAGGGAAATGTAGCGAACTTCAAACAATACCATCGATATGATTATTACGAGTTTGTTTGCTTCAATTGTTTGAACGGCTAATAAAGTTAGTTAGTTCCATTTGCAATTTTTTTCCCGTTCCTGTAGTAGTTTCCGGAAGTCCTCTCTGAATGCTCAATTTCGCTCTCTGAGGTACACGACAAGTTGAAGCTTTCTACGCTAGGCTTCTTCCAGTGGCGATGCCTGTCTGTCGTACGTAAATACTTTTTGTCGACGCCATCGCCGTCTTTATTGAAAATTATCTTATATATTATTTATCTTATTTGTCTGTCGGAGCATCTTGGTCGCGGTGCATTGCAAATGTCAGAGGCCATCGTCGGTGGGTGTGGTGTCGGTCTGACTCTGAACGCGATTGGTTGTGAGTTTAATGACACGAAGGAAAGGTTGTATATTATTTAAATTGTTTTGGTTGTCTAAGACAAAACGCGGCGTTGAGTTCCGCCGATGCCACCGCGCAATGTCTCCAATTATATAGAGGGGCGTCGGATTGTCTTGAAACTAGGCTAGGTTCTCTCTGACACCCGTCAATGTGTGATGCCGAATTGTGTAAAAAACCTAACTTCATATCCTCAATCTGATTGTACTTTGTAAGGTTTTAGTTTCGTCATATGATGGCCGACTTTGGCTAATAACAGTTTTCTAAGAAGAAACCAACTAAAAGGAACATATTTTAAGTTCTTTTGCTTGTTGTCCTGGTCGTGGTGGCGGGGATATCAGCTTTATATATTACTAGCTATTACCGCGACTTCTTCCGCGTGGCATTCTAAAATAAAAGTATGTTAGTCCTTAGTTACTTATTATTAACTCAGTTGTTTGAAAGTCAAAGTCCCGTCAAAATTTGTCCAACCGTTCCAGAGATTAGCCGGAACAAAGAGACAGACAAAATTTGTTAAAAATGCTATTTTGGTATACATACCGTGTATATATATATATATACGACATGTATACCTATTATATTATTATATATAAATATTTATATCGGATCCGAACACCTGTGCAAACTTTCAAGTAAATCAGACTGCCCGAGGTGAATTTCTAATTCATAATAGCGCTGTAAGATTTTTGTAAGTTTTCCTAAATTATACATAGGCACAAGTGAAGCCAATAACTACATATCAAAGTAGGAGACCAGAGTGATAGGTCATTAGTAATTCTATGGTGAGATGCTTGGAAAATAAACAAAAACTTCACCATTCTTCACCTAGAGTATCCACGAGAGGTCGGTCAACACACCTTTCCTTTTCTGTCTCAGCCAGCTATTATGCGCACGCGCACATATCAAGGCAGTCGTAACTCGTAAATCGTAACTAATCACTTGAACACTTTATCGCCTATCAATATTTGCGGTGCGATTTCGGTAATTGCACGCGCGTGTGCCTAAACGTTTTGCTTTATTTGGTAAAATCATTCGGTCACGTGATTCTTTACTCTTTTGTATGATAAATCAATGTGTGGAATTTAGTTTTGATTAGTTTCATTTATTGTTGTTTGAAATTTTTAGAATAACATAGCTCTCCAAGCGCTTCCTGTTGCTAAAAATAATTTAAATATAACCATTTCCTCGAGTGGGAATCGAACCTACAACTGTCGCGTGTACACCCGGACGCTGTAACATTGCGCCGCGACGCGATGGCGTATATGTGTTTCTTTATTTGCGTTATCAATATTAGTCTTTGTCCGGATGGTGTAGCGATTACTTAATTTTTTTACAATTGATGCAAGTACGTGGGTTCATTTACCCATCCATAATAGATATTTCTGTAATGGTGAATAGGTATACTTATTTAAACATGTTAGTTGATTTTTTTACATCAGGCTTCATATATACCGTAGTTCTAAAGTATGCCACAATGGACAAGTGTCCCGACTTAACACAATGGTTATAAGTTCAATTCCCATTCAGGGTAATATTTCTATTGTAAAATTGAAAACCTTCGCTGCCCAGCTTTAATTATACAAAGAGCGGTGTCGATTACCGCCACTCCAAGCCCAATTTTTGTAAACTGAGTGCCAGATAACTAAACAGGTAGAACTGTTGATACCGCGCATTTGGACAGGCGTATAAAAACGTTTTTTTTTTAATAAATGTCTGTCAAATAACTATTAGGCGATTCGTTTTGGCGGCGGTATTTATAAAAGGTTCAGCATATAATTTCCCTTATCTAAGATAGAAGTCCTAATCTACGACGCTGGCGGCTGATGTGTGCAGGTTCGTGACCGCGACTCCGTCCGGCCTGACAGGTCGTCGCATTGCAGTGCTTTACTGTTTTAATACAACAAGTGAAGATGTTGAGAGTAACTCAACCGCTGTATGAGTTATTTACTGTGTAGTTCTTTTTTTTATATAAGTGTATTGTATAAAGTGACAAATACGTTACCAAGGCAACGCGTGTTTTACGCATCACTGCCACATTTCAAAGGCCTATGTTTCTAGGTAAATTGACCTTTGAAACTTTTCAGTAAATATACCATATTCAAAAGCATATTTTTTTTTAGAAAACTTATATAATTGGAAACCGTCCAAGAAGCGCCTCTTGGATTCGATTTGCGCTGCGTTAAAAACTTTATACGTTTTCTAAAAAATCTGTGTATTATTAACACTTTAAAAAATTATTAAAAATACAATTACATTGCATTATAAATTCATAATATAATGCAATGTAATTGAACTAATCTGATAGTTTTTATAGGTATCTTTCGTCGCCGCAACGGTACTCACGGCACTGACTCGGCAGTCTGGGTAGGTAGGTAACGAGGTCAGTTCACGCGCTTGTGAACTGTCATTGTACGGAGCATTGTAACGTGTAATATACATATTTATTACTTCAAAATAATAATAAAGGTCTTTTAAAGAAAAATATTAAGAAGAAAAACCAACATTATTAGTACGTAGCGGGGATCCGAACCCGCGCCTCTTGTTCACCGCCGGAGCGCTCTGACTGCTGTGTCACACGTTTTGTATAGTCCTGTTAGGTGGAAATTGTTATAGGTTTTTTTTTTGCGATGTCAGCATCTCTGTAGAGATGAGAGAGAGACTTTAACAAATTTCTTTGGTACATCAAGATTATTTTTACTAACAATCGTTTGGTGAGAGAGAATGCAATGTTTTTTTTTAATTATTACAGTTTTTTTTTACATTTTCTTCACTTTAAAAGTATTATAAAATAAAAAAAAGTTTTCTCTGTAACAATGTATGTGCAGGGAACTTGGTGATCAGCTCATAGTTTGAATTCAAGAAATTCCACATTGAGTGAGGGAACTCAACGCCGAAGCTGAACTGTACAAATAGTCTAAAAGACAAAATAAAAAGAACAAGCAACCCAGTCAGAGAGAACCCAGCGTCGACGCGCAAAGTCGAAACTCAAAACCGCGCTCACAAATATTTTTTCATATACTTTTATCATTATTAAATAATTATTCACACACTTGGGAAATTAAAAAACGTGTGATAAAATGTTCGCAACGGGATTCGAATCAGCGTCTCTTGTTCACCGTACAAGCGACCAATAAGCCATGTGTTCTACATCCGGGTATGTCGAAATTAAAACTGACATATTTAGAAAACTTATAAAAATTTAAACGCAGCAGCATTTGAACCCGCGCCTCTGTAAAACTGTAGACCGGTCAGAGCGCTTGAACGATTTTCCAGACGCGCGGGTTCAAATCCAGCTGCGTTTAAATTGTTATAAGTTTTCTAAAGATATCTTTTTCAATTTCCTAAGTGTGCGAATAACACTTAAAAAATGTTAAAAAAAAATACGTCGAAATTCTTATATACTTTTATATAAGTTTTATGAATTCTTATATAAAAGTATGAATTCATATATAAAAGTTTGAATTCCGCTGCATTAAAATTTAAATAAATATATTTTCTAATAAGATTTTTACATATTTTACGTAGGTTCATGCCATGAAAATATTGCATTTTCAACGGATCCGGACGCAACTTTTTAAAGCTTTTCTCTTATTAGTGTCAAGGTATAGTTAGTGTAACAGTAAACCTATATATTTTTAAACATTTTTTAAATTTTTATTTGCACACTAAGGAAATTGAAAAATACGATATTTAGAAAACGTATTAAAAATTTGAACGCAGCGAGATTCGAAGCCGCGCCACTTGAAAACCGTTCAAGCGCTCTGACCGCTAAGCCGTGCGTTCTACATCCGGCTGCGTCTAAATTCTTATACGCTCATTACGACTTATATTTGTTGTTAGCATCACTGTAGAGAGATTTTTACAAATTTCTGCTACCCAAAGATTATTTTACGAACAATCGTTTGGCGAGAGAGAATGCTATTTATTAAATATATATATAAATAAAAATTTTATACGTTTTCTAAATATGTATTTTTCAATCGTATTTCTGCGTTCTAAATATGTCTTTAGCAGTAAACCTACTAGGTATTTTTATCTAACGCTCTAATGCGATATGACAGTTGGTCAGTGGTCAGTGAAGTCGCGGTCGAGGCGTGTCTCCGTGTAGTATGTCTCGTGGTCGCCCTTTCATTTCTCAATAGCATTAAATTACACACTCGTTGCATCGTCTCATTTGTCTGTTGGTTTCGATTTGATTGAGATTTCGTTACACCAAGTTTATATATAAATATCCTAGATAGATGAAATAACAATAAAAAAGTAAGTGTTTTTTATTGCTATTTCATTTGTGTACTAGCGACCCGCTCGCGGCTTCGCCCGCGTTATCTAGACAATGATAGCTCTGTCGTGTGACTTGGGACCTCGCAGATTTACCGGCACGAACCCTTCTCATATATCCATTGAAATCAACCAATGTGTCAAGAAATTGTCTTAATTTCATTTAATATGAAATTGTTCAATTTCCTCGTTTAATAAGAATTGTCTGAAGTCCGTTTAATAAAGTGAAATTGTCTTAATTCCGTTTAATAAGAAATTGTCTTAACTCCGTTTAATAAGAAATTGTCTTAATTTTGTTTAATAAGAATTTGTCTTTTAAATTCAGCTTCTTAATAAGAATTCTTGTCTTAATTCCGTTTAATAAGAAATTGTCTTAATTTCGTTTAATAAATAAGAATTTGTCTTAATTCCCTTTAATAAGAAATTGTCTTAATTTCGTTAAATAAGAAATTGTCTTAATTCCGTTTAGTAAGAAATTGTCTTAATTTCGTTTAATAAGAAATTGTCTTAATTCCGTTTAATAAGAAATTGTCTTAACTCCGTTTAATAAGAAATTGTCTTAATTTCGTTTAATAAGAAATTGTCTTAATTTCGTTTAATAAGAAATTGTCTTAATTCCGTTTAATAAGAAATTGTTTTAATTTCGTTTAATATTAAATAATTGTGATAAACGATGTATTTGTTTGAATAAGCATTAATTTAAAATGTTTCTAAAAAAAAAAAAACCCTCGCAAATAATACATTGGTTTAGAACAAATTTCATTACCATAAAAAAAGTGTATAACTGTTTCGGCCTTAAAGGACAGACATATGCTGCTGCTGCCGATTTTTGTTTAGAATCTTTTAGAGAGATACAATTCCATAGTACAGGACTTTGACGTTTTGTACTCCCGGTCCTATTGGTCAGAGCACCGTAAAAAAAAATTGTCTAGACGCAGACTGGACGCTTCCCTTGAGAAAAATATATTATAACTAGCGACCCGCTCGCTGCTTCGCCTGCGTATACTACATTACTAAACTATTACCTATTCGTCTGTCCCCGTTCTCTCTTAGTCACGAACTGTGTTTAAATTTATAATTTAAACGCTTGTAGCTTGTTTGTTTACGAATTGATTGAAATGAAATAAACATTAAATGTTAAGGGAACTTTACCACTATACAATAGTTAAAATTGCATTTAAATCGGTTTAGCCGTTTCTGACATTAGCGTGCACAAACAAACAGAAAGGAAAATTAAAAATCATAGTTATCGGTTCTATTATATTGACAAATGCTCCTTATTTTTATTTTTTATACGTATATTTTCCATGTATATGCACAGACGGCAATCAGTTACATTTTTATTATATGTATAAGATGATTGTACGTTACATTAGCTTATTATGTTTCTGTAAAAATCTTTAACCTTTTACATTTTTCTTCCATTTTAGCTTATGTATACGACTATATAACCTTAGCGACGTGTATATGCCGGTTTCTAAGAGGCCCGCGTTCGAGTCCTGCCACGTTCAAATTTTTATACTGTTCTTGCCAACAATTAGGTGTGACTTTATATAAACTTTTATATAAAACACTTGGTATATTGTTCATATAATGCATTTTGGTGCATTTTTTTTTCAGCTTCACACACTTTGTCCCGCATAGCAGGGTAGTCAGAGAGAACCTAGTGTACAGGCTCTCCGTTCTCCGCTTTCCTCCGACGACACTCGCCGCAACGGCCTCATTGGAAATGCAATTGTTATACAAAGTATTCGATTTTTCCATAAAAAAACTCTCATTATGCCAAAATACAATTCACGTATAGGTATGTATATGTATAGATAAAAGACATATTTAGAAAACGTATAAAAATTTGAACGCAGCAGGATTTGAACCCGTGCCTCTTGAAAATCGTTCAATTTCCTTATTTGTTAAAAAAAATATATATATGTATAGATGTTTAAGCAAAATTCTCGGCTGAGTGTGAATTCTCAAACCCCCGTGTACATTTAGACGGACGTACCAAACGATAAATATTTTAATTTCTAATTGTTACTAATGTCTCGATTTCGGGCGAAAAGTAGAGAAAGGGAGTGTATTTGTATTTGGTTTTCGCGATTTTTAAACATTTTGAAATGAAAATATTTTGTTTCGTTTGGTGTTCGAAAATATATTTTGGAAAACAAATGTAAATGTCTTTCCTCTCAGTAAGTTTTTATCATTTTTTTGACATTTTTTAAAGTGTTATTTGCACACTTAGGAAATAGAAAAAATATGTTGTCTATATAAAAGACTTTTTCAATTTCCTAAGTGTGCGAATAACACTTTAAAAAAATTTAAAACTATATATTTAATATTTAATAAATAGCATTCTCTCTTACCAAACATTAGCATTCTCTCTTGTTCCTAGAATAAATAATCTTTGGGTAGCAGAAATTTGTAAAAATCTCTCTATAGAGATGCTAACAACAAACATAAGTTGTAATAAGCGTATAAGAAGAAATACGACGTAGCTGCGTTCTACACGCATGGCTTAGCGGTCAAAGCGCTTGAACGGTTTTCAGAGGCGCGGGTTCAAATACCGCTGCGCTCAAATTTTTATACGTTTTCTAAATGTCTTTTTCAAGTTTTGATAAATTAATTGACTCTTATTGTCTTTGTTGCTAATAAATTGACTATGTGAAAATGAATGTTCGAAATATTAATATGGTAACATCTGCCCATCAGCGTTCAACGCTCAGTGCGGGTCGCGACCTTTACCGTCTGCGTCTGGAATTGAAACTACATACAGTATAATTGATATATGCGTCTATATTAATATAGAAATGGTCGTATAATAAACGCTTATATCAAAGAGAAACCAATAATTTGTAAATTACAAATAATAAACACTGTCTTGACGCAGCGGCAGTTATCCGTAATAACGCTCGACGTTACTAGGTTTTTTTCCCACTCGGTATGCTTAAATCTGAAATATTTTCTTTGTTTCCGTTCTAGTCCAGACTTTAGATACGAAAGAGCTCAAGTCGTGATGAAACTCAACCATCGCGTTTATATTGCGTCCTCGAAAGGAAGAAATAAATTTTAACCTAGCAGAATTTGAACCCGCTCCTTTTGAATACCGTTCAAGCGCTCTAACAACTTATATTTCATGTTAGCACACCTGTAGAAAGATTTTTACAAATTTCTGCTACCCAAAGATACGAACAATCGTTTGGGCAAGAGGGAATGCTATTTACTAAATATTAAATGTATGTTATTCAATTTCCTAAGTGTGTAAATAACACTTTAAAAAAGTGTTAAAATCGTGTCACAGTGTGACAGCGGCTCACTTGGACAAAGCGCGACGTTGTATTCCGCCACTTAACACTCAATGTCTCGATTTCACGCGGAAAATGGAGAACGGAGACTTGACACCAGCTTCTCTACGACTACCCTGATGCGGGAAAAACTATCCATAATAAAAATTATCCATTGCGGTCAGCTAATAGGAAAATCAATATTCACAGAAATTATATGTATTTTTTTAACATATTAATTAAAGTATTATTCGCACACTTAGGAAATTGAAAAAGACATATTTAGAAAACGAATAAAAATTGAAACGTCGGCTGCGTTCAAGAACGGTTTTCAAGAGGCGAGGCGGGTTCAAATCCCGCTGCGTTCAAATATTATATGTCTTTTTAGAAATTATACGTTTGGTTAGGTTATATTATAAGAGTAAAAGGCGATTCTTCATACCGAGTGCGGGTAATTGTCCCCGTCTTTGCTGCAGACGTCTCGATACGGGCGACTGTCTGCTGTCTGTGTTGGGCCGTGAACCTTTATTTAATTAATTGTGGTCGGATAGAGTGTTGTTAGATATTTGAACTGGCTTCATATTTGTAACATCTTTATTATTGAAAAATACATATTTAGAAAACGTATAAAAATTTGAACGCAGCAGGATTTGAACCCGCGCCTCTTCAAACTCTCGCGAACGCATGGCTTAGCGGTCTGAGCGCTTGAACGGTTTTCAAGAGGCGCGGGTTCACATCCCGCTGCGTTCAAATTTTTATACGTTTTCTAAATGTCTTTTTCGATTTTCTTAGTGTGGGAATAACACTTTAAAAAATGTTAACAAAATATCTATATTATTAGTTTTATTAACATTCGAACTCTACTGTAATTGCTATATTGCAGGGTTGCACACACTTATTAAGTCTAGGGGCCACTCGAGCAAATCATGAACTGATGGCGGGCCGACTGCTAGAAGTATAGGTTATTAAAGACAATAAAAAATTGATAATAATAAATTAATTTTTTTTGGTTTTATTCTGGAATAGAATTCAATATATTTCGAATGTACGAGAGTATTATTTTTACTGTCGGCCGGCCACCAGTATTCGACTGGCGGGCGACGGTCTGTGCATCCATTCTCTATTGTATTGCCTCTCTATCTAAGACTACATATAGGAGCCGGCGGACTTCGTAGCGCCTCAGAATTATATAGTGTGTCAAAATTCAATAAAAATTAAAAATATATACTCAGGGAACCTTATTTTTTTTTGATGTACCTATATTTGGACATACGCCGCATAGATTGCGGGAAGTTAGTGACTTTGCACTCCGTTTTCCGCTTATTTCCGTCTATTTAAAGACGGTAAATGGTGGAGGTGCTCAATTTTTAACGAAAATATTACAAAATAAACATTACACATTCTGCTGTGTGTTCAACATACACTTTAGTGTAAAAATATTATTTTAATTTATAGATTTATAGATTTCGTTACTTTAATATGAGTGGAGTGTCTTGATACTTCACTCTGATTGAAATGAAACACGTGGATATGAAGAAAAATATGTGTTTTTTTATAAATTTCTTTTGGGACCTTTGTAATTTTTATATCTCACCGGTTCCGATTTGATTCACAGCCGGTCTTCTTGTCTTCTGTTGCTGCTGGTGGCTGGTGGTAGGCATACCTTCGACGATTCAAAGTTACTTGTAAAATTTAAAATAATTTAAATTCTAAAAATCTAAAATCTAATTATTAAAAGTGGCGCTCTATATAATTTTATACGGAACCAAACGAAAATCCATAATTTTAAAATATCACGATAAAAAAAATATAATTAAAGCGAGAGTGTTACCAATTAGAAAAGCTGCGGCTTGTTAATTACTGCCCCGAGTCGCGTCGCGGAGCTGCGCATTTGACACAGTGTGTATAAAAAAAGATATTTTTTTGATTGTCTAATGTAACGTTTGGTTATGACTTTGGTACCTTTGTTTTCTGTATAGCGGGGCAGTCATTTAGAAGCCGGTGTCTAAACACTCCGTTCTCCACTGTCCGCCGGCCGCAGTCGAGACATTGCTCGTTGAGTGGCGGCACTCAATACGGCGGTGTGTTGTAAACCAACCAGAGCTGAAAAATTTAAATAATTTAAATATAATCATGATCCCTCGAATGCAATGGAATCGAATGATGCTACCTAAATATATATATATATATATAGGTTTTTTTTTATGTAAGCTTGAATCTTTATTTCGGGGCTTTGTCAATCAATGCCCATTCAAAGAAAGTTTCATATATGTAACGTATTAAAAGTTCAACGTATTTGACAATTTGTACTAATTCTTCTTGGGTGTTATCAATCAATATTTTGTACCCAACCTAAGTGTGCAGATAACACTGGTTAGGTTTTTTTTTAAAGTAATTTTCCATAAAAATAAACTATGAGAATCTAAGAATTATTGTAACGTATGAATTCCTTAGCAACTTCAAATATGACAAGCCACCACCAGTATAACTTTACTTAGAATCATTGCGTCCGTCCCATAATTAGTACTTATATAAAAAAATTTTTAGAAAACGTGAAAAGTCTTATTTTTCTTGTTGGCACAGTTGATGTAGAACGTATAGCTCAGCGGTCATATTGCTCGGACGGTTTCCAAGGGCCGCCAGTTCGAATCCCGCTACGTTCAAATATTTATACGTTTTCAAAGAAGGTTTTTCGTATCCTAAGTGCAAATGGCGTTTTAAAAATGTTAAAACACATACAGTACTCTTAGACTTAGAGGGTTAGCTGTTACCTTGCCGTTGGAAGCGAACGTGTAATTTCGCCTTTCACTGCTCTCGAGAAGAAAGTGTGAGTTGCTCGCTGTAAATGCAGTGCGATGCTGATTTTTTTTAATACACATATAATAATAACAAATTAGTTTTTAAAAAAAAAAAGAAATGGAACACGTTTGAAATTATATTTTCGTTGTCCTGATCGCCCTGTATGTATCGCGAACGTCAGGTTTATATTATGAATATATATTCGGGACAAGTGTGAAGTGTAAAGATGTAAGTTGTAAGAGGTCGGAAAAAGAAGTGACATATATACATAGCAAGATTTTTTTTATTAGGTTCCATTTGCTAGTGTCAAGAAACTCGGCTGTCCACTTTCCGCCCGAAGATATTCCGAGATATTGTGTCTTGAACCAGAGCGAGTGGGAATAGAACCCACAACCATCGCGTATACAGAAGCTGTCACTAACACTGCAACATGATGGCCTCATGAAATATAAGGGCCAGGAATGTTTATAAACTAGTTACCCGGCCGTTTTTTTTTACGTGAGGAAATCCTTTACGGATACCCACCCGATTGGGGACTCGGACGCGGTTATGTGGGACTCCGGACCGGCAGATGTTGGGCCGGCCGTTTACCCACTAAAACCTCACGGTGCTCCTCCTCCACCGCCACTGGCCAGGGCCACGGGAACTACAATCTTCCATGACCCTGGCGGATCTTCGCCTTCTACTGTTTCTATTTCTTCTACACGACTAAGCTATTTAGTTTTTTCGCGTTCTTACTTAAATTACAAACTTTGCCTAAATTTATAATTTAAATGGTTATATCTTTTTTGTTCATAAACCGATTTACATAAAATAAATACTAAATGAGTAGGGAAGTTTACCACAATACAATAGTCTAAATTGTATTTGAATCGTTTAAGCCGTTTCTCGATTGGGTTCTATTATATTGATAAATTATCATAAATATATATATTTTTTTATATATCTTCCATGAACGGACAGCGATCAGTTACATTTTAATTATATGTATAGATAGATTTTGATTCTATATGATATTCTATTACGCGTTACTGCGGCATGTCTATCTATGTATATACAAACTCTGCATAATTGCAAGTGTTAGAAACCTATGTTTTTATATATATATAACACATATTTCTTGTTTTCAAGTAAACATAAAAAAAGACCCTACGGCCGTCCAAGGCCACGTCCAATCGGAGCGTTTCACCGTGTTGCCCAATCAGCGAGCGACGCCGCCGCCGTATTGACCAATCACTGCCTATAATAAGCCGTTGCAATGTGTATTTAGTTTAAAAATAAATACACTTTTAAGGGCAAACGAACAAAGAAAAGTAAGCGTGAAAGAAAATCGTCTTTATTACGTTTCATTAGGGTTTGTTGTTTTAGCGAATGAAGTGCACGCTTCACCGATTGTTGCCGGAAACGGCCACGGCGCGGCATTGCATTATTTTTATTAATAATAAAGTTTGTGCAACAGAGGTGCAGCCTTCTTGCTGGCTAGTTCCTTGCACTTTCTGTGTACACTGTGCACTCATGTTGTGTCTAGGAATGCCAAGCTCCTTTCCAAGGTGGCCACAAAACTCTCGTGATGCTGTAGAGACCAATAGGGCCCAATTATGTATAAACAAAAAACTAACTAGCAAACAACCAATTACTTGGGGATATTGAAGATATCTAGACAAGTCTTTTCTTATATATATGTAACAACTTAATTTTTTTTGTTCCACTTTTGTATTCGAGATGGCTATATGTGCGTAAATAAAAAAAAAATATAAACATTGTTTGCAGAAAATAAAACACAATATTTGAAATATTTTTTTAGCTTAACGTTTTTTCCGCATAACAGGTAGTTCGTTCGCCAGTTTTCAATCAATTCAAGACTCAATTTATTTTTGAAAACGTATAAAAATTTGAACGCATCCGGCATATTGCACTTATATATATTACACTGGTATATAGGTCCATGGGTTTTGAACTCCACTGCGTTCAAATGTTTATACGTTTTCTAAAAATGATTTTAAATTCATAAGTGTGCGAATAACACTTTAAAAATGTTAAAAAAGTTCTACAGGAAACTCTATTGAAGTTTCATTTATAGTAACAGTACCCGCTGCGCCGCAACCAAATGTGAAAGCGTACTTAAAAGGGTTAAATTGTAAATTGGTCTTCGCTTTTAATAATGCTTAAAGTTCATTTAAGAAATCCATCGTGTCTCGCAGTGGGTTCGATTCCCAGTCGAAGGAATGTTTATATTTAAATTATTTCCATTGCCAACTGTCTGGCAAGTCAAAGTGCGGGTTTTGTATTACGCCATGCAACACGCGGTGTCTGTAATTCAGGTGGAAAATGAAGGATGGGCGGGGGTGGGGCTTGGGGGGGTTTTAATACAAGATTTTCTATGTCTATATTCCGCTATATGAACATTTAATAGTTCTATATATCTCCTCAGTTGGAAATGCTTAGAGCCATTATTGGTTTTATTTTTCCATAAATGGTCTGTCTGTCCGTTTGATCCTGGCTAATCAATTTAGAATTCCACGAGGACTAATGTTTTCAATGAAACTACATATATTGACGGGATTAAATACGCGTATATCGCTTCAGCGTTCGGAGGGTTTTCTAAATGTACGTACTTATTTTTTAATACTTTCATCTTTATCATCATCATTAGCCGTAAGACGTTTGCGTCTGTTCATAGGCCTTCTCTCATAGAACGGTCGAAAGGTCACTAGCCTTTGTCCAGCGGTTTCCCTGGCGAGGTGGTTCTGATGAGGTCGTCTACCGATGTAATACTTTATAAACTAAATGAATTATTTGCACATTGTGTCCTAACGAAACCATAACGGTTTTTCTGTTAATATAATTATATTTCTTTTCTATTTATTTTTAAATTTTAACGTTTAAAAAAACTTTACTTTTTTCAGAAAACGTATAAAAATTTGAACGCAGCGGGAATCGAACACGCGCGCGCGTTTTTTGGAACCGTCTAAGCGCTCTAACCGTTAAGCCGAGCGCGTTCTACATCCGGCCGCGTCGCAATTCTCTAACGCTTATTACAATTTGTTGTTGCTAGCGTGTCCGTAGAGAGTTTTTTATACAAATTTCTTTTAAAATATTATCATATTTCATTTATTTTGTGTGTCTTTCGTGTGCCATAGACCATTGCGTTGTCGCTAGCACCCTCTGGATGTAGAACGCAAAGAACTGTTTGTTTTTTTTATATTTTTATATTTAGTGTCTCACCTTTTTATATGTTTACAATTTATATCTATATATATATATATATATATATATATATATATATATATATATATATATATTTATGCGAGTATTTTATATATTATTTCCAGCATCAACAAAATACGCACGCTGGTAGACTTCGCGCGGGGTGTCGGCGTCTCCGCGAGCTGTACGTGCGCAAAAACGAAATACGCGACCTCGCCGAGATCCGCCACCTGCGGCACCTGCCCGACCTCACCAGCCTGTGGCTGGACGAGAACCCGTGCACTCTGCACCCTGAGTGAGTTTACACATACATACCCAATATTTTTACTTGTTTTTAGCTTCACGCTTTGTCAACAATAAGGCAATCAATGAGACAATCAAATAGAACGGAGTACCAAACGCTAACGGTCCCAGCATACTTCTTTCGCTTCGTTTACTGTCATCAACCTCTTTATCCTCACTCAGAGAGGGGGATGACTTTACGCTACCTACCTCCAGTATCATCGATACTAAGGGTCTCAGTCTCGGTCTCTCTAGGGTCAACCGAGACCCCCCTTCCTCTCTTACCGCTATCTATTTTTTACTATAAATGTGAGTTTTATATCTAAGTTCTAATTTATAATAATTTTGACCATCGTTAAGATAATCAAATTAAATGAAATTACATGCTCAAGTTGTTTTTCGATAAATATATCGCAGTGACAGTTTAAACTGTGAACGCGACGGCTGTAGTTTTAGAAAAGTGGGTACTAGTAGGGAACTGGTTATAATTAAATGATTTTCTTTCATCTGACCGGGTAAAGTGAAACGCGGCGTTGGGTTCCGCCACTCAATTTCACATTGGACAATGAGAACGAAGATTCTTGTTGGGGTTCTCCCTTTATAGCTCTATAACTACAACAGTGGAGGCGGAGTAAAGTGTCCTCATTTTTAGATGTTAGTGGCAATCGCCGCTAAGCTTTGAGCTCATCCTTGACGGATATGTCGCAGGTATCTATCTCTCGCAGGATTCTCTGACGAAACGCGTCGTTGAGCAACGTCAATATGTATAAAATATTTCGGATGCTGGCAGAAGGCCTAAGGCGGAGAATGGAGTGTCCTGACACTAGGTTATCTCTGCCTTCCATGTTTTGCTTAAAATACTGTAAAAAAACAGCTATTCAACAATATATGTTCGCAATTCATTTCAGGTACCGACTGACCGTCTTAAGAAATCTACCGAATCTCGAAAAATTGGACAATGTCGTCGTACATCCGGACGAGGTGAGTGTAGTTGCCGTCTGACTGCAAACACGATTGGTTTCAGGTTCAATTCTCACTCAGGAGAATGGCTGTACTTAAATTAATTTCATATCTCCGCCCTGGTACCTAAGACAAAACGTTGCGTTGGGTTTTGCCTTTGAACACGCAATGTCTCAATTCCGGGCGGAAAATGAAGAACGGCTCGTTTTGACAGTAGGTTCTCTCTGGCTAAACCGGAAAAAACGTGAGGCTGTATTCGATTAGTGACTAATACAATATGGTATGTGTATTTTAATGGTAATTAATATTTGTCATAATAAATGTTAGTCTCATATAAAAATATTATGGTCAAGCCATTCTAACATGAATTGCATTCTAATATGTGCGACAAGTCCACCTTGAGACTCGTATATGTAAAGATATCTTGTCAGGATGCAGGTAATTGTGGTGCGCGTGCGCATATACGCTTTGTTAGAAATCGACATGTATTAATTATATATATATATTAATGTTGCTTTATCGAATTAAAATTTTACCTGTGATATGTTTTTTTATGATAGCCTGTATCGTTCGTTCCGAGATTCGGGCTGTTACCATTCTTTGGACTTTGAGTGTAGATATAATAAAAGGTTTTAGCTTTTACTTGTGATAAATAAATGAATAAAGAAAAACCGGTCAGCGTGCTTGGACGGTTTCCAAGAGGCGCAAGTTCAAATCCCACTACGTTCCAATTTTAGTACGTCTTATTAGAATGCTTCCCATATCCTAAGTGTATAAATAAAACATTAAATATGTTAAAATAATAAATAAAGAACACAATTCCTCACCATTCATCTAGCAAGTCGAAATTATTTTTCTAAATGGGTCCTATAACTGAACAGAGTTTGAAATTGTAAGTGTGAAGTCAACATAAAGATGGCCTTTTTAACATACTTAAGAGTTTATTGAAAAATCTGTTTATCTTAAGAAAAAAATTATAATTAAAGTTTTGCAGATAGAGTAGTATGAGATGAATGCTAACACTTTGTTTAAATAAAGCATAATATATATATATATATATAATAAAGTACATGTGAATGTCAGGTTTGTTTGTGTGTACAGGTGCAGGAGGCGATGCGCAAAGGCGTGCATATACCCGACTCCGACGACGAAGGATACCCGCAACAAGTGAGTGCCTACAGCTACCTACCTGCCTTTGTGAATACTCTATTATTACGGTACAGCTGCCGTTGGTTGACAATCATGGGTGGCTTTCCATTTTACGTTCCTTTTGCTTCTCTCTCTCAGGTCTCTCTTATGAGACCTGAAAGTGGTGTGGAGCTGTTTAAAATGAGCGAGCCCGAGAGGCGAAAAAAAATATTAATAGTCATTAATATAAGAAATTATAAAAGACTAATAACTAATAAGCCTACTTTTTTTAAAGTGTTACTTGCACACTTAGGAAATTGAAAAGACGGTGGTCTTGATGTCCGCAATCTGTACAGTTCTCATGAAATATGTTACAGAGAATAAGTTCTTTGATTTTCGCGATTATAACACATTTTGAAATAAAACTATTTTAAACGGATTAATCGCGTATAATTTCGGTATTCGAAAATACATTTTTAGAACCCGACGTTTCGAACACTTTACAGTAGTCCGTGGTCACAGGTAGACCGAGTCTACCGAGTCTACCGAGTCTAGTCTATAGTTTCATTTCAAAATGTTACAGAGGATTCAATGTTGAATATCGTTGGGAAAGTTATTGCGAAAAAGTACAGTTCGCTGAATTGGCACTATCCCTGGCCAGTGCATTTATAACAAAACTTAAGCATAATCGAAACTAACGGATATCTGAATTGAAAACCTATCCGAAAGTTTCGGATAATTTCAGACACGAGCGGGGTCTAAATGAGAGCTGTCTAGGAAAGGTCTTTAAAGAATTAGAGGCACGTGGGATGAGATTAATATCAAACAAAATGAAATCGATAAATTAGTCGCCGTTATTTATTTACCGATACCGAAATTATTCAAAAGTAACAGATAATCCGAAATAATTTTATATCCGTCACCGAAACCGAAACCGTTATTATATCCTTATCTATATCCGGTTCCCTAATGTTGCATCCGTAACATATCTAGACCATAGTGTGTGGAGTGTGTGTGGGTCCTAATGGCATTTTCTCTATCCAGTCTAATAATGTTAAACGTTTTTTACTAAGTGAATGAAATCTCGCTCCAGCCTATCTTAAAAATATCCATTGTCACTAATAGATATGTAAGTAATAGATTAAAAAAAAAGAAAAGTGAACCCGCTTAGTTTCTTGCGCGGGTTCTTCTAAGGTCTGAGGCATTAACTTTGGTGAACCGGTGGTAAATTAAATTGTTTGATGTTCAAAAAATTAAGCTTGTATGTCTTATATCTATTTAGAATGAAAATATTAGACTTTGACTTTTGACTTTGAATTATTTGATGAGACAAGTGTGAAGGGAGCGTAGCGTTTGGACCTCCGTGCCCTTTGGCCGCGTTACCCGCTAAGCATAAAGCATAATAAAGCTTAAAAAAAAACAACTCGAATACAATCAACTGTGTAATATTGCAAATGTCTTGTTCTACGCAACAAATGTTACGATACTCGTACTACAGTCGGTCTCTTGTCGGTGGTTAGTCGTTGTCGCTACGCAACGAAAACATTGTAATTACATACGACGATGTAATAGTAAAGTATTGTTTTGTGTTTTAAATCATTCGCTTGTTTGGATTCCTCTAATTTGTCTGAAAAGGTTGTGTGATACAAACCATGAACCATCGTGTGTACAGACAGACTAGGCTCCCTTTTTCCTTTCAATGTCTTGAGATTTATGATAATAATGTACTTAGATATTGTTATAAAGAAAAAGAAAATTCTTTTAATTGATATAATATACTCGTATAAAGCTTATTCGATTATTTTTTGCTTATTTTTTTTTTGCGGGTCGGTTGTCTTGATCATTCACTCCTATTGCTATTTTAATTTCACAAAATTTTTTTGAATATATTGTTGCGCAAAATTTCAAATTCAAAAGTAATATGATGTTTATTTTTAATTATAACACAGTATTTTTGGCCAGATGATATTGAAATGATACTTATCCTGCATGAAATTAAATACATCTAAATTCCATACGTTTATATTTAGTAAATATTCTCGGACGCAGTAGTAAATATTACTTATTAATATTGTTTCTAAAGTTACTATAAATCTCTGTGTTGGGCGCAAAATATACAAAATTAATACGAGAACTGGTTGCTTAAATCTCCAGCAGGAATCCTACGGCCAGTACCGGAGGCAGCGGTCGTGCGAGTCGAGTCCCGAGCGCGAGGAGCCCTACTACCGCGCGCCCCCGCGCAAGCGCACGCGCACGCGCCGCCGCACGCCGCGCACGCGCAGCGACACGACCAGGTAGGGCGGGGGGATGTACATGTGTAGTGGTGAGAATGGTGGTTCCGTTACCACGTTGAAACTGGACGGTATTTTTCAATTTCTTGGGCGAATAACGAGTCTGTTCTTTTTTGTTTCGCCACCGGTGGAGGTGCTATGTGTAATATACCATTATACGCAATGTTCCTGGTGAATATTCAAATCAAGACAAGTGACCCGCTCGCGGCTTCGCCTGCTATAGACCTTTACCTGTAAGCAGTAAAGAAAATGGTAGAATAAAAAATAGCCTATGGTATGTTTATCCCAAGACCCACAAGTGTCTCTTATATATCAGCAGTCAAGGGGCGGTTAGCCGTGATGACGCCACAGACAGACAGACAGAGTTATCGCATCGTAATATTAGTAATTATAGATTATATTATATTGTATTGGTTTAATTTTTTTTTTACAAATTTTAGTTTTATTTAATGCATAAAGTTAGTTATTTGTTTGTATGATGTATACATATAATCTCACCGACCAGGGATAACCTCGTAATTGCATTTGTGGTGCATATAAAAAAAAATATTGTAAACTGTGTATTTATTGCTTCGCGGCATGTGTATGGCGCTGCTGGCTGACCTTTAATAGAATACTTATAATTTTTATAAGTGTTTGTTTAGGTGGTTGTATTGTAAATGTATGATATCATTATCATATTATATGGTTTGCTTTAAATTTTCCTTAATTTAAAAAAAAAAAAGAAGCTTATTAGTCCCCAATATTTTTCAAAAAATAATTATATCGCTGGTGGAATATAAGTCTGTAATTGAATCGATTTATTTTGATTTCGACACCTTGTTGTGTGGAAATTTCCAAACGAGGAATTCTCGGCTCTCTTGCATTGAAGTTTCCAGTCTGCATATTTTCTATAATTTTCTCCCTCAACTCTCCTCAGTAGATAACAGTTTGTTTTAATTAAAAATGTATATTAATATTAATTGTATTGCTCTGTGGCTCGTGAAATCGTATCATAATATGTATACTTTTTTTAAGTTTCTCATCTCTCATATTTCATCTCTCGCTCTCAGTCCAGCTCGATAGCATTTTGTTTGATAATAACTAATCTGTTCAAATAATTAATATTTCTTTTTTTTTCATTTGAATTTTCGCCCATAAATAAACACTAATAAGGTGGCAACACCATACATTAAAAAAAACTAATATTTTTTTAGTATAGTATTGTAACTTTTTCATATTTACATTAGTTTATCTTAAAATTCATTAAGTATATAATAATACTAAACCGTGTGTGTGTATGTTTGTGTGTCACTAACTCGTAGTGGGCGCAGGGCAGTGACAGCTCCGCGGAGGCCGAGCCCGCGGCGGAGCCCCCGCGCTCCCCGCCCGCCCAGGTACTTGCCTTGTGCTTACATCTTCAAATGCCTGACTGACTCTAATGACGAGAATTGTTCAATTCAATGTCGCATTGACAAATTATTGACGTTGAAATAGGCGGTTTCCATTTATTTCGGATTCTAAATTGATTCTTTTACGCATGAAATTCAATTTCAACTTCCTTTTCAATTCAATTTCAATTTGAACTTACCAATTTATCTTATTCAATACTTTGAATTTGATGCGTCAAACAATTTATTTATTTTTGAATTTTGAGCTCAAAACTTATACTATATCTTGTCTTAATTTCTATTTGTGTCAACCGGGAATCGTATTCCAAATGAGCGGTGATATTTCGTATGCAGTGTCCGGCGTCGCCGAGGCGCGCGTCGCCCGACCCCGACGAGCGGTACGACCACCCAGCTATGACCACCTCCCAGTACGAAGTGAGTACCTAAGTATATACAGTCATTCGTATTGTGCATGAAAGGTGAGTAGGTTGCGGTTGGAGTGTCAGTCTGACTGATTTACGCTTTCAACGCTTCGCTTAATGTTGGTTCAACGATAATTTTACACTATTTTGTGTATGTATATATTATGTATATCGATTAGCTGTGGGTTCGATTCCCACACGATGGAAGATTAAAATTTAAATACTTTCATAGCTCAGGTGGCTAGAGAGAAAACGGCGTTGTGTTCCGCCTCTCAACACGCAATGTCTCAAATTCAGACTTTTTTTTTTGAATATTTTTTGTCTGTCTTGTCATACAAGAAAAAACGCTGTATATGATATGTTCTGTTAAATTCAAATGTGTATTGTTATAAGCCTAATATATATATATAAAGGAAGGAGCTATTGTTTTCTCCAGCCTCGAGCGGGACCGCGGTCACCAGACGCCGCCTCGTTGCGGCACTCGGTGTCCGCGCACAGCGTCAAGGTAGCTGTTCTCGTTTAATCTATACATATAATAAAAATGCAACTGTTCGCTGTCTGTACGTGGCAGATATATGAAATTTTATTTGTTTTTTTTTTAATTAATTACAAGACATTTCACAAGCGTCGCTATCAGCTTACAACACTCGCACGGATTATGATAAAACTTTTTATTGAGCGCTTATTGATCTTTGGAATTTCATTTGATAGGATTTAAAGAATTAATTACGCAAATATACGATTATCTTCAAATGTATATAAATATACAGTATACACTTAATGTACTTACATCTCAAGGCCATGTCGCAGTGGGACTGGCCGAGATTCTGGATGTAAACCCGATTGGTTGTGGGTTTGATTCCCACTCGGGGGAATGATAATGTTTCCGCTCTGAGTGGAGAACGGAGTGTCTCGACACTAGGTTCTCTCTGACTACACTGCTATGCGTGAAAAAGCGTGGAGCCGGTAAAAAACAATCAAGGCTATAATTAATTACACTTTGATAACAACAAGTGCTAAATATACTATGTAAATCGTAGTTTCCTGTTTTATAGTTATCGATTTGAAATTTATATATCACTTCCGACATCATTTAGATGTAATAAAACCATCAGTCACAATTTTTGTTTTAATTGTTTTTACTCACACGCTATGTAGAAGACGTACTAAAATTTTAACGTAGCGGGACTTTTTCCTAGAGGTTTTTAACTTGACCAAAAAATATTACTGTAGTCTCATATATTTTTGCATATTGCGCGATTTCAACAAAACTTACAAGAAACCTAGACCTAGATTTTTTTTAGTATTTTACACATTTAGGATATGAAAGAGTGTAGCTTAGTTGCCAGAGCGCTTAGACGGTTCTAAGAGATGCAGGTTCGAATCTCGCTACATTAATAATTTTATACGTTTTTTTTTAAATAATTTTCTGATCATGAAATTTTTATATACGAATATCTCACCGGATGTGCAAATACTCAATATATCCATTTTTTTGACTTGATTATTTTATAACTTTACATGGAGATTAGTTTAACATGTGTGATGCCATCGTAGTTCTGTGCGACAGAGTCTACTGCAATCGCGATTGGTCGTTGGTTCAATTCTCACTGGCGAACAAGATAAGGGGCAAATTCAGTTCCGCTATAAAACACGCAATGTCTCAAATTCAGGCATAAAGTGGAAGACGATGTGGCTTGATTCTTTCTGCCAACACAAAGGCCTTTTAAAATATATGTATTAAAATAGGCCTAAGGATTTTTTTTTTTAGAAATAAAAACAATAAATAAAGGTGGTCTTACAATTAATATATTTGTCACACAGATTGCAAATGAATGGTATTCATTCATACATGAGTATTTATATCTACATTTTCAATACTGATGTTGTAATATGCATTGATATTTACAAATTTAATCCAATTTTGATTAACAATTTACATTTACTTGGCCGTTACCGAATAGATACGTGCATAGACTTTTTTTTAAGCTTATTTTTTTTAGCTTTCTTTTTTTTCAGCTTCCTTTATTTTTAGCTTCTTTTTTGAAGCTTTTTTTCAGTTTTTATTTAGCTTTTTTTTTGTTATAGCACACTTTATCCCTAGTTGGGTAGTCAGAGAGCACCAATAAGGATGATATCTATATTACTGTATTATATGAAGGGTCACTTGGCTTGGCTGGCACATCATATGGCAGGAATCACATGGCCGAGATGGAGTTACAGTACAGTAAATTAACCGGCACTTATCTATCACTAATCTTAAGGCACTTAGAACTATAGAACTATGTAAATTATTTCTAAAGGGATAAAGAACACTTTTTTTTTTTTTTTTTAGTAAACAGTAAAAACGTAGCTTTAATAATCTAAAGCTTAATTTAATTAAATTAATTTAGCGATACTATTCTTGTTTTTTATTGTATTTTTTTACCAAATGTTTGCTGGCATAGTTTCTTACGCTTATAGACTACAGTGCAGTTTTTTAAATATTTTAATTTTCAGCTTCACGCTTTTTTGTCCGTCTTAGTCCGTAAGTCAGAGAGATCCTAGTGTCAAGTCACTCCGTGTGCCCGAATTCAAGTGGCGAATTCGTGTTCAGTGGCGGAACTCGACGCCGCGGTATCTTGTTCAGCAGAGCGGAGAAATGAAAATAATTATTTTTGCAACATTCCACCGAGTGGAAATTGAACCCACAACCCACTGAACATATTCTATAATATATAATTTTATGACAAGTAACAAAATTGCAAGTGCAATACTTCACCAGCAATACAAATCACTTAATCTTCATATTTTTACGATTATTTATTAGAGGCCATTGTGTCGCAGTAGGACAGCGTCTGACTGTAAACGCGATGAATGTGGGTTTGATGCACACTCGGAGGAATGGTTTCCTATATTTATATTATTTTCTTTCCTTTTCTCTGGCGCAAGACAAAACGTGGCACTGAGTTCCGCCACTCAAAACGCAATGTCTCGAATTCGGGAGGAAAGTGAAGAATGGCCTCTCGACATTAGGTTCTCTCTGACCATCCCGGTATGCGGGAAAAGAATAGATTTATCATTATTTAGAAAACGTATAAAAATTTGAACGCAGCGGGATTTGAACCCGCGCCTCTTGAACGGTTTTCAAGAGGCGCGGGTTCATCCCTTGCGTTGCGTTTCTAAGCCTGTCTTTTCAATTTCCTTAGTGTGGGAATAACACTTTAAAAAATGTTAACAAAATATAGATTTATCATTGTCCATCTATCGTAATAGCACTTGTAAAAGTACACCTAGAGGAAACTGATTACAAGTGCATACTGCATCCCACTGGCACCGTTACAAGCTTGTGTCCCCGGTCCGATGCACGCCGCGTATGCCATTAGATGCGGCAGCTGGCTTTGCTCGTAGAGGCCGGAGAACATGGCGTGGTGGGGCCCGCTCGCGAACACTGCCACGTCGTCCGCGCCGTGCGTCTCCGAGGCCAGCGGGACGTCCACGTGCGCCCGGAACGATACTGCACCTGCTCATCATAAATATTGTACAAGAGCCACAACTTAGCTTTCATTGACTTTTTATTAGGTAAGGACTTTAGTAGGATAGTTTCAAATTTGGTTAGATAGAGAAGCTCGGACAGTAGACGAGGTAAAAAAAACCCTTAAGCCTACAATTGGGTTTGCAAGTCCCTGTTCTTAGCACTGTTCAGAGCTCCTTTCTCTGAAACACAGATCCATAGATTGCTAAGGAGTTTCTTGTATTTTAATACGCACCTATAAGAATCCGCCCAAATTTAGTCAACAAGGCTATACGATCTTGCCGAGACTTATTCAGTTTTAACCTAATATATATCAGACCTAGCACATGTACAACCTAATAAATAGTTTCGGCGTTAGTATCTCTGTCTAAAAAATAACGCAATGCTTTCTACCGAAAGTTTAATACCAGAAATGATATCCTAAGAGTTCCATATAAAAGCAATTATTAGTTTAAGATTTAGCATTTACCGTAATTAGCTTCTTGAGTAACATCTGGCCGACGACCGTCGACATGTGTTCTGAACCCTGGACCGTTTGTATAGGAGGCGGTCATGTACGGTACGTTGTCGCGGTCGCGGCTGTCGGCCGGCCCCAGAATGTCCCCACCACGTTGAGTGTAGCCGTTGAAGGACATGACGTGCGCGTGGTCTGCCGTCACGACTATCAACGAGTCCTCCTCGGAGAGGAGCTCCCTCGCGCGCGCCACCGCCGAGCTCATCTCTATAGTCTCGTCCAATGCCAGGTGCACTCTATTCGCGTGATGTGCGTGATCGATCCTACCGCCTTCCACAAACAGGAAAAATCCCTTCTCGTTTCGACTCAACACTCGTATAGCAGTTTCTGTAAGCTCCGTCAAAGTGGGCTCAGTGCTCTGGTTCGCTTCCAAGTTGTATTGTAAGTGATTGCCTTCGAAAAGTCCCAGCAGATATTCAGTTTCATTAATATTGACACTTTTTAATTGGTCACGGTTCCATATATATTGGTTTGTGAGATTACGCGCGTTCTTGTCGTCTTGCCACTCTTGTATGATGTCGCGGCCGTCAGATCGTCGGCCGGCGGTGTTTTCTTCATCTCTTACCGTTGAGTTCCGAAATTCTCGTCTCCCTCCACCCAAAATGACCTGTGTACAATATATAACATTGATTACATCATCGCTGGAAGTATTCACTTATAATTACTAGAATCTAATTATTGTATTATATAATACACATATTGTAGCTCAACGCTTTTTCCCGCATAGCAGACTAGAGAGAACCTAGTGTGTTTTCTCAGGTACCAGAGAGAAATAAAAATATTTTAAATATAATCATCATCATCAAAGGAAGCCTCAACGCATAGCGTAAAAAAAGTGGCATTTATTAATTTCACTTCTACATTATAAAATATATGAGGCCAACTCAACTGTCTCGAATTCGGGTGATGCGCGGAGAATCGAGAGTCTTGACACTTGTTTCTCTCTGACTAACCTGCTATGCGGGAAGAAGCGTGAAATAATATATATATATATATATATATATATATATATATATATATATATATATATATATTCTATACTACAGAAACACAAATGATCGTGTGTACTTATCATTGTTATCATTAAAATAATATAACATTTTCTTTATATAATTTCAAACTAACTAGTCAAATTTTCCCATAACAAGATAAATTTGTCATTACTTTAAATTGATTTCCAGGGGATTGGTGCACCAGCTGGTGAGCGATGTCTCTACACAGCTCTGGGTCCTGTGAGTCTTGCAGAACGAGGGCATCGTTCTCCCAGTTCCGGTTGGCGGTCTTCGCGTAAGCGCCTGCCGGAGACGCGTGCGTTATGCGAGTTGTCGTTACGATACCTGAAATATATGGATGATAATAAGTAACACTTTAACACTTTTAAAGTGTTAAAGTGTTATAAACACACTTTGGATTTGAGAAACATATTTGAGCGTAACAGGATTCGAATCCGCGCCTATTCGTGTTCCAAACGCTCTAGCTAATTAAGCTATACGAAATTATTTCTCTTTTTTATGTTTGGTTTTATTTTTCATTGTTTTTTTTTATTGGTTATTATGCGCGGGTATGAAATAAAATTACAACAAATCTAACCAGCATCGCGACCGTCGGCAAGTGCCCACGAAGCAATAGAGTCGACAGTGTTCCCAGGGTCTAAAGAGGCCGCGCAGTCCCGTCGCGGTACGGCCGCGGTCACGCCGATGGTACCGGAGTTGCCCTTCACTCCACACAAGTAGGCAGTGGCCGTACACGCTGAGTCTGGGACTTGGGCGTTCACACAGTATGTCTGGAAATTGTTATATATTGTGGACCGCGTATGTCTGTAATCGCGATTGATCGTGGATTCGATTCCCACTCGGGGTAAAGTTCACAATTTAATTATTCTCATTTCTCTGCTCTGGTGGTAGCATGATCGTGAAGTAAAATACTAACAATGAATCATAGGCAATTTTAAGTATTTTTAAAAAGTTTGAACGTATGAGACGAACTTGAAACATTTTAGTCTCGTAACATTAAAAAAAAATTCTGCATAACAGTCTCATTCAGAGAGAACTTAGAGTCAAGGCACTCCGTACTTTCCTTTCGGCCCGAAATCGAGACATCTTTATCTAGTTCACATGAGTGGAGATATGAAAATATATATAATTAAATTACGACAATTCCGTCGAGTGATAAAGACTTTTTTGGTCCAAGTGCTCTGACAGCAACGCATGGCTTAGCGCTCAGAGCGCTCGGACGGTTTCCAGGAGGTGCAGGTTCAAATCCCGCGGTCCAACTTTTATAACTTGTCTAAAAATGTTATTCATGTTCTAAAAGTGTAAATAACAGATTAAATGATAAACTCAGTCTAAGCACCTTTGCAAGTCCAAGTGTGGGAAACTTTTCAAAGGAAAGCTGGGCTTCTTCACCGTCTTGGTCGTTACGTTGGCCGAGCAGCGTCCGCGCGGCGGCCAACGTTGGCACTGACATCCCGTCTCCAAGGAACATTACCACATTACGAGCTGCTCCTTTAGAACGTACGAAACTTCGGCGAGACTCAATAGATTTTTGGGCCTCGTTAATCCAGTATTTAGCTGAATATTCTGCTGCATTGGGTCGGGGGGTGGAACTGCTGCGAGGATTAACCTCCGGGTGGAAGTCGTCGTCCGTTACAACGCGAGCGCCCACATTGGTCACCGCGACCACTACGACCACCGCGACCACACACAGGGACCAGTTGACCACACGGCACATATCTCAAGAGTGTACTTACATTTGCGGACAATAATTATGAATGCGTTCTTATTATTTCTCGCAATATCTAATCTTTTTTTCAGTTATATGCAAAATTTTATAACATTTTTAATTTGTTATCGGTTCGGACATTTTAACAGTGATGTATCGACTGATAGATAATAGGCTCTTTAATTTCGCGGATTACTGTTCATGTGATCTTATACTGTTTATTTTTTTTAACAGATTATATTCAAAAGTTGAGGCCATCGCGTCGCAGTGCGAACGAATTACGTTTACAGCTTGCTGTAAACGTAATTCGTTCCACAGGTTCGATTCCCACTCGAGGCAATGGTTATAATTAAGCAATTTTCATTTCCACACTCTGATATTTAAGACGAAGCGCGGTGTTGTGTTCCGCTACTAAAGTGGAAAGTGGAAAACGGAGCTTGACGTTAGGTTCTCTCTGAAGCTGATAAAAAATACTCTAAAACAGTAGAAAACATATTCTGTATTGGACTTTTGTTTGCTTATTGAAAATCACCTATTCTATCAAATCATTTAACTAGTTTATTCATTTATTATGCATAAAAACTTGAACCCGGCGCGTTCCGGACTCGAACTGGCTTATCCTGGATACCGTTCAAGCGCTCTGACCGCTAAGCCATGCGTTCTACATCCGGCTCTGCCGAAATTCTTATACGCTTATTACAAGTTATTTATGTTGTTAGCATCTCTGTAGAGAGATGTATTCGGTTTCTAAAAGTGATTTTCTTATCTTAAGTGTAATAACACTTTGAAAATGTTACAATTATACAAAACAACGTTTCAAAACAAGTTATTCACGAATATAATGTAAAATGTAGTAAATTGCTTTTTTTTATATATATTTTATATAAGATTAAATAAAGTTTAGTTTAGTTTAGGAAGAAATATATAAATTGATGTAATGTACATATTAATAAGTAAAATAGGTTTGATTACTTATCACTAATTAGATTTCAAGTGTTTTTTATCATTCATTATGCGCCATCTATTATTGTTACCTTAAACTAAAGAAATGTTAGTTTTGTTGTGAGTTTCACATTTTGCCACTAGATGTCACTACTATCAGTTATATTATATTATTACTAATTGTAGGCTGTGCAAGTGGGATTAGTTTTGTTACCCAAAACATATTTCTACGAACAATCGTTTTGCGAGAGAGAATGTCGCATAGTAATACATTACAATCATTGTTTCAAATAATTAAATAAAGTGTGCGCTCTGATATTTTTCTAAGTGATTAAATTGAAAAGAGTTTTTAACATTTTAAAGTGTTAATCACACACCTACGAAATTGAAAAACACATCAAAATTTGAACGCAGCAGGATCCGATCCCACGCCACTTGGAAACGCATGGTTTGGCAGTCAGACTTGAACGGGTGTAGAGGCAAGTGTTCGAATTCCGTTGCGTTCAAATTTTTATACGTTTTCTAAATATGTTTCTTTCAATTCCATATTTTAACAAAGAAAAGTTAAGGTGTCCCCATTAAAAAAGTGTCAAGACACTCCGACCTCCACATCCTGTCCGAATTTGAGACATTGCGTGTTGAGTGACGGCACTCAACGCCGCACTTTACCTTGGGTACCAGAGCTAAGAAACAAAATTATATTAAAAATGCATACTGAGTGGCGGAACTCAACGCCGCGGAGAAATTAAAATAATTCATTCCATCATTAGCGACATTCTCGCGGCTCCGCTAGTGTTAACTATAGCGGTTTCGAATTTTCGTGCAACGAAATTCCTGGAAAAAACTAAAAAAGTAGCTCATCTCAAAGACCATCGAGTATTTCTATATAAAGTTTCATAATCAGTTTGGTCGTGATGACGTCACAGACAGAATTATTTTCGCATATATAATATTAGTATGGATGGATGATTGTTCAAATAAAGGCCGCTTATTTAAAGACTTTTTATTTAAATAGGCTTTATCTTAACTAATGTTCTTTGCTCCCTCCAATAAAATTAAACAACAACATACAAAAACATACATGATAATTTATTTACTCTTATACATATAATAAGTTAACAAAGGGACTCCGCCCGGCGCTCCAGGGCTCCCCTCCGGGCGCGGCGACTACTGCGCGGGCACGTAGTGCCACTTGTCCACTGCAACATAGGAAGGTTCATTTAAAAAAACTATACTTTTATCGTTTTAATATAATCTACTCTTTAAGCGATACTTCACGATTCATCGTAAAAGTGTATCGATATTGTCCATAATATATCGCAAGCACTTTGTTTATATTAAAATATTCTCCTAATTTCACAAAGAATTCAGTAAAAACACTAACTGCATATAGAACAGGTGAATATGTTTTAACTACAGTATTTATAAGCTAACATAGCAAAAGTCAAAAGTCAGTTTTTCAATAACTCAATCTATCAACCGTATAAATTAAATAAAGTAAATTGATTGATAAAAGGAATTAAATGTGCATTTAAGTTCAAATCGTAATCAATATATCGCTCCTTTGCGATGACACCGTGACGTCACAAAATCGTTCCCTCTCATAATATTCCTTAAGCATTAAGTTTTAGTCTGGCGGAAGCGCACCGAGCTGCGGCAGCGGCTGCGGCAGTGCGGCGGGCGGCGCGGAGGCCAACACTCGCGCCGCCTCCGCGCGCTCCACGCGCCCCGCAGCGCCCTCCACCGACACGTTCATCCTGCAACAGGCGCTGCTATTAAATATTAAATATCGGTACGCGACACCGATGCATATGAAAACACCGTATAGAAAACTTTTCTATTCCGGGCAAACGCAGTAAATATTGCTGGCGTTTGTTTGTCGAGTTTGTTTTATCTGAAATTCAAATTTTAAATTGTACTTTCCTTGAGACACTAATCACGTACGCTAGTGGATTTCATTCTATTTGTTTGTTTGTTTGTAGCCAACATCAAAAACACTCCACTCACTTGCAGATGTCGTCGGCGTCCGCCTCGCCCGACACCAGCGCCTTCCAGAACCCGTGCACCTGCTCATAAAAAAGAAAAAAAGAGTATATTACAAAATTGTTATAAGTGTGTATGGTTTTTATAATTTAGAAACTGCTTTTTTAAATTTAAATAATAAATACATAACTGATCTTTATTCAGTTAAATTTTATTTAAAGAAGCATTATAAATATCACAAGCGTTTCCGGATAATGGTCAGTCAATTAGGAACGCACCTCGTCGATGACCTGGTGCGCGGTGGCGGCGTCCTGCGCGGCGCCCCCGAAGGCGAACTCGTTGCGCGGCTTGCCGTCCGGCACCTTGTAGAGGCGGAACCACTCCACGGAGGCGCGCAGCAGCCCCGGGCACTCGCGCTCCACGTCGGCCACGTCGGACACGCGCGCCGCCAGCGGGTCGCGCTCGTCCACCGCCACCAGCTTCCAGTCCGTCTCGCCCTCGTCCAGCAGCGCCAGCGCGCCCAGCACGCGCACGCGCAGCACCTCGCCGCGCCGCGCCACGCGCGCGCCGATCTCGATCACGTCGATGGGGTCGTTGTCCCCGCGCGCGCCCGCCCGCCCGTCCACGTGGCGCGGGTCCTCCCACGTCTGCGGCAGCGCGCCGTAGTTCCAGATGTAGCCGTGGTGCGGGAACACGTTGCTCACGTAGCGCAGCGCGCCCTTCTTCACGTCCTGCTTGATAGGGTTGAGGGGCTCGCCGAGGCTGATCTCCATCTTGGCGTTGCTCCAGCGCGGCACCTCCACGACCATGTGCGCGACGCGCGCGGCTCGGTCCGCCCACAGTGGGATGTCGTGCAGTGGGGAAATGGGGCCGCTCTCATCCTCTGCAATCCGCCCACAACACAGATTATTATAGTTACGATATTTTACTCACATATATGTTTAATTCAATTATTAGTATTTCTATAGTATCAAAGAGTCCTCCCCACGAGGTTTACAAGAATTCTTTTATAGTATGATTACATAAGTGCAGACCATGAGATGGCTTATGTATCAACTACATCAGCATAAAAGTGTTCAATAATATGATATTAATTCTTGCAATACAATCAATAAAACGTCAAAGTCTAAGACCACCCAACCACATCTGCATACTGCGTGGCAGTTCCAGTGAAGATGCCCATGTATGCAAGTAAACAGTACCACCACTGATGACATGCAAAAACAGCCTATGTGTGAGAATAAACTTAAAATATTTAAAAAAGGTGCGTATGATGCTATTGCAGTTAGAATGTATCCAGTTTGCTGATTGTTGACAGAAATGGTAACAAAACAAATTGTAAAATCATAATATGGGAAGCAAGACTGCCTCAAAAAATAGGCCTTTAGCTTTTTTTTTAGTAGTTTATCCTATGATGCGACAACACATTCTATATTATTCAAGCTTAAAATTAAAGTTAGTGTTGAGTGGCAGAGCTCAACACTTTGTCTTCTTCACCAGGGTAAAGAAATAAAACTAATTGAATTGAATCATTACACTGAGTGGGAATTAAACCCACAAGTAATCATGTTTGCAGTCAAATATTATAATACTGTGCCACAATGTGCCTATTAAATTTGATTAAAAACATTGGTCAGACATCCATCAGGGACATTGTCTTCATTACTAATAGCAGAGGTAATATTAGTGAATGTGAATTAGCCGACCTACAAAGTAATATAAGCACAATAAAAAGCAATTACATGTTGTGTTGCACAATCAAATTGTTAATATGTCAAGGCTTGGAAGTGAAAGTATTGGCAATACTATAAGCATTTAACTGACTTCTAACTGTACATGAAAGATATATGAAAAAAATACTATATGAGGGGCATTTATCAATGTAATAGAGAATCCTACACAACAATTTTTAATTTTATTTTCTGTTTGGTTGTGCACACTAATCTCAGAAACGGCTAAACTCATTTATATGCAATTTTTTTGCTTATTGTATTGTGGTAAACTTCCCTCAACATTTAGTGTTTATGTCATTTCAATCGGTTCATAAACAAGAAAGTTACAACTATTTAAATTATAAATTTAACCAAAGTGTATGATTTAAGTGTGAATGCAGACGGGTAAAACTAAAGGCTTAGTCTGCCATGTAGTTTACGCAGGTGAAACAGTGAACAGGTTGATAGTAATATAATAAATTTTTAATTATGATTCAACTAATTATTAACATTATTAAATGTCGTTTAAGACAGTTTATTAGATATAAAAGTCACACATTAATTCAAATTAAATTCAAAATAAATAAGTTGATTCAGTTATATAAACCAAATTTGTTAAACTCAACGATTCAATAGAGCTATATTTTTTTGACAAATATGCATTGATAAATTGTATCAAGAAGATAACTAGTTATCTTATCCAAGACAAGACATAAAATATGTAAATAAATATTATTTGTTATAAAAAAGCTTGGGAAAATTAAGTTGAATTAAATAATCAATGACGTATTTGCTTATCTAATATTATACAGACACTTAAGTAGTATGACAACAAACTAACAAACTGTTTCCTTATTGTTATAGACATTTGTATTGAGAAAATGTAGTGTGTAAAAATTATTTGTTAGTTTAGCTAAATACTAGTTCTAATAGAGTATTTGTCTTAACTATATATGATTATCTACAGTTATCGACGGTAATAAGACATTCGAACTTCGAGGTGTAAGGTCAACCGACCTTGAAACTCTTTTTTAATCATTTCGCTACGACAAGCACCGCTACGTCAGACACTGAAAACATCTCGTTAAAACCGTAATAATATAAGCTGCCATTGGTGATGTAATTGTACTTACTGAAGTAGACTCGATAATCGGGCGAAAACGGGGACCCTCTCTCTTCGGCGATATACATTTTAGCAGTGTGAAGTCTTTTTGAAGCGGTATTGAGTGCAGAGACTGCGAGTACCGGCTCACACAGCTGTCTTGCAAGTGACAGGGCGCAGCGCAGGGGTAAAAGGCGTGTTACTGACATTCTTAGAGTTTGACGTTTATCCTATATGTGTTATGTCACCGGAGCCTAGAAACGGTGACTTTTAAGATGTTTTTTATCCCAAATATTGCCAGTTAAAAAAATAAGTAAATGAAATTAATCGAATTATTATTGTAAAAATAATTGAAGTAAAATGAAGTGAAAATTAATTATATTATAGTGTTAATATAAATAATAATAATTCATCTGAGCTTTATTAAATAAATTCTTTTTTTTAAATTTAGTTTAATCAGGAAGTTAAATAAGTATGTTTTAGTGTTTTTTTAATATATGAACAATCGATTAAATTAGTACAATCGATTAAAAATGATTGTTCACATACAATAAATTAACTTTGGTGATTACAGTTTCTACTTCTCACAATTTATTAAGTAATATCAATATTTATAAAATCAAATATTAATATCACAACATATTTTACAATATATTTACGCGAAAATAAGAAAACACAATGAACAATCATATAAAAATGACAGATTACAAATTCAAAAGTAATATTTTGTTTATTTTTAATTACAACAGTATTTATGGTCAGACTAAATATAGAACAAAAAAAACATCATAAATGTGAAAATGAGAGACCAGTTCTATATTAAGAACAAGCGTGGTGGTCGACTTGGCTGATAAAAATAGAGACGAGAGTGATTTACACATTTGTATTCGTAACTATGAATATGCCACCATACAGACCTTTATCATTGTAACAAAAAATTACACTACCAACTAAGGTCAGAAAATAACAATGTGGTGAGTGAGACAATGTACTCGAACGCTTAATATAGGCAACTTCAAAATATTTTTCAACATTTTCAAAGTGTTATTCACACATTTAGGAAATTGAAAAATATTTTTAAGGTAATGTATAATTATTTTAATTTCTTAAAAATGTTTTTAATTTCAATATAAATGCTTTCCACCGCTTTGGTGACTGGTGCGTGACCGTTAATCCCTGCGTGATCGCAAATAGATTTTTTAAATTAAAATATGGGTTTGAAAATTAATTAAAATATAGGTTTGAATATGTCAAATAGAAACAAATATGGTTATAAACATCAATATATAGTATTTACTATACCTATATGATACGACATCGAATAATTGCATATATCGAATATAAATTACGAGTACATCCCTAAAGCGTCGTCTATTTTTGAAAGAAAGTCCTAGCATCACTTGCGTTTCGAAGCGCCATAAGTATTAACGAACTAAAGTAAACACTCGTGTTGTGTTGATTCTTTAAAATTATATCAAGAGCCCATCGCGTCGCAATCGGACAGTGTCTGAGCGCGATTGGTAGTGGAAGACATATAAAATACTGAGGCTTACAAAAAATATTATATGGTGACTTACGTAAGTAAAATTGTTTTTCTTTTTTTTTTTTTTTTTTTTAACACGCTCTTTATTAGCCTCACCTGTATATAAGACAGTCTTGCAATGTTACTTCGATGTTCCGACTCCTGAGCCGCTGCCTTGACCACTGGAGCCTTAA